>CM067364.1:31814338-31913281 GCA_034401795.1 Chaetoderma sp. LZ-2023a | reverse complement strand
ACGACACGACGATGTTAGTAGCACTAAGATCGTTCACAGCGGGCACATGTAAGTGGTACTCGAGAAAGAGTGGGAAAAGGCGAGCTGAAGAACGTGTCGGACCGGAGACTCAGCCTTCCTTAACCCACAATTGTGCGTTGATCAAGTATGGCTACCTGGCTACGAACGCAATGGCATCACGCGAACGTGGCCATGTCTTGCCTTATGAGAAACTATGTCTAATACGAGGGTATTCCCAGCGGCTCGGCGCAAGCATAGAAGAAGTAAATCGTCCCTTTAACTTTTCTCCGATTGTGCGTTCTGTTCGTATTGCCATCTATCGGGGTAACTACAGTACGGCCTGACAGGTGGAATTTACTGGTATTGTGTTGGCTACGCCTTCCCGTTACCAGACCACAATATAATGTTATTTACGACCTATACTGTACCGTTCACTAGGATTTAAAAATCACGTTATAACTACGCTTAAGCAAAAATCGAATATCGCTTAAGCGATAATAATTATGCTTAAGCGAAATTCGAATTTCGCATAAGTGTTAATAATTACGCTTAATGCTACGGTCAGACCAAATACGTTGCTTTGATCACTGCGTTCAGCATGCGTCAACGCATGGCATTTCTATTTCATCGCAGACAGGGTAACGGTCACACCAACTATGTATATATCCACCTAAAGGAATGCGTCCTTAAACTAAAGGTTATGTCTCGTATCGTTTTAAACCACACTTTCACATTATTGTAGCCTTAATTTCAGCTATAATGATGGATGTAGTAAAGGTAATTATGCATGAATGTGAAAGATGACCTGGGCGAAGCTGTGATGACTACGTACATGCTATTAGCTATTCAGCCGACACGTAAAGAATTCTGGGTTCATCTAATCCTAAAGGAGAAGAAGGAGTTGGGGGGGGGGGGGGGTTGTTAAATTTAGTGAGAGATCTAAACGAACACCACGACAGATTTAAAGCGTATTTTAGAATCACCAGAGGCCAGCTTAATGTTGTCCTAATTTACATACAAGTGCATATTTCAAAACAAAATACTAAGTATATAGAATCCATATGTGCAGAAGAAATACCTGCTATCTGATTGAGGTAAAGCAGCAAAAAGACAAAGTAAAATTTTAAATTAATTTTTATATAAAATGAGTTCCAAATTCCTTGATGGCCACCTGCCATTCAGGCCAGTGGCCAGCTGTTCAAGAGCGTTTCATTTATTGTGATTAGTTACCTATTTTCAGGTTATCATTAAATTTGCTAAAGAAGGGTCATTTCACTTCACTATTAGGTCAGAAGACTACCATCATATGATGCTCTTTAAGAATCAGCCAAAATTAACTGATCTTTACGAAACTTATAACTTTATGACCAAGAAAAATCTTTACCAAATCTGATTTATTGCGCCCTGTGCTTCTTGAGAAGAATTTATTAACAAAGCTGATAACGGATGAACGATGAACAGATGGATGGACGACAAACAACGGAGAGTCAATGCCCAATTCTGTATACATTTCCGGAAACATAATAAGATAGGAAGTTTGCATCCTACTTTCATTGCAATGAGATTAAGGTGACCAAGCTGATAAACAGAGCGACAGACAGTAAACAAATGTATGGCAAAGTGATGCTGGATGGTGTGTTATCTGATATAACAACATAACATTTATTGTTTAACTTTAATCACAATTTAAATATCAGAAAGTGAAATCCATTTAACACAAATTTAACAATTTGTTGAGAAACTGAGGAAAGTATAAGTTACATGCAAACACTGAGAGACCTTGCATAACACACAGTTGCTCTATTGGTGGTAATGGTGTTTCTAAACAATGCGTACTATAGAATTGAATTGAGGTATCAGTGGCCAGCAAACAGTTTAGAATTGTGAATTAATGTTGAGAAATCTATCCATATCATCATCAGATAATACAATATCTCGTTTTCTGTTATGAGTCATCATTAAAAGAGAATAATTTGATAAACACGGGGTAGAAAGCTAGAACACGTGTCAACTATTTAGCTTGACCTTGGAGGACGGCAGATAGCAAGGGAAGTAGTAATGTGTGCGATGCGCAATAAAATGAAAATTTTTCATTTTCGACGCAACGCACGAGGATAACGCATTCCAGACCATGCCCGCCTTATAGCATGTCGCCATTCCAATGCGGCAACGCACATCTAAATCGCATTAGACATCGCGTGCGTAACGCACTTTGGTCTGACCATAGCCTAAGCTAGGATTCCATTAACGTGTATGCGTATGCGTATCCGAATTTTTTTCGCTGCAATTACAAATAGGTCGGATGAGTCCATATGAAGATTTTCGGTCTTATCTTCTTCTTTGAAACTCACTAATTAATGATCACCGCTACACGGAGAAGACTTATGATGATAAGTTGCTGCGACAACTTATCTTCTCCGAATACCGGGGATGCGATTACTAGGCTCGCCTCTTCTGATGGTGATGAAGATATTTTTGATTAGTAATCTGGGCCTATCTGACTTTCGAAGATGCTCAGGTAAGGCAAGGAGTGTGTTCCTTGCTTCTGGAGTATATTTCACAAACGCAACTCGGATCTATACTTGATTAAATAAGAGATAATTTATTCGCTACACTACGACTGAATATAACAAAGACGACTTTTTCTGTCGTAATATAAAATGATACTTTCTATAATTTATGAAATGATTTACTTTAATTACTTATCTAATGCTACTCTATCAAATCCTATTTCTAACTGAGACGAATTACTCCCAACCTAAATTGATGTGCTATTCGACTATCTATCTTATTCACGGAACAAGACTGTTACGGAATCACTGATGGTGAAGATTCCCCATTCAATAGACAAAGTGCCTATTATATACGAATTACATTTTCCTAACTTCTATACATATTACGATATATAGATCTATATATATCGTAATACATAGTTTCTGTTTCTTTCATCCTTCTAGGTAGCTATAACCACAGCTTGATTGGTCCACACACTCTTGTCCCCCAATCAACATCTGCTTATCTCTTCCTAGAAGTTCGTACCTATTCCTGTTGGTCGTTCTGAACAATCCCTGTTCGCCTATCTCTCGATTTCACTCTGAAACTTAGTTCTTTTTGTTTCTCTGCCACAGAGTCTGACTCGATGCTCATTGATTATGACGTCATCTCGACTAATCAAACTCTGGGCTTCTCTTCTATGGAGATAACTTAAAACAGGGTCAAAGTGGTGTTGGCTGGTTCTGATTTGATGCGGTCTGTCAGCTAACTAACAACATTACGGAATGTGTTGTTGTTGCATACCTCCCTTTGATAGACATATAGTTGATATACAAATTTCGATTGTGTTATTAATTCCTACAGGACGCTACAATGCCTCTGTCCTGTCCCTTGCCTATTGTGGATAAGCCTGTAGGAAACGAACGTTAATAAGCACATGAGCTGTATGATCTCATTGCCAGCTGGTGTTGTTGTACTTGCTTAAGGGAGTCGGAATGCCGACCGTCAACAACTACATGTTAGTCTGTTTCCTATAATTCTCTCGATTCCCATCAATTCGTATCTATTCTTATCACTCTATTATTTACTAAACTAACGGCCTAAATGACTGCTGAATTTCATAAAAGTGTATGCCGATCCCACAGCAACAACTTTTATCTTCAACTATTGACAGACACCATCAACTCAGAACCCTCGGTCTTATTCCAATCTATTCTAATTTCTAACTTATCATGATGAATATACTACTACAGTTTCAATCGGGCAGTGCATCCTTGCTACTGTTACTATTCCCTGGTATTTTCAAATATGAGAATTTCACTGAGGTCTTACTTGCAAATATAAGACGTCTACCGGGGTCATGACTTCCCATAAGACAATCCGATATCTACAATATGTATGTATGCGTATGTGAAACCTGTCCGTATCCGAATCCGATCGCTAAATGTAGAGATTTCATTCGGATACGGACAGCATTCGTATGTGGGATTCCTTGAAAAAGACGTTATTGTTGCGTCATTCATGGGCTTTCCCCAAATCGACCAAATGTTTTCTAAAATAAAAGTTAAATTCATAATAAGCGCGCTGGAATGTCAAAGGCTGATAGAATTATTTAGAAAGTAATCAGTGACTCTTTGATGCCAGCAATCCAGACCATAAAGACGCCAATTACAAACGCAGATCAGACGCGCAGCCGGTGATGGTGGTGGGCACTGGGTAGTAGTAGTAGTAGTAGTAGTAGTAGTAGTAGTAGTAGTAGTAGTAGTAGTAGTAGTAGTAGTAGTAGTAGTAGTAGTAGTAGTAGTAGTCCATTTGATTGGCCTAGAATTTAATAAAATCACTGCTTTCGCGGACACGTATACGATTACGCGCGTACGTACAAATGGAATCACTCATTCGGATACGCATACTGATACGGATACGCGTTAATGGAATCCTAGCTTAAGCAGTAAAAATTATGCTTAAGCGTAAATATAATATCGCTTAAGCGTTAATAATTACGCTTCAGCGAAAATCGAATTTCGCTTCAGTTTTAATAATTACACGCTTAAGGGTCAATCAAAATGTTGGCCCTAATACCGCGGCATAGTCATTTGCAACAGAAAACGTGGATTTGCTGGCAGCCATGGGACGTGCTCCAGTCTACAATTCACCGTGCTAGACAAATAATCTGGCACATATGTTTACATCCATCCAACAGTGAACTCTCGGTACTTTATTATAAATCCCTCGACAGGAAAGCTGTGTACCTGGTACGTCGTATATGTTGACAAGCGAAATTATACGCCCTCATTAACTGCAATTTTGAACAGCTTCATTCATACACGATACTGCGATATATAAATTCCAACGTCCCTTTCAAAATATGGTTTTAAAAGAGTAAATTTTGTAAATTTGCAGCCTCTAGTGATGGACAGTAAATTCGCGGGTTCTAGCGATGGACAGTAAATTCGCGGGCTCTAGCGATGGACATTAAAATCCGCGGCCGCTAGTGTTGGACAGTAAATTCGCGGCTTCTAGTGATGGACAGTAAATTCGCGGGCTCTAGAGATGGACAGTAAATTCGCGGGCTCTAGTGATGACAGTAAACTCGCGGGCTCTAGTGATGGACAGCGTACTGGAAAAGCTAACTCGCTTCTGCATGGTGATAATAATATTTGTCGAAGTCAAGTGTTTTCGTCGCTCGTTCAGTGATTACGGTTGCAAATGAAGTTAATCCTTGGCCATTATATCCCTGATAGCGCATGTTTCTGGGCCGGTACATGCTCAGTACAAGGCGGTATTGACCCAGTATCGTCCCAGTAACCTGCGTTAACTCGGATTTTGTGACAAAAGTAGGATACACAGCATCGAGACCTGAGGCTAGGATTTGGTTCAGGAAATTGGCGTTAAACACTTGAACGCCAAATACCAAATACACGAACGGTTACTGATTATTCTGTTGAATATTTTGAAGCTAATTTGACTGGGAACTGTTGCTGCCTATTGCAGCAACAGTTTCCAGTCAGGTTAGTTTCAAAATATTCAACACCCTACCTGTATTATTGTCTGTAATTCTTATTTTATCCCTGAAGGTAGGTAGTCGTTACCATATTATGCAATTTACGCTGTATTTTAGTTATTTTCTGCTCTGTGTTACGTCAGAGGTTCTTAAATTATTGATAAAGAATTGGAATGTAACACACGGCACGATGGATTAACAACCGCATTTTGAAACATGATGCAATAATAATAATAATAATAATAATTGCGATGTGCTTGTTATTTTTGCTGCTGCTGCTGCTACTCTTGCTGCTGCTGCTCCTGCTCCTGCTGCTGCTGCTGTTCCTGTTGCTGCTGCTGCTGCTGTTCCTGCTGCTGCTGCTGTTGTTGTAGTTCCTGCTGCTGCGGCTGCTACTGCTACTGCTACTGCTATTGCTATCGTCGTCGTCGTCGTCGTCGTCGTCGTCGTCGCCGCTGTTACTGCTGCTGTTGATGCTGCCGCCGCCGCCGCCGCCACCGTTGCTACAAATAATAAACAGATTTGAGTATAATTTAAACAAACGCCAAAGTATCCGCCTTCTACGTTTGAATTTTAACCGAACAATTTTCATCGGGCGATTTGTGAAATTTTAATATAGTATGAAACCTTGACTATATTTATCTTACATATCTGCTATAACTAATTTGACTGGGTGCTGTTACTGCCTAAGGCAGCAACAGCGCCCAGTCAAATAAGTTTCAAAATATTCAACAGCATGTTTATTAAATAGCAAAGAATTACAAAGACATACAATTCAGACAACGTGTCAGACCATTTGGGATTTGATGACGGTCTATATGGAACCCTTTGTGACGTAATGATTATGACGTCATAATACACGCGCTGGGCTGATTCTGACGTCATACGAGGTCTGCTAATGGATGGATACTCTGGAAAGGTGTATTGCCATGAATTTAATAAACTATTATTATTAATATAGCGGGCATTATCGCGCAGTAATGCGATTGTGTATGGCAATTAATGCGAGTGGATGACGTCAAATGAACGTAATCGCGAAACTGTGGGCTAAAATTTCCGTAATGCCAAACTATGACGTCAACGGCGTAAACATTAATACTCGTTGTTGCTCCCCCTCAGTAATGTCACATGACCAAATGCTGTTATTTGATTGGTTAAGATCTAGGATGTATGATCTGGTATTTCCATCACGCGAGGACAATACAGCGGCCTCCCCCCCCCCCCTCCCCCCCCCCCCCACCACCCCTCACCCCACCCCACCCCACCTGCACGAACATTGTGTACTAGATTACAGATTGATTATGAATTAACAATAGTCAATGACGAAGGTCACGACATCATAAGTGTTGATGTATTCTGAAAATGAGCAATATTTGAGTTAAGATCAAATCTCTCTCTCTCTCTCTCTCTCTCTCTCTCTCTCTCTCTCTCACTCTCTCTCTCTCTCTCTCTCTCTCTCTCTCTCTCTCTCTCTCAACCCCCCCCCCCCCCTCTCCCTCCCTCTCTCTCCGGCTTGGCCCCTCTCTCTCTCTTCCCCCCCCCCTCTCCCTCTTTCCCTCTTTCCCATCTCCCTCTCTCTGACGTCGATACACCAGTGTGTTGCCAGGGTGTGTGGGGTGGGGTGGGTGGTACAGGCTTTTACCACACGCGCAAACAAATATATTTCGCTCCGCTCGGGAAATACAACGTTTGCGCGTGTGGTAACGGACAGTAACCCCTCCCAACCCACCGCCTTCACCTCCGCACAACCCCCCCCCCCACCACCTCACCCGAAAAACACTGTCGTAACTAATAATAACCGATCGTCAATGACGTCAACGGTGGTCATTAATACTCAATAACGCCCGCCGTTGACGCGTTACGTGGCATCAAAAACAGCTGGTTCGTGTGTCCAATGAGAATATTATACAAGTGTTTTGCACAGGCTTATGTCATATTATAATCATCAAAATGATGTACATTCCGTCACGACAAACGGAGAATATTAATCCTCAAACAATGTGTCGTTTTTCTGCGTGACGAGTGCGTCCAATACCGAAATCAACAAATCGATATGAAATTGATTACTCATAACATTCGTTATAATAGAACGGCTTCCCTAATTAAAAGAATACATTCAGCCAATAATTACAGCCACAGGGCGGTGAATACTGGCAACACTTTATTGAATACTTATGTATGACTACTGTATTCTGCGACTGTAGTATTAGAAACATCCTACAGCTGCAATCAGTCCTTCTTCGCTTTTGCCTACTGTGTCTTGTCCTCAGTCCAAATCCTTAGCTTCCTTAGGACCATTATTGACTTGAGTGTACCTAATCCGGCTTTCTTGAGGTCACCGTTTAGCACGCTTAGCAGATTTATGTAATGACGTCCTCTCCTGGCTTTGTATTTGCTGGTTCCGAGTAGGGCGAATTCCAAGGCTCTCTGTATTGGTGTGTATTCTGGCAGAATACACACCAGTACAGAGAGCCTTGGAATTCGCCCTACTCGGAGCACATTGACAAACATGGACCATCTTTGTTGGGCGACTTTTACGGACAGCGCCTACGTATTACACATCTTGTATAGTGGATCGTTAGAAAGTATGCTGTCTCGCCACATGTGTCCAGTGATGGTGCGTAGGTGTTTGCGGTGGCAGGCATCAAGTTTGTCTATAGCTGCCTTTGGAGCTGCCCAGCTGTTACAGTTATATAGCGTCAAGGATATGCAGGTTGCATTGTATAAACGTAGCCTTTTTATCAAGGGCATCTTTGTTCTACGAATCCATAGCTTCCAGAAGGACTGGAAAGTTATTTTGCCCATGACGCAGCGTGCAGAAATGTCAGCCGTACTGCAAAACAGTGAGCCCAGAATTGTACTTTTCCTCTAGGGGGTGCCGCCACAAAGTGCATCGTCAGTTTCTTTAGTTTCATGCTTTGTAGATAGGTGATTGTGGGTGAACTCTGTTTTGAATTTATTCATAAAGCGATTCTCAATTTTTAAGTTTGCTTGCAGCTATTGGGAGAAGGTCGTCAAGGGGTTTATTTTCCCCGTCTCTGAAGTCCACGTCGTCGTTAGCTTCCATCTCTAGCGGCATATCCAGTCGGAACACTGTGTGTGTGGGTGGGGTGGGTGGGTGGGGGGTGGGTGGTCTTGTGGAATTTTCCCGCAAAGATTTCAATGCAGCAGCAATGTAACAGGTGAAAAGCACAGGGCATAGAACCTGTGGGGAGCCGATTGATATATCAAACTCTACAGACTTCATGGACCTGACTCGTACTCTCAGCTTGGTGTCTGCAAGCAGTAGTCTCACTAGTCGTAGCCCATCTTCATTGCAACTGGCCTGGCGTAGTACATCTAGGATCGTTAAGCGTTTAATTGTGTTGAAGGCTCGTGGCATGTCAACCCAAATTTTGTGGAAATCCCAGTGCTTGGACATAACTACTGACACACGTATGCGTTGAGCCATTACAATGTCTGCGGAGCTGCGTCCACGTTTGAAGCCACTTTGACATGCTCTGGTGAGGTCATCGATCTTGTCTCGGATGCGGCATAGAGTAACATTGGATAGTATTTTCCGTATGCTGTTGAAGTGTACAAAGGGCCGCAGTTTGGCTGGGGTTCATGTGACTTCTTGGGCTTGGGTAGAGCGATAAGTCTGCCTTGGCCTACATCATCGATAGAACGGTGGTGCATAAAAGCTGAATTCATTAGGCGCGTGATCGGTTTTGAGATAATGTCACTTGCGTATTTGAATAGTTCATTGCACATGCCATCAGGACTGGGTGCACATCCATTTCTCAGCGCTTTGAGTGCCTTCTCAACTTCTGCTGTTTTAATTGGTGGATCCTGAGAACGCGTTCAAGGGCTCGTCATCGTTGTCAGTAAACTGTTCCTTGAGCCATTCGAATTGCCTCTACTTTACTCTAGTCAGTCCAGATAAAGTCTCCTTCAGAGTTGTGTATAATGAATGGTGGTGTGTAGACAGTAATTCTCAAGGCTTGGGCTGCCCGAAAAGTTTTGTGACAGGCATCCGTGGCAGTGATTTCACACACACCGCAGCCCCACCCACAAACTTCGTAGCCCCTAGGTACAAGTCTAGTGTGTATAATGGATAATCCAACCCTGTGACAAGCAACAGTTGTCAATAAGGAAAGGGTAACTCGTGTCACCGGTCAATATGTTAAAGATCCATGGAAAACAAAAGGGTAAGAAATATGAAAATTGTGCGGGTAAAACAAAGGTCTGTGTATGCCAGCCACTATTTACCACCAGGGAAAGCCTCGTTGGCTCACGGACACTCATACCATACCTGGAGAGGTTTTGCTAGAATAATGGCTTCCTTGACATTATTGACCAGCTGAAAAGTACCATTGATCAATGGGGCACCCATTCCTGACACTACTTTCAAATGGTTCATGTATATCAACAGATGCAATTTACCAACGGGGCAATGGTCTTCATGAAACATTTGGCTGCTGCAGCCATTCATGAAACTATTACCCAATGATACAAGTGTCCTAACACTGACATTTACCAACGGGGCAATGGTCATATTCAAAAGGTTGGATCAGGAAATGCAAGAATACTGGCATCCTTGACATTATTGATAAATGGGAAATGTACCATTGATAAATCGGGCAGCCATTCCTGGCACAATTGTCAACTAATTAAAGTGTACAAAAGGGGCATTTCCCACAAATCCTCCAGTAACAATTGACAGAACGTGCCACAGAAATATTTTCCCAATAGGGTTCATTATCTAAAGTGCCTTAAAGAACCTTAGTTATGGTCCTCGTTTGAAGTTGTGGCCTCTTCATATCCATAGCGCAAATAAATGTTGCTTGACAGAACCTATCTGCTAAATTTGGTTTTAGTCCAACAAAAATTGACGAAACAAACACATTTCCCCTATTTGCCTCATATGGTCCAATACTTAAAGTGCCTTAATGGGCCAAGAGTTATGACCCTTGTTTAAAGGAATGGCCACTACATAGTCATTGCTCGAATAAATGTTGCCTAAAGGAATTTATCATTGTTATAATTTGGTTTTAATCCATAGATAAGTAACGAAACGTGCCACAAACGTACCCTTCCCTCCTTCCCTCCCCCCCCCATATGCTTAAATATGTTGAAAATATAGCAAGGGCCATAACTCTGCTATTTTAAGGCGTGCCCTCTTCATATTTATCGCCCAAATACATATTTCCCAACGGAACATATCTTTTAAAGTTGGCATTAATCCATCAGCAAATAGCGTAACGTGCCACAATTATTGACAGACAGAAGGATGGACGGACGGACGGACGGTCGGGTCTGCGGGCGGGCAGGCGAGAGGGCACGCAGGCAGGCAGTTAGTGATTGTGAGCTAAAAATGAGAAAACTTCAGTTTTCTTAAATTTTATTAAATTTGATTAGTTAAAACTGTACGGTTGCCATGGAAATTTGCTACCGTGAGACGTTTCTGAATTTTAGCGTTTTATTTTAATGAATTCACCCTGGTTTTCTTGTTCTGCAATCACCTCTTGTACTTAAGCCTATATTATGATTTGGTGTAAGGTAGTTGATATTATTTGGCAATAAAACGAGACGTAGCCATCCGTCGTCCATCCGCCAATGCACGTGCGCGAATGTGCACGCCCGAACGTTCATGCGCAAATATATGCGTTCGTGCGTGCGTGTATTCATGCGTATGTACATACGCGCGTGTGCGCATGCGTAGTGAACACACGAGTTCTCATCAAAATGGGATATGTCAGGATTTGAGGCAGTCGGCTTTTCCCTAAATCTCCTTTGATTAATTTTCATTGCAAATATATTTCTAGCGATACCATTGGTCGACAATGAAATTGGGAGAAACTCCTCCCAGAAGAGACAACAATCAGAGAAATCTATTTTCAGAAAACTAAACAAAACGAGAGCGGTCCATACATTTGTTTGTTTATCTCGGGCTTATAATCCGTCTCAAAATTCCATGTGTAGCAGCACATTCGGCAGTGATCGTGTCGGTAGGACAGAAAAGGAGATCAAGGATTTCTACCACACGAGCTATGATTGATTTCTGTGCTTATTTCTTCCTGCGTTGATTCTTCAAATTATCGTACAGTTGTCATTGGCATAACGCTTTAACCCATACAGACCGAAACATATATTGAAACTAATTTGGCTGGAGTTACTTAGTTTGTCGACAACGCGTTCTAGTTCAATTAGTTTCAAAATATTCAACAGTGTTCATATAGTGTTGTCTTTGTATTGAGACACGTGAATTTGATTTCTTAAAGGGTTATCGCGGGAAATTCTTCTCCATGCATCTTACAGGACAGAGACAAACGCTTTTATGTAGCTGGAAGCTAGCGTGTTTACCTTGACGTCAGAAGATTGAAAACGATAAACGTCAATTCTAAGGAAGAGAAGATTAAGTAAATGGGATCCTATGGACATCTTAAGAAAGCACATTATGAAGACAAGATGGCCACGATCGCCATCACCATCACGACCATGACCGCCGCCGCCGCCGCCACCGCCATCACCACCACCACCCCCGAAGCCACCACCACTATCAGACCGCCCCCATCACCATCACCACCTCCACCTCATCCACTACCACCACCGCCGCCGCTAGTAATACTACGACGACGACGACGCCACCACCCCCACCACCACCACCACCACCATCATTGCCGCAATCATCATCACCACCACCACCACCACCACCACCACCACCACCACCACCGCCGCCGCCGAAATAGCAACAATTTACTATCATCATCACCACCACCATTACTTTAACATGTACAACTGTCGTAGCCACCACGATCAAGACAAATAACCGCTAATGCAACTACGGGAGCAGACCAGTGTCACCACCAACACCACATCAGCCACCACCACAGCCACAATTAAATACGACAACTGTGACATCACCGACGCTATTGTCACCGTCGCCACCTTCAACAGCACGACCGCCGTCTCAGCCACAACAACCAACACTACACTGCGATTACCGTCACCATCAACAGCACCAGCAGCAGGATCACTGCCACAATTCATGAATCCAGTTTCTCAGTCAATCATATGACGTCATAATCAACTACGTGTCGTGTAGGCTAACGTCATAATCAATTACGTCAGTCATGAATGACACCATTTAGTCCGTTTTAAATGCGTAATAGTCCGTCAAGGTGTACGAATTGTATGTCTTTACTACTAAATAAACACATTGTTGAATATTTTGAAACTAATTTGGCAGGACGCTGCCATAGGAAGCAACGGACCCCCAGTCAAATTAGTTTTAATATATTCAACAGCTTACCTGTATAGCTTTCTGGAAATTGAGATTCAGAGAGTGTAGGGATCGATCGATCCCAACACGGGCGAAGTGTGTGTGTGGAGCTTAGCTAAAGATGGGCGGGGCATGGCTAAAACTTGATTCCTCCATTATTATTATTATTATTATTATTATTATTATTATTATTATTATTATTATTATTACCAACATCATCACCGACAACATCAGTACCTATAAAAATAAGCATAAACTTTGGCAAATATTTTACATATTATTCGAGGTTCACAATCACAAAGCCAGGGATTAGAATAATATACAAACTGATTCTGAACGTACTACATCGAGCTGGATGTACTGATGATGAGCTGCGACTAGTCAGACCGCTATTGGCAATACCAAGTTGAAAGTGCGAGTAAAAAATGTGGAGTCTGCAGCCTTCAAGACCGCCATTGGTCCTCAACAATGAGATGTGGCTCTCCACAAGGAGATGGCTTCCCTCCGGTGCTGTTTACATGCTGGGGCCGGATTCATGACTGGGCAGACTGGGCAGTTGCCCAGAGTGCTCCACCATTATCAAAATTTAAACTATCTATGGGGTCTTCCACCAAAAATTAGAGTTGTGCTGTGGAGACAGATTCTAATTTGTAAGGAAAAGTGAGAATCATTGAAATAAGATTATTGTTATTGTCCAAAATTTATTGAAAATTCATTGTAACAGTTGAAGCAAGCTAAGGATGCTATTTATCTATACTCAATGCAGGAAATGGCAGCGTGTCGCCATTTGATAGACGGGGTGGGGCCGGGGGGGGGGGGGGGGGGGGGGGGGCGGTCCTCGCCTGAGAAAATTTAAAATTAGATGATCTGAGAAGCCATTAAATTATCTATGCAAGGTGGGCATCTTTTTCCAAAGCCTCCCCCGATGGACTTTTCCAGTTTTTGCTAAGCTCCACCCACACCTCGCTCGCGTTGGGATTGATCGATCCATGACCTCTCTGACTATCAATTTTCAGAAAACTATACAGATAAGCTGTTAAATATTTTGAAACTAATTTGACCAGTCAAATTAGTTTCAAAATATTCAACATAATTTTTATTAAATAGTATAGACATACAATTCGTAAAACAACGCATAATCCGTCTTTATTCATGACGTCATAGTGACGTTATTGATTATGATGTCATTCTACACGTCACGTACTTGATTATGACGCCATATGATGGATGGATAAAGTGGAAAGGTCTATTACTGCCCAGGGGCCTCCACCATAATAAATCCGGCCCTGTTACATGCTGCATTGCCTGGTTAAATTGGAATGCTCCATTTAAACCTCTGAATGTATATTATATATTCTTGTGTGAATGTAGTCCTTAGTTACAAGTCATACCATATGGTAAAAAGTTATTGAGGTCAAATCATTGTGGTTCTTTAACACCGCATGTGTCGTCAACAACGCCTCAAAATAGGGATGTGCGGTATACCGTTATTAGAATCGTCACCGGTTTTATTAGCATGACGGTTCGAAAACCGGTGACAATTTGAAAACCGCAAAACCGCATATTTATGAAAACCCGGTTTTGTAAATATTTATTTTTCAATAATATATTATAATTCCATAAAATTGCATTAATATCATCACTGAATGCATAGAAAATCGATAAAAATAAAACAAGGAAGGGGGAAACAATTTGCATTTTTTCATGTTTTTTGTATTCAAGATTCAATGTTATTTATTACATTAATTTGTGTACATATTTAATGTCCCAACAGGTAGTCCACCTAAGGCAGAGCCTTTACACACATAACATAAGAACAATTGTACAACTTAAATAAAAACACCACCACCATATCACTATCATATGGTGGCTAACATATCAACAGTATGGTAGAGAAAGTTAAAAAGGTAATGATAGTAGTATAATATTAACGTTTAGAAAACATTTGGGCAACATAAATCACACATTATACGAAGGTGATATAACAGTTTACATTTACATAGAGTGGGGGTAAAAGGGTGCTTATCCTTTTAATTATTATTATTATTATTATTATTATTATTATTATTATTATTATTAGTATTAGAATAATAATAATAATTATTATTATTATTATTATTATTATTATTATTATTATTATTATTATTATTATTATTATTGACTTTGGCTTAAAGCTAATATTATTTGTCTTGGGTGTTTAGTGATTTTTGTGGCTGGGTACTATTATACCTAGTTGCTGACTGCCATGGTGATCAACTTTTGGTGTTTGGTGAAACAAGGTGTTAGTATTTACTGATGATCGTATTCTTAATGTTTTGTTTAAATGACAATTGTGTTACGATTTGTGTGCGTAGGTTAGTGTCTGTACTATTCCATAATTGTATTGCTTCGTATGATGGTGTTTGTTGAGCTGCCTGTGTTCGGTGGTAGGCTGTGTATATGTTATTGTGTGATCTTGTGTTGTGGGAATGTATGCCTGGCTGTTTAGTAAATATATTTGAAATGGATACGGTTAGATTGCCATTGTAGTAGTCCCTAAGAATAGTGTATAGTTTGACCCTTCCAATGTCCTCAAGTTTTAGGATTCTGTTTATTTTGAAAATATTTTGTCCCTCTGCTGTTTGGGTGAATAGTTTAGTAGATTGTTTTTGTAATGATTTTAGTTTTGTTAGCTTATTTTTGTGTGTGTTAGTCCAAATAGCATTACAGTATGTTAGATGAGGGAGGATTAGTGTACAGTATAGGTCTTTTATGTTATTTGGCGGAAGCTATGGCCTGAGTCTGCGCGTGATACCAATGTTCTTTGCAACCTTAGATATAACTGTTTCTATATGCTTCTCCCAAGTTAGGTTCTTATCCAGGTATACTCCTAAAAATTTGGCATATTTGGCTTCCTGATTTTCCTGATTATTTATGCGAAATATAGGGAGAGCTGTTTTTCTTACTTTCGAGGATTTTGTGAAAAGTATGTAATTAGTTTTGTCAACGTTTAGGGATAGTTTATTCTCTTTAAACCAATCTGTTATTTTTTCCATTTCGCTGTTTACATTTTTGTACAGTGAGCTTATATCCTTGTGGCTGCAGAAAACATTGCTATCATATGCAAATACGATTAGTGATAGATGTTTACAGGAATTAGGAAGGTCATTCATGTCTAGTAGGAACAGCAGAGGTCCTAGAATTGAACCGTGGGGAACACCACAGATTAATTTTCCATTTTCAGATATGACACCATTAAATTGAACGCATTGTACCCTATCAGTCAAATAGCTTTCTATCCAGTCTAATACACTGCCTCTAATTCCATAGTAGGATAACTTTTTTTAGTAAAATTTTATGGTCAATGGTATCGAATACTTTGGAAAGGTCCACAAATACACCCACAGTGTGTTCATTTTTCTCCCGTAACGCAGATATTCTGTCCACCATGTCTACAATGGCAAGCATTGTGGAATGTTTTTCTCTGAAACCATACTGAGATTGGAAGAGTTTTTATTAAGATACTTAATTATTCTGTTGTAGTATAGTCTTTCCAGGAGTTTTGAGAAAAGTGGAAGTATTGAGACAGGTCTATAATTAGTAAGGTTAGATGAGTCTTTAGCTTTGTATATAGGGGTTACCCGTGCCCTCTTTAGCCGAGATGGAAATATGCCCTGTGTTAGTGACAAATTGCAAATATGATTTAGAGTTAGTATCTCAGTAACACAGTTTTTAACAATTTTCCACTTGAAGTTGTCAATACCAACACTATTAGTAGTATTAATTTGCATTAAAATCCAGTAGATTTCTTCATTGTCTGTTTGGGAATAGAAAAACCGAGCACTGGTAGCTGCCTGTCAGGTAGTCCTGGATGCATATATTCGAGTTAGGTTGAATGTTTTTTGATAGCTCTGGCCCAATATTAATAAAATATTCATTTAATTTGTCAGCTATTTCCTTTTTGTCTGTTATGATGTTATTTTCATAGATAAACCGTGATATTTCAGAATCTCTCTTTTGCTTAATCAGTAATGTTTTTATTAATTTCCAAGTTTCGTTTATATAGTCTTTTTGTTCATCAAATTTATTATGATAATAGTTAATTTTTGCTCTCCTGATTATTTGATTTAATCTGTTTCGATATTTTTTTAATTGTGAACCATTATGCTTTGTTGGGCATTTAATGAAAGCCAAGTGTAGCTTATTCTTTTTGCGGCAGGAAGCTATCAGTCCTCTTGTCAGCCAGGGCTTAGTTGGGTTTGGCTTAAATCTTATAACTCGTTTTAGTGGAAATGCAGATTCATACATGTTAGTACATATGGAATGGAATATGCTATAGGCATCGTCACATGACTGAGATTCTAGGACCTGGTCTCAATTGATATTTGCCATATTATTTTTGAACTTTACTATGTTTTCTTTTTTTAAATCTCTACTTGTTACTTCTTCTTTAATACATGATATTTGTCTTGTATTTTCTTTTTTGATATGATAGATTGGTAAATAGTCTGAAATGTCCGCAACAAAAATACCTGATTGATTTGTATCTTGCAAGTATGTTGCCAGATTGTATAGTGTGTTCATAAACTAATCTACTAATGTTTATACTATCATGTTATGATTTATGAACGCACAATACCATCTGGAAAGTCCAGAATTGAGGCGAGTTTTTTACTATATACGTCTAACGTAAAACGTGTTTAGTGTATATATAGTAATATTCAGCCGTTCTTTCAATTAGGAACTAACCTCGTCCAACAGGTCGCCTAGCCGGGCTCAAAGCGCTAAAAATACTGCTTGATATATCATATTTTTCAAGATATTTTAATTTTAGAAGATTATTTTCGCAAATTTACCACTGAGTTTTTTTTCGCCGGCTTAACCATTAAAGGGGTAATGGCAAAGAAAATTAAAGTTTTTACTTAGCCAGTGTCTATCTGCAGGACGAGATACAAATATTTTTTGAAAATTTACCACTTGAATGACTGGCTCTGTTACCGAGCCAGTCATTCTAGTGGTAAATATTTTTACTCTTCTCTGGTCTTTCAAATAGCCATGTCTGAAGACCACTGCAAAGTTGTGTTTTGGTCAGTTTGAACATTAAAGGGTTAAGTTGACACAATGGGGTGGGGGGGGATAAGGAGTGCCCAGCGATAAACATTAAACCTTCTTGCGCATTGAGGATAGATAAATAGCATCCTTAGTTTGCTTAAACTGTTGCCATGAATTTTCAATAAATTTTGGACAGAAATCTAACAATGATCTTATTCCAATGATTCTCACTGATCACTTCTCCTTACGAATTAGAATTTTGTCTCGACAGCACAACTCTAATTTTTGGTGGAGGCCCCATAGACATTTTTAATTTTGACATTGGTGGAGGCCCTTGGGCAACTGCCCAATTTGCCCAGTCGTCTATTGAAGATTCCAGTTTCTCAATAATATATTAAATTATTCAACAGGTCACCTGTATAGTCTTCTGGCAATTGATAGTTATGGAGTTTGCTCGCAACAAGATGGTCGGAGGCATATCTAAAACGGGGTTCCTCCTTTGACACCAAAACTCAGTGGACTTTATACCCAGGTTTGACTCTATATCTTATTTATCGTTCACAGAAGCTCGTCCTGTGTACATATGCGGTCAGTTGGTGTATACAGTGGGTATGCTTCTACTGGCGATGACCAGAAGCCGCGCGGCAGTAATCCTGCTTTCACCCACAGCCGGCATCATGTACGCCACACTCTTCACTATGCCCTATCTTCTAGTGGCGCACTATCACACCAGCAAAACGGTAAGTGTGCTGTTATCCATGGATACACGATTGCCATGATTTAAGACCCGCCTACTTGGACACGGTTGCCATGTTTTCCCATAAGATTTTAGCATAGTTGTTAATTTCACAGATAACTGGACGTCCATATTTAACTTACGAAATACAGGGTGCCTTTTGAGAAGACGATCTAGATTTAAAAGATATCTGAAGACCCTTAAATTATAATGATGAGGAAAGAAAGAAAATTAACCCTGTAAATAATGAATATGACTATCTTCTCTCATTTTCCGACGAGCCACATACCACGCGACAATATAGGGCCTACAATAGGAGTAAGTTTCCAGAAATTATCAATGTAAGTAACTATTTACCACTTCGCCTTGTACGTACCATTTCTAATCTTCTTGAGTGACGCACCTTTATAGAATGGACCTTTCCAGTTTTAGCTATGCCCCGCCCATCCCTAGTTAAGTTCGACCCACACCTCGCTCGTGTTGGAATCGATCCCTGAACTTCTTGACTATCAATTTCCAGAAAGCTATACAGGGAAACCTGTTGAATACTTTGAAACTAATTTGACTGGGTGCTGTTGCTGTGGCAGCACCAGCGTCCAGTCAAATTTCTTTCAAAATATTAAACAGAATGTTTATTAAATGGTAAAGACATACAATTCATACAACTTGTCGGGACCATTAATCGTTAAAGACGGATTTTATCGAATTATTCATGACGTTATGATTATGACGTCAGCTTACACGTCGCTTAGTTGATTACGACGTTATATGATTGAGTGAGGAAATGGAGTCATGAATTGGCCCAGGCAAATTACTCTATCATGACTGCAGATCCTGTGAAACGTAACTGATGTTAAAGAATATTACCAGCCAATTTAGATAATAATAATCTAATAATGCAATAATAATAGTTATATTTTTTCTAATGTATTCAATACAGTTTTCAACTAAAGACGTTTGATTGTGGGATTTTTGGATGAGAAGGAAACAATTATTTAAAAATCAATGGTAAAGCATCAGCCTCCAGGGGAGCTGCTAAAAGCGGCGTACCACAATGAATTATCTTGGCGCCGACCCTCATCGATGTACATAAACGACCGGAATCTTCAACTTACGCTTGCCATAACTGTGAAGATAACACAAAAACATTCTAATATTATTAGTTTTTTTAGAAATCCATGTGCACAGAAATTGTGGGTTCTTTATATCACATGATACGCTTTAACCATTTAACCCTTACAATTCCACTTTCTCAATTTCAAGACAACCCTATAGGAAAGCAGGCGTCAGCTCCCAGTCTAATTAGTTTCAAAATATTCAGCAGAATACGCATTACATCATACGGAATGTGTTATTTCTGGTCTGTACATAGCGGTTAAATAGTTATGACAATAGAGAATTCCAGTTTATCCATCAAAGATACGACGTCATAATCAACTAGGTGACGCGTATGATGATGTCATAATCAATTACGTCATGAATACCTTAGATGGGTTCGTCACGAACGCATAATTGATGACGTACTAAGCGTAGTTGTCCTAATTGTATGTCTCTAAGCCCTAATATTTAATAAACATGCTGTTGAATATTTTGAAGCTAACTCGAATGGGCGCTTTTGCTGCCATGGGCAGCAACATCACCTAGTCAAATTAGTTTCAAAATATTCAACAGCTTACCTGTAGAGTTTCCTGAAATTGATAGTCAGGGTGTTCAGGGGTCGATTGATGCCAATACGGGCGAAATGTTGGTAGAGCTTAACTAGAGATGGACGGGACATAGCTAAAACTGGATTCCTACATTGATACTAATACAGAGGTGGTCATTAGAGCTGGTTTGTCGGTAATTATTTTCGTCATCTTCATGTGAGTTTCTTGTTAAAGGCACTCAATCACTCTTCGTTGAAACACGAGATATTGTTAAGTACGTTTGTATAATGATGGTGGCATTTTAACTTAATGCCTCCGGGATACAGTTCCCACAAACGCCTACAGGAAGCGTAGAAATCAATGCTCAAATCGATGCTTTGCAAAAGATGGTCGAATGTGTCGAGCTATTCTTATTTGAAAATGTCCACCATGCTAAGTGCTGGATAAAATATATTTCAACGCTTGCTGTGTGCGTGCGTCCATGGGACGTGCGTGCGTGCGAGCTCGTGCGCGTACGTACGTGTGTGAATAAGTGCATGTGTGTGTGTGTACGTACGTAGCTTGTTGCACGTGTAAGTCTCTGTGAGTGTGAGTGGGGGTGTGGGGGCCGTAGTGGTATGCGTATGTTAGTGATATTTCTGATACGGTGAGGGCAATATGGTACCGTATATATAGTAGGTCTACTTAATGCGGGAAATAACATATGTGTTTTTCCTATGCATATTGCCTACATAGGAAAAAAGAAATAACTGTTGCGACCTTAAGTAATTTTATGAACTTATCGTATTTGCAATATAGCAAACGTGTTTACTGTTAAGTGGCCAGCTTCCGTTAATTAACTCAAATTAGGTCTGACGATAATTTTGAAAACTGTGAGACTAATAACTATGGCGTTATAAGACCGCAACAGCTTCCAGAGACACGGTTATAGAAATAAACGCACGAGTCTTCATTCCACTACTCACACCAAAATCGCCCTGTCGATAATGGATAGCTCAAAGGTTGCTTAAAGTGTATCCATTCGCCCATGCCAAACCAATCGAACGTTCTAATTCGATTTGATTTCCGGTGCATACTTCGAGATTCATTGACAATGCTTCCGTCTCGAGTTGCATTGACAGACAGCTCTATATTAGGTCTGCCATTGCCGTGGTGAGTGTCGGAGTGGAGCGCGTGGATGTGGTGGGTGGGCTCAGTTCGTCCATGAAATGTAATCGGGAAGAAACATCTGTAGCTTTTCCCTCCACAAGGTTCGTCTATTCATAGCGCTTGTAATTCAATTTGTGGAACGATTGCCGTTAGTGTAGTTTATCAATAATTAAAGGGGATATTTTCGTTTCCTTGATTGGTTTGAAGTTAGTTTTGTTGGGTAGTAATATGATATTAGATCGCAATTTTTACCAGAAACACGATAGGGAATCGTGCTTACTATTGTAAGAGATTAAATTAATTCAAATTCTTTTTGACTTTTCTCAACTAACCATTACCTATTTGTTATGCATGAACTAATTCTAAAAAAAATTCCTGCTTTTCAACCCTTTAACGGCTAAATTCTGTCAAGAAAATCCAAATATTTGCTTATTTAATGTCCATCGCAGACCAAGAGAAGTCTATTTTTGAAAACTTACCACTGGAATGACTGGGTCGGTTATCGAGCCAGTCATTCCAGCAGTAAATTTTCAAAAATAGTCTTTTCTTGGCTTTCAAATGGCCATTCCTTAAGTCCACTACAGAGGCTGGTTTGGCCCGGCTCGGTCATGAAAGGGTTAAACGCGGTTACTCATCATTTTAAACGTAGAATCCGGACGATGTTATGGAGCAATTTGAAAATCCTTTTGGGTCACTAAATATGCATAGATTTCAAAGACCCTTATGTGCCACATATAACTCATCCTGGCCACTAAGTGACAGAACTCAGGGCGCACGTGCTGTGAAAGTGGCATAAAATATAAGCACATAAGAATGAATTTTTATATGTTGGCCAGTTTAAGGCAATGGAGGAATCCAGTTTTAGCTATGCCTGCTCCACCATTGCTTCCCCCGTGTTGGGATCGATGGATCCCTGAACTCCCTGTCTATAAATTTCCAGAAAATTATACAGGTAAGTTGTTGAATATTTTGAAACTAATTTGACTGGATGCATCATATCATTGATGGATAAACCGGAATTCTTCATTGTTGGTGGAGAATAATGTTCCGTAAGTAACGAATCTAAAGCCTTCCACTGGCTATAGAGAGGACCGACCCATTCATTTCTCGCTATGCTCCACCCAATTTTTACTGTGTTTGGATTGATTTGAAACTTTGAAACATGAATCCACAGCTCATATTAATAATATTAATAATCGTCGTTTTCTGTTTGTCTATTTATTCATAGTTTGATGGGCCGGGTGCCGTCGACGAGGAGAACTCAAAGAAGCAGGTCCGGGGTCTCGGTAAGTACAACGCCAGTCCGTAATCGTGGTGTAACGGTTACTCCTGAGCAGAATCCGTGCAGGAGAGTTAATCTGGGGAAACAGGGCTAATTTTCGCTGTGAAACATTGCTCTCAGTAAAGGTTTTGTAACAAAGGTTCATGCGATTCACCGAAATATAAAACATTGTCCCCACCATTGTTTCTGACATCAACCGTGTTTGGTATTTCTATCAAAAGTGTTTCATGTACAGTGCCTGACAACAATCCAACGAAAACATTGCCCGTCATCTGCGGTGCTTTGGAACAAAACGGTAAAACATTTTTTCAATGTTGACCAATCAGCATTCGCAACAATCTGGCAAACCCATGCTTTTGCTCCAAATCCTGAGGAGATACGTGAATGGGAGATAACTATGGTGGTTTTGTTTGGCGCTGAGATCGTATTTCAGCCAGCAGATGTTGGATGTCCGCGGACTCACGGCAGCACATTTTGGCTGTGTGCGGGTTACGAAAACAAGTCCACCGAGCAATGTTTTGCTGGAATCCAGTTAGCATTGGCTATGTATGCCAGCTATTTGATGGCAATCTCTTACCGGGCTAGCCATGCAAGGTAGATCTACATGCTGGACATCTGTGTGGATAGCAGATTTGAGAATGGCCATTATATTCGAAGACGCCGAGTCTCAAGCCGCCTGTCGGTCCATCTATTGTGCAGTAGGGTGTCCCATGATTTTCTTTGATACCATTACAGTTGGAGCCGATTTATCAATTTGATAGAGCTATCGTGGATAGTGCTAGACTCGTGTTCATGGGCCAAGGAAGGATTCCGGCTTATCTATCAATCGTGTGACGCCATAATGAACTACATCACGTGTAGGATGACGTTATAATTAATTACGTAGATAGGATCGCCACCAAGGCCTAATTGATGACGGACCGGACCAAGTGTCTTTACTATTTAGTAAAAATAATGTTGCCGAATTAGTTTCAAAATATTCAACAGCTTACCTGTATAGTTTTCTGAAAATTGAGATTCAGAGAGCGCATGTGTCGATAGACCCCAACACAGGCGCAGTATGGGTGGAGTCTAGCTAAAGATGGGGGGTGCGTAGCTAAAACTGGCTTCCTCCATTCTAATGAGCATAGGCCTACCACTTTCAGAACGTATATCAACGCGACACGAACCAAAGGAATGTAAATTGTTGCATATATATATATATAAGACGTTTTGCGTGTGACAGTGACCCCGAAATACATCATAGCAGTGGTTTCTAAGAACATACATACCATCCGTTAGACTAATAGACTCGATTTCCACTGCTGGCGTCATTATCATTAGAACACTATTGCTAATAGTGGGGTTCAATATGTGATTCCGTGACATTTTTGTGAGAAATTAAACAACATACCTTTTTGGAAAGGTCATAGCATAAGGATACCACAAAACAATGCTGGCATTCTGTCAAATGATTTGTGACGTCACTGTGACGTCAGAAATATACCGGGCGAAAATTCCCATTTTCCAAACATATTTTCTCCACAAAATAGTCTATAAATGCTTTTCAATGTGATTAGCAATCAGAACTACACCTATTTTATGTAGCTGTTATCATAGCAGCCATTTGGTTTGTTATAATATGTCATGTGACGTCATCATGACGTCAACAACGTCATCATATCAAAATAGAAAAGCAGACGTTTCCAACGGTGTAATTCAAAACCGCAAATAATTTGTTTTGCTATTTTTTATTTATTTATTGTTATTATAATATGTTTGTTATAATAATTACATTCTTAATATTCAGGACTTAGTTAAATAAACTAATTGTGACGTCATTGTGTACCTTTACTTGAATGCATAAAATGGCAATTTTCAAGCAAGTTTTGGCCACGGACACAATTCATGAATCCATTTTCTCGCTCAATCATATGACGTCATAATCAGCTACGTGACGTGTAGGATGACGTAATGATCATGACGTCATAAATAACTCGATATAGTTCGTCTTTAGCGCTTAACACGTACGAATTGTATGTCTTTACCATTTAATAAACATTGTGGAAACTGATAGTCAAGAAGTTCAGGGATCGGTCTATCCCAACACAATCGAGTTATGGGTGGAGCCTAGCTAGAGATGGGCGGGGCATAGATAAAACTGGAAAGGTCCATTATAACATGAAGTAATAGTAAGGGTCAAGTTCGACTCCTAACCATAGTTAGCTATAGCTAACTAGAGTACCAGCCGAACTTCAAATAGTTAACTAGCTAGTCAACTATAGTCAACCGAGCACCCGACCTCGGTTCAGATGGTTAGTCCGATATTTGCGTAAATTTCAGAATGGCGGGCACCGATCGCTTGTCACGAATAGATGCATATAAAAGTGTAAATATTTCACTAAAAACTTAGGTTTGATGAAACTATGCTTTCCCATTATATGTCAATGTTCCCAAGCCCATATTCCTTCCCACTTTACGCCACATGGACGCTTTTTGACGTCTTAGCGGACAAAAATAACCCGTTTTCGTAGGTCATCAAAACAGACGACAGAAAGGGTTAATGGAGACTGGTACCCGACTCCAAATTTTCTGCAATAGTAATTCAATAGGGGACCGGGTACCAACGAACTATAGTCGACTACGATCAAGTTCGACTGGCATATTAACTGCGCATGATCAGTAAACCAGCAAACTGACTATAGTTAGCGAGTCGAAATTGACCAAGGTAACATAAATGTACAAATATGCTGCATGGTCTAATTATGATACCACAAATATACCATAAACTGTGCTTTTACATATTAAAGGGATACACTCACAGACACGTTATTTAATCGTGAGTGCATATTTGTCTGAAAGATGGCGCCTGCTTGTCACAACTATGACAGTCACACAGATCTGTACAGCTGTGCTCTACGACGAGAACATTTTGCATCTGCGCAGTTTGATTTGCTGCAGCCACATTTAACTCGTCTAGTGTCAACAGCGCCTCCAAGCGCTCAAAATACTACTTTTACCAATTAACCCTTTCATTTGTCAAGATTTTAAAAGAAAATTCAAATGACCATTTATTGGCCAAGAGAACTGAGGTTTTTAAAAATAAATTTACCACTGGAATTTAGGAAAATATGTTTTTAAAGATTTTGTCTTTTGACCGGTTTGGCGATTATAGGGTTAATCGTCTAGAGAATCTAAATTTGTGCTTAATTATTGTCCATTTACAGGCCAAGAGAAGACTATTTTTTGAAAATTTACCACTGGAATGACTGGCTCGGTTACCGAGCCAGTCATTCCAGTGGTAAATTTTCAAAAATAGTCTTCTCTTGACCTGCAAATAGACAGAACTCAAGACTAATGCAGAGGCGGTGTTACCATTACAACGACAAGTTGACATAACTAGCTCTAGCAACACACTAGACGCTGTATTCAGGTCAGATGTTGTTAGTCTAAAAGTACCATCCTCAGTACCGTAATAGTCATTTCTATTAGTATCTAGATGTGTTTGCTAGGAAATATCAGTCTGCTTCCATACAGAAGCTTGCAAGTGCGTCCTAAGTATGTGCTACTTAAGTGCGGATTGAGTTGGTGTAAGTTTCTCGCATTCCGCCATAGATTTGCAAAACAATGGCCAGAGGAGTTTAAGTAAACTCGAATTTTTTATTCCACCTGCGGAGTATGCACAACAAGTGAAGAGTTCTATGTTAAGAATAGCATTAGTTCAGAGATCATGTAGTTTCTTCATCGACTTATTAGCTGCCATAAAGGCTTTCCACAATGATCGCTTTCCTTGGCCAGCACACTTGCCAACAGTATCACACCCAGTCAAGGCATGCACACCTAAATGGTTTGATGACCTCTCTGGACCAAGACTGTGGTATATAGAACCAATCTCAATGGACCTTTCCAAGTTTATCCATCCATCATATGACGTTATAATCAACTACGTGACGTGTATGATGGCGTCATAACCATGACGTCATGAATGATTCGATGTAGTCCGTCTTTAGCGCTTAATAGTCCGGCACGTTGTATGAATTGTATGGCTTTACCATTTAATAAACATTCTGTTGAATATTCTGAAACTAATTCGACTGGGCGATGTTGCTGACATTAGTCTCAAAATAGTCTCAAAGTATTTAACAGCTAACGTGTATAGTTTTTTGGAAATTGATAGTCGGTGCTTTTTGGGATTGATCGAGGTGTGTGCGGAACTTAGCTATAGAGATGGGCGGGGAATAGTTAAAACTGGAAAGGTCCGTTGTCTTACTTGAATTAGCTACATCGATGTCTGTGTATTGAGTTTTAAATATGACGTAATCAAAAGAACCAAAACATCTATATCCGGAGATATGATAGGAAGAACATGTGCTATCTCGTCACCAGCACTTGGTCCACTGGATATATTAGCATGGTATATCATCAGAATGTCCGCATCTTCATGGCTGTTAGTGGCGACTATTGTACCTGGTCGGTTTGTCTGTGTATTACCACCAGCTGAGACACTGTCATGAAAATGGGTCATCGCCTTCTTAGAAAGATAGATAGGTAGACTTTCTTTTGTTCTATCATGTGCTAAAATAAGATTCATGTTTAGATGTTTGATACTGGTGAAATCAGTGGCATGGTACTGACTTGCTTTCTTACCCCTTTGCGTTTTTGCTGAGTCTCCACACCTCTTTTTTGCTGAGCAATCAAACACTAGATAGACTTCACGGGAACCTCGGGTGTTATTATGTAAATCGCGTAAAATTTCATTCATGGTGTGAATCCAATGTGGCTTTTTAACCTTATGAAGTAGCGCCATTCCATCTATAACAGTACTTTGCGTATTGATGACGAAATTGCGTCTGTCTTCTTGCAGTAATGCTGGTGAGTCATCGAGCCGTGGCACAGCGGCTGTAATCAAATGATTGATGAGGCTAGACTGTCACATGAAGCAGGAATAAGTGATACATCTGCTGTACAAAGTTTCATGCAAATTTATCTCTAGCCTCGATGCTGTGACAACAAAAATTCGCCCAAACAGTATCCTGTTTTCCTTCCATTCACCGTTATAGATTTTCCAGATTTAGTGACACTAGACAGTCGCAAATGTGCCACCAAATCGGTGATTGATATAGTGGGCACGATAGAAGAGATCGGCAAGAATAAATACAAGGCGTTTGTCAAGAATGTACTTGAGTTTACAACACATTCAGTCAATGACCCCATCAGACCTCTCTGGCTTTACCTGGTAGACCACAAGTGAAGGAGACCTCAAAACAGAGTAAGAAGATTAAAGTTCTCCAGGACAACGTTGCACTCTTTGGAAGCGTGTGTATCTTCATGCAGAATCGAAACAGTGATATGAGAGCCATCCCACCTTCGCTTTCTGATTTTGGTAAATTCCATTTGTCTGGTACAAAGTCTGAACTTCTTCAATGTCTCGAGCAACCGAGCAACATCGAGACACCCTCCATATATGACTGCAAAGTACTCGACGGTGCAGTGATAGTTCAGTATTTTCCAACAGCAAAAGTCATCACATATTGTGAATATGCACAGATGGTTTTCATCCCATACCTTAAATTGCAGCTACAGAGCACAACCAGGTTTGATCTTGTGTGAAACACGTTACTACAAGACAGTTTAAATGAACATGCATGGGAAACGCATGGAAAGGCCGAAGTTCGCAGAAATTATCAGGTGCAACAAATATTCCCGGCAATTCACAATTCCAGCGTATCCATGTACGATCTGACTTCATATGACGTCATAATTAACTAATTGACGTGTATGCTGGCGTCAAAATCATGACGTCATGAATGATTCCATATCGCCCGTCTTTAACGCCTAATAGTCCGACACGTTGTCCGAATTGTATGGCTTTACTATTTAATAAACATGGGCATAGGCAGCAACAACACCAAGCCAAATTAATTTCAAATTATTCAGCTGCTTACATGTATAGTTTTCTGGAAATTGATAGTCAGGGAGTTCAGAGATCGATCATCCCAACACGGACGTGCTGTGGGTGGAGCTTAGATTGAGATGGGCGGGACATAGCTAAAAATGGAATGGTCCATTGGAAGGACTTCCTTTGTGACGAAAGTAATAAGAAGGAACTGATCGCGTTCCTGGATTCAAAGGTTTCAGAGTTCGCTTCGCCACCAAGAAAATCTGTGTACATCACATCAGGTCTATCCGTGATATCCATAGGTTCGATAATCGCAATGATAGACTGCAATCATGAGGCAGCTGACGCCATGGTATTAGTTCACATAATACAACATGGCTCCAAAGCTGTACTAGTGCAATGGATACATACATTGTTATCATTCTTGGCGGTGCATGCCATGATCTTTTTTTGATTCATCAGCTGGTGGACATCTAGGTTGCCTGTGGTATGAGCAAGAATTATATTATCGATACTGCTGCATCAATGCCATTTGTGCAAGCCTCGGTGAATCAGAATCACAGGCTCTTCCAGTGTTCCACGCATCTTCTGATTTTGATACGACATCCGGAATTAAGGGAAAAGGCAAGAAGTCAGCATGGCAGAACTATCTGTCGTATGAAGATGTTACGGCGAGCTTCGCACATATTGCCTGTCACCACTTCGATCCCCTCAATAAAATATCAGATCTGATCCCAAAGATTGAACGGTTGACTGGCATCCTGTATGATGAAACAAGTCCACTCAGCGGTGTCTATGAGGCAAGAGAAGAACTATTCCGTCAGCAAGACCGTTCCCTCGACGGGATGCCACCTACTCAAGATAATCTGCTTCAGCATACACGTTTGGCGGTATACCAAGCTGGATTTTGGGCAATGAGCACACAGACAAGTCAATTTATTCCACACAAACCCACCCACCCACCCACCCACCCACCCACCCACCCACACACACACACGCACGCACGCGCGCGCACGCACGCACGCACGCACACACACACACACAACTATTGTAGAGACGTCAAAGGCATGCAGAGAGCTGATCAAATATTGTTGCAAAGGTGACTGTACAAGGAGTAAATATAGAAAGGCTAATCTGGACTGTACCCAACTATGCAAATGCATTAAGTAAACATCCCCACATGCATGAGAAAGGAAGCATTATGCAATATATTCTGAACTGTAGCATTCAAAATGACTTATAGCTGCATTGATGCAGTGTTTATTCACATAGTGTGACGTTATGTGCAATTCTAACTGGTCATTTGTAAATCTATCTAAAGGTAGTCGTGTCCAATAAGGAATGATAGAACATTAAAATCGGAAAATGCAATAAATTAGTGTACGTGACCAGGACACATAACTGGTGGTTGTTTTGAAAAGTATAAAGACTTTAAAAGGATAGATTAATGGTCAGATCAAATTTTAGTGATATAAAAAATCTAAAAAGTATAGGTGTTCTAGCCCTGGATCTGCTTCAGTGATGATCAAAACTCTTATTTTGATACCTCTTTTGGATTTCTGTGATTTCTACCAGAAGATAAATGTAATATTCTACTTTCACTGATTGTTGCCATTTTAGCTTTTGGCCGCGATTTTGGAAAATCGGAAACACTGAGTAAGGGTCTTAGCCCAGAATCTGTTTCAGTGCCCATGCAAACCTATTTTTACACCCCATTTACCTTCCTGTGATTTCTAAAACTAAACATATGTAATATTCTACTGTCGCTGGTGGCTATCATGCGGCGGCTATCGTGGATTTTGGCCGCCATCTTGGAAAACTGGAAATACTGAATATCTGCCTTAGCCAGCAACTGTTTCAGTGACATTAAAAGCCCTATTTTAACACTTCATTTGCCTTTGTGTGTTTTTTAGAAGCAGAGATATGTAATATTCCACTCTAACTGGAAGCCATCATGCATTTTGGCCGCCATCTTGGAAAATCGGAAAATTGAAGAGGGCTTGCATGCTAATATTAAATGATAGGTCCAAATGAAGCCTCACACAACATCTGATGCTTTTACCCGCCAAGTAACTGTAATTTTCATAAGGCTCCTGACTAGTAGTTAATACCGCTGAAATATTACTTAGTGAATGTGTCCCTTTAAAATTAGTCAATTTAGTGGATAAATCAAATTCATAGTATTAGGCATATTTTATATATTTGTATTTGTATGCGAGGTAGAGTAAGGTTTAAACAATGACTAAAATATTTTCAGGCTATAATACTACGTATCTACTAAATTCCAGTGTCTTTTGGCAAAATTTTCAATTTATTAACCTGATAACATAACTATGACGTCATAATAATATGGCATGGCACGTTAAATCATGTTATTTTGTGCTAAGATTATCGCGATAACCCCTCCACCACCACCCCACCCCCACCCCCCCCCCCCACCCCCCCCCCCCCCACCCCAACCCCCCCCCCCCCCCCGTCACCCCACCCCACCCCCATGATGTGTAACGTTGCCAATAACTGAGATGTGCATGAAAATAATGGACGGATATATAGGACGCCTGTTAAATGAATTAGCATAGACACACCCATCCTCTTGTCGCACGGTCACGTATCGAGTCCCGTGCTTGCACGCTTTTGATGTCTGCGCTAATTTAATAAATGAGGGCAGTCAACTACCACCCAATAAAATTGCCTAGTTATTATCATCCTACTAATATACGCCCAATCACATCACTTGACAGTCTTGTCTAGCAAGCTTTCCATCGATATTGGCACGAAGCCACGTATCTATTTTTAGATTGATAGCTAGAATAAAGTAGGCAGAAATCTGATTGGCTGCCTCCAGCCCACTAGAATAATGTTATTTAGCGTAGCAAGAAATCACAGGTCTGAAAGTACGGCCTCGAACGGCGAAGCGATGTGAGTGGGCGTATGATAGTACGATGAGACACACCTTGATTGTTTCGAATTGAGCCACTTATGACGTCATAATGACGTCACATGAGAAATGCCAGAATGCCAACATTGGTTTTGGAGACCTTAGACCAAGCTCTTATGAAAAATCCATGTTGGCAAATTTCACCAAACTTCACGAAATTATATTTTTGACATATTGAAACCTACTATAAGCTAGTCTTTTGCGATCGCATTGGGACACACATATTTTGAGAGCCAAATGATGATAGTTTTTAAAAAAAGGTTGTGTTTCGATCATCTGTCAGAACTACCATACGTTTGTTCCAAAGGTCAGAAAGGCTCTGTGGCACATTAGACTGTTTCCGGTTAGATATATGCAACTTATACAAAGGCGCATGCGCACACGCACGCGCGCATGTATGCATGCAAGCCAAAAATAGACAACTCTTCGATGCAAACTAATTGGCACTAATGAATTGCTTGTTTGTAGAGCACATTTCTCGTTGCTCTCTCTCTCTCTCTCTCTCTCTCTCTCTCTCTCTCTCTCTCTCTCTCTCTCTCTCTCTCTCTCTCTCTCTCTCTCACACAGGTAGATTGATTAACTGCCCTTTGATGTTACAGGTACTGACATAGCGTTGGTTAGCAGTATGGTGTTCTTGGCGCAGTTTGTTCTGTCACTCGGCATGGGTGCCATCATTCACGCGGTCGGCAGCACCGTTGCGGTAGTGATTGTCGCCGCCATTTTGAGCTTTTGTGGCGCCCTGTGCGCGACGCAAGTAATGTATTTGGATTTGTAGGGCGCTATGGCTCCAACACCCAACAGCGGGAATGGCAATTTATTAAAAAACAACGAAAATTGAAACTGAAACTTTGAAAAGTATGTGTTTAATTATGTACATTGTTAAATCGTTGTTATTTAAACACCAGCTTCTTTTAGCAACGCAGATTTCGGTCACCAAGATTTCTTGTATTGTGGTATTACAGCAAAACACTAAAAAATTAATTGTAATCTATTGTTCGATAATTCAGTATATCGTGATTCGAGTAAAAATCACGATATTAGGTTTACGGTGATATGCTGAATATTTTATTGCTATATTAAGCAGCAACAGATTTCAGCAACGTAGCTTTCGGTCACAACCGTTTCTTGTAGTGGAATATTAGAGCCTATAAACTAGTGGGCATCGATTGTTCGGTTGTTCGATTATTCAATATATATTGTGATTTCGAAAAAAGAATCACGATATTACGATGCTAAACTAAAGAATCGGGAAATATTTACGGCGACAGGTTGAATATTTTGATATTTATTTGACTGAAAACTTCCAATCAAATTAATTTCAAAATATTCAACACTTTAATGGCATCTTTCCCAATGCGTGTCCAAGTGTGTGTCAACCATTACTACTTTTAGCTTTGGGATACACAATAAATCGATTTATCGCGAGTGTATGCACTATTTATCACGATTTTATCGGGACTGTATCATGCAGCCCTTCTATAAGGTACAAAAGAAATATTATGCAGCATTCTTTGGCGAGGTTTCTACAAGAAACATTGAAGAAATATTTTCCAACTGAAATACATTGTACGTTTATCTACTGTAGATATTTTGCTCATTGCGCCTCATCATTGACCCCATGTGTAGCACTGTCAATAACAGATGTGCATGAAATAAAGGATGGATCCGATCTTCCACACATGTATGTGGCGTCATAATAAAGTACGTCACATGTTAGCTGGCGTTACGATCAAAATAACATATAGCTCTATCACAAATAGCGAAAAGTCCGCCATGAAGTGTACGCGTTGTATGTATGTCTTTGATGAATTTACAAATTAATAAACATTCTGTTGAATATTTTGAAACCAATATGGCTGGGGAGTTGTTGCCTCCAGTCAAATTATTTTCATAATATTTAACAGTTTGTCTGTATAGTTCCCTTCAAATTTAGATTCTGGAAAATTCATGTAAATTTCAAATTGATCCCAATACGGGGTACAAAGGTGCGGAGCCTAGCTAGAAATGGTGGACCATATTTATAAATGGATCCGGCTGTTGAGGTGTTGATGAAAATAATCCAGTTATTGGTGTTCACCGAGTAACTATCTACACACACAATTGAGGAATCCAGTTTACCCATTCCTCATCATACGTCACGTGCAGGTTGAATCACGCGGTTTAGTTCATCATAAACACTTAATAGTCCGTCAAGTTGTACGAATTGTATGTCTTTACAATTTAATAAACATGCTGTTGAACATTTTGCATCTTTTTAGGCAGCTATGTGTAGACACCAGTATGACAGCGATTGGTTCAGTGGTTCTAGCGCTATCATAATTTATACGTTTCTCGGCGATCTCTCCCGCATTTTATATCTTCCCACGAAACTACATTGGTGGTGGCGACCATATAGGTACTATAGCTATAGAGTGGTCATGTACATACCTTCAATATTAAGCCAGTTGTACTGACCGCCAGTGACGTCAGTTCACTAAGTCGCCAGTGCGCCTGACCGGGTATATTCAGATCTGGACGAGTCGTCAAAGCAAGCTGTCAGTAACAACCATGCAAAATCTAATAACTGTAGAACGGCTATGCCCCTCTCAAATACGGAATTTCAGTTCAGTATTTTATCATAGTCTCCAAACTAATATGTTTTTGTTACTAATTCTATTACGTAGTCGAATAAAGTGTCAGATTAATATAGCCTATAAAATTATATACATTTGCGTCTGTTAATTTCTCCTCTAGTTACAAAAAGATATCTGACTCACTTTTGGAGGCTATATATGTTGCTGATCGTCTGCGTCAGTCAGTCCGAACATGCGATGTTGCATTTTACTTGACTCCGTCACCAGAGGTCGGGACAACGCGTTCCACGGTCACGGTATGCGTATGTCCCTTCAATGCTTATTAGATTTCTATAGTAACAGCTGCTCGGCAGATGTGTTCATTTCACATCCGAAATTTGTCAACGACTATCAGTAGATCGTGACGTTTCTCAGTGCTCTTCTCATTCTTATGCTACTGCTTGGTCCAACCACATCGGTCTATAACACAGTGCCAACATACATAATGCTGTCTCTACATTTTTTTCAGTAGTCAGAAGAGAAGCCGAACATAAATGTGTCTAACGTTGCCGCGCGCTCTCTACAGTTATCGTAACGGCTGCAAACTGGCAAGCAGAAGCAGAAGCAGACTCTCATACCCTGAATTTGTGAATTCTAATCATAAATAAAATGTGGTTGCCTGTATTAATCTGACATTTTATTCGTCTAGGTAATGGAACTTACAAACAAAAAGATTTTGTTAGTAATTTGATAGTCTCATATAAACGAGATCGCCGATAAAATACTGAACTCTGAATGCCGCTTTTGAGCTATTTACACTTTTTAGATCTATGGTGGCGACGCGACGTGAAGGGTTGCGGCTGAAACGGTTGGTGCCAAACTAATGTTGACGTCACATAGAGTCAATAAGACGTTCGTTCTACGCGTAGGTTTGCCTATGATAATTAACTTTTACTTAAAGATAGTATCACTTTAAACACGGACCATATTTGGTCCTCCCACAGGCAGGCGTATTAGACAGGTTTGCTGATGCTGTATATAATAGCATACCATTCTGTAGGGCTACAAGCTATTGTGATTTAATGCTATTATAATAAGTATGTTGTAGAATGTATACTATGTATAATTAATGATTTTGTAGATTAATGTGTGTAATTGTTACATGAAATGTAGAGCTAATTGCGGATTTACAAGATTACGAGAAGTAGTGTCGGTAATACATGTCTAGATAACTGCTATTTGCATTTCGATTTGTTAGCCCCGCCACGTAAAGGGATGATGGTATTGCAATCTGTTCTGTCTGCCTGTCCTTCTTGTCCGTCCATCCATCCATCCGTATCGCCGGCCCTCTGTCTATTCATCTGCCAATCCATTCGTCCGTCTGGCAATCCATTTGGCTGACTTGCCGGCCGTCCGGCCCTCTGTCTTGTCTGTCTATCAGCCGGTCGTATATCCGTCTGCCCATCTCTCTCTCTCTCTCTCTCTCTCTCTCTCTCTCTCTCTCTCTCTCTATGTGCGTGCTTGCGTGCATGAGTGCGTGCATACGTCTGTGTTATTGTGTGCGTACGTACATGCGTGCGTGTGTTCGTGCGTGCGTGCGTGCGTCCGTGCGTGCGTGCGTGCGTGCGTGCATGCGTGCGTGCTGTATAGAACTACGAAATATATTAAACTAGGCAGAAACAGCTTTCAGTCAAATTAGTTTTAAAATATTCAACACCATTTAATAGTAGTAGTAGTAGTAGTAGTAGTAGTAGTAGTAGTAGTAGTAGTAGTAGTAGTAGTAGTGGTAGTGGTAGCGGTAGTAGTAGTAGTAGTAGTAGTAGTAGTAGTAGTAGTAGTAGTAGTAGTAGAGTAGTAGTAGTAGTAGTAGTAGTAGTAGTAGTAGTAGTAGCAGCAGCAACAGTAGTAGTAGTAGTAGTAGTAGTAGTAGTAGTAGTAGTAGTAGTAGTAGTAGTAGTAGTAGCAGCAGCAGCAACAGCAACAGCAACAGTAGTAGTAGTAGTAGTAGTAGTAGTAGTAGTAGTAGTAGTAGTGGTGGTAGTGGTAGTGGTAGTAGTAGTAGTAGTAGTAGTAGTAGTAGTAGTAGTAGTAGTAGTAGTAGTAGTAGTAGTAGTAGCAGCAGCAACAGTAGTAGTAGTAGTAGTAGTAGTAGTAGTAGTAGTAGTAGTAGTAGTAGTAGTAGTAGTAGTAGTAGTCTTTTATTATTATCAAGCATTAGTTCTATGAACCCTGTCATTGATGACGCTCTTGCACTAGGATATAGATCAGCAGGGTTCGAACCCAAGGCAATTCTGCAAGACCATTCCTATGGCGGTTGGGAGGCGAATACTCTACCACTAGCCCAGATGACATAAATCCTCTTTCAATGGACTAGCTTTCAAGGGCCCGTCTCACAACCACGCGAATGGACTGGAACTGAGGGTGCGCATTTTAGATATTTTACTTTAGGTCTACGTTTCTGCAATCCCTCCTATATATCGCTATGCATACGCTTATATGTAGTTTTTTTAATATCCCTTTAAGCATCGGATGTGTTCAAGAATATTTCGATTTTCTCATAGAGGATGTCAATTTTTGAAGATTTACCACTGGAATGACTGGCTCGGTTATCGAGCCAGTCATTGCAGTGGTAAATTTTCAAAAATAGTCCTCTTCTTTTGCAAATGGACATTTCTCAAGACCACCCCAGAAGCCATTTTTGGCTGATATGAATGTTAAAGGGTTACTGTTAAGCATTAATTATGTATATCATGACGGCAAATGTAAGATACAGAGATTACAGGTACAAATGGGTAAAACGTGATAGTAGTTTTTGATTTAGGGCCACTTATTTTTCGTGGACCCGGGACTTTATCACCCACCCCACCCACCCACACACCCACCACCACCCCACGCCCTTAGCCATTGCCTTAATCCGGATCTGGTGCATGCACCCATCTTCTAATCGGCCCAGCGTATACGATTGAAGATGGTAGGTAATATAGAGCAGCTCAACCCCTTAGGAATAAACTTCAATCGCAGCTTGTTTCGACATTTGAAGGTCACTTGCCTCACAAACAATATCTAGTGATAGTATGTGCGCATCAAGACCGATCACTATTCGCCTGAGCGAAGGTCAAATAAGGACAGAAGTGTTGAATACAGGTGAACCTGTCTATAACGAACACTTGATTTTGGGGCCAAACTGATGGTCGTTCTTTGTGACGGGGGATCCTAACACCACCCGTTTTACTAGATCAGCATCATTTGCCTCTCAAATCCTTTTACCACGGCAAATGCGCTCACCTGTAAAAGATGCAAATGCGGGATTGCTATATTTAGCATCTCACTTTTAATATTGGCCTAGGCCTACCATACACCATGTCGTTGTTTGGTGTGAGAACATCGTGACAGATCCGGCGGTAGCCACCCACCGTACTCAATGACCCACCAACCATAAACCCATCAACACAAATCTGCCAATGCTGAAAAAAATATATCATTCCATAAATGTAAAAGACGTGTTTGAAAAATTGACATTGGTCTGATTGGCATTTATCGAGTCCCTGATTCCAGGTCCCGTATCTAGGCTGGTTTTTGTTTCAGTATATTATTGGTCCTTTCTGGTATTCCCCAGTTTTACACACTTACTCATTTATACGCCTGGGTAGAGCCAGGCAAAGAGGGTCTAGTGTAGGAGATTGCACATGCTTCCACCGATTGCTCATGAACCACGTGCTCGCCTGATAGTCAACTGGGATTTGAACATGCCTGGGATGAGTACCAGCCGACCACGCTGAGCACATTGAAGTTTTAGCTGAATGGCAAGAAATCATCACAAAATATAGATCCACGTGTGACTTTGCGATTTGTGGCGTTATTCTAAACCAGACCCAAGAGATACGCAGCTATAGTAGAAATTAGTTCATGAAAATTATCCCATCGGAAAAACTTTCAATCCACGAACGGGTCCTCCCAGATCAATTACATATACTAGCGACAAGGACCGAGATAATGAATATAGTGAAATATGCAATTATGTCATTAAGATAACGACTCAGACCACATAACTGTTTTAGCTACATCCAGAGTAAGTTACGATGGCCACTCTCCGTGTAATACCAAATCAATACCGGTAAAGAGACTTCAATAGGGTATACGTGTGATATATCCCATTATACAGAGGAGTTAGAATGCACTCTTAGTCTTCAGATCCCGGTACCAACTTATTCTAACACTTTTCAAATGCATCCAAGCATGCGCATAGAAAGCCATTCTGTATAAGCGTACAAGAATTTCTCGAAAATGTACAGTTTGGATTAAGAACCTGTCAGCAAAGTCAAACCAGTCAAGAGTCACTTACATTGGATCGCTACTGGTACGCCAACCGTCCCAGATAAACTGAACCAGAAAATAACCAAAAGGAATTATGCAAATACCAGCACCAAGCCAGAGCAAGGGTCTAACAGAACATGCTAAACCCACTCACTGAAAGCCGCACTCTCAGACCAAATCAAATACAAGAGCAGTGATCCAGCGCCAGCCCGGTGTCATTTGCTTCTCTGCAAGTAAATAACCAGATATACGAAAGAGATAACATACTCAATGGATGGATCAAATACTTTGAGGACCTTGGCACCCATAACCAGGATCCTTCTTATAACAATTGAAGCCAGAGCCGGATGAGCCCACCACTCTAGTACCATTAGTTTGCCTATACATCAGGATCTTTCATCTGGCTGGTGAGATACCACATAAGCGTATTTGTAGTTATGATAATCCTTTATTAATATGTAACGTACGCTGCATGGGACACTGCCCATGGTTCGTGTGCGCAGTTGGCCACAATCCACATTGTGATATTCACGTCGTGGAGTGGGACCAACTATCCAAAACCACAAGTTACCGTGCCCAACGCTAAACTCCAATTGACTCCAACTGGCTGACGTCCCATGTTCTATTAGAAACACGTGACGTCAGTCCATACTCACACACCTTGGTGACAAACAGTTTCACCTGATCCGTGACAACACATTCAGTATGCACAGTGCATATTTATAGATTAAACAATAAAGCGTGGACACAATTTATTCGACAATCCTCTTTTGGATAAGCCTAGGGTGTATATAATCCGTAGTAAGGTGTGTAAGCCAATGGCGGTATGTGTCACTGTCGATATATGTGAGTTCGCATGTGAGTTTATCTGTGGCCGTGGCTTGTTAATTTACTCGTACATGCGCTGTGACTGTCCTGTGCGCGCGTGCCTGGGGTCCTCTGTGTGCTCCTCTATGTGTGAGTGTGTATATCCATTTCTGTCCTGGAGTGTGTTGTATATATTCCGTGTCCTGGTGCGCATGTGGTATATGTCTGTTTATGAATTATGTGGTCAGTTGTGTATTCTTGTGTGTGTCTTTGTGCGTGTGCTGAAACTCGCCCGTTCTCTGTATCATATTACAGGGGCATGGCTACCTGGACAGATGGATGGATACACATACACGAATGGACGGACATAGAGACACACGCACACACTCGGGCGCATCTTCATCAAGAATGCGTACACGAACGCACGCATACGCTTGGCGATAGCCACGCCCAGACAAGCACACGAGACTACATGACAATAGAATACGTTTGGATGATCGACACGCCCCGTGACACGAGACACACTCGAAGGGACAGGTCGTGGACCTTACAGCAATAAATGGACAAATATATGCATAGACTATTAATCGACACGCCCACAATGGAACAATCAGTTATTAGTCAGAATGGGCACGTTCAGAGCATAACTCCTGTTATTCAATGTACCTATGTTATAACATGCTGTTATACTCGAGTTTGGAATTATATGTGTAAACTATGGAAAGGTTCAGTAAACGAGTCATCATTAATAGAATACAGCATTGTGTCATCCATTCCATCTATCTCCGCTAGAAGGAAGATCTCGGTCGGTACGCGGGTTGGGACGGTGACTAGCGACCACCCCCACCCCCAACCGACCCCCACCCCACCCCAATAGAGAACCTCCCTCCCGCCTAACATAATCCGGTATCATACACAACCATTAATTATGGCATGCCAAAGTTCCATGCAATTCGGGTTCACTAATGATAAATCATAATCAGTAGCAGCAGTCCTGGTGACAGAGGTCATGGCAGAGTCGAAAGACAACAGTTCAACACACTATATTGGCTTCCTGGATACTCAGAATGCATTCAACGTGGTGTGGCACGCATCATCGTTATACAAACTATCTTCTTCGCATCACGGGAAACGTGTGGCTCCTAGCAGGTGGGATGTACACAGATATGAGAGCAGTTGTAAAATGGCAATGGCAACAGTTACGGCTCAAGCAAGGGCTGCTGTAGGGCGGTGTCGATTCACCGGATTTCTATAAGACATATGAGGACGCGCTCTTGAAATTACTGCTAAAGACAGTGACTGGTCTACATATTTGATCAACCTCGGTTCAGTTACCGTCTGTGATGACAAGGCACTCCTCCACAATATCCCCAATATGACTGCAAGTGAGCCTTAACACAGCCTCCTTCCATGCCTGAACGGTACGTGAATGGCATCTCTAAGAGACAGGTGATGATTTACATCAACAACAACGTCTCAGAACCGTCTCCCACAGAGCAAATGACCAAATGATAGATGTCTTTGCAGAATATAAGCACTAAGGGCAAAAGCGGATGAGTGGAACCTTGACGCTGAAAAGGAGGTGATCCAGAGAGCTCAGGCAACAGCATATATGGGCTGATGTGTTCAGACTTATACAAGCTTGAAAGTAGCAGCAGCAGCAGCAACAACAACAACAACAACAACAACAACAAAAAAAAACTAGCACCATGGCCAACCGTGTCCTGATAGAAAAAGTGCAGATTGCAGCATTTTTTAAATATGAAACACATCTATATGTCAAATGTGTGACGTGTCCAGAGGGTGTGTGTGAGTTGTCTAAGCAAATAAATACAGATTGGAAGCCTTTGTTACCAGTGAGTATTGTAGCGAGCTAGATTAACCCTTTCCATGACGAAATTCCGTCCAGAATTCTTTAAATGTGCTCGTTGACTGTTCATTTGCAGGTCAAGAGAATATTTGTAATGTATCATTGGAATGACAGGCTCGATTATCCAGCCAGCTATTCTAGCGATAAATTTTCAAAATAGTCTTCTCTTGGCCTACAAATAGACATTCCTCAAGACCACCCCCAGAGGCCGGTTTTTGTTCGACTTCACCATTAAAGCGTTTATCAGATTTTCAGTTTCGCGCCAGTCAAAATATATCTATATAGGGCAGAGTCAAAGGGTTATTCTCAAGCCTAAAATCACTGCACAGTAAAACCTGTGAGAGAAAAGCCATTCGCCTTTTGGCGCCAATCGATCGTGGTTCTTTAAAACAGGTAGTCGTACGTTTGTTTACCTGTCTTTAAAAGCCATAATATTTAGGCACCAAAAAGCATATCCTATAGCGAGTCTGTCGATATTGGTTAACTATTTGGACCCCTAAGGTGGTCGCTTAAGAGACGTTTTATTCCGTATCAAGTTTAATACAGGAAATAAATAATTTATTTTATTTTTAAAATAATTTACGCCGTTGCTGTTTTAGGCAGCGTGTAACTGCGTTCTAGTCATATTATTTTGAAAATATTACGTAATAACTGAACATATTTTTAAAAATATTAAGTAATTTGTGGTTGGCGCTTTGCATTGAAAGGGTTAAGCGGGCGTTGAGATAACAAAATCACTCATACCTTTGATGTAAGATTAAGCCCACTGCGTTCTACTTAAATGCATAAATATATCTATCCTGCACTTGATTCATCAGTCTGATTCAGCCATTTTCAACTAACATTAAAACCATGTCTTTTATAAATACACTTATAATATTACTGTTAGCTTGTGGAAGTGTCAGAACAAAAGGTAACGACAAATCTACAGACAAAGATAAAAAGGTTTTTAAATCAACGGACGAGATCGTCAAGCAAGCCGGCTTTGTGCAGGTAAAAGGAGGTAATTTTGAGCGTATCGTGTTAAAGAGCCAGGATGCATGGGTCGTGGTATTTCACACGGGTGAAATTGAGAAGCGGTGGGTGAAGATGGCGGAGCGCATGAGAAAACGGGGCGTGGCATGGGTGGCCGAAATGAACACAGGACTAGACCCTTCATTGGTAAGTTTTAAACTATAATAGACCTGACTCAATGGACCGTTCCAGTTTATCCACTAAGCATATCACGCCAAATCAACTACGTGACGTGTAGAATGACGTCATAATCAATGACGTCATGAATGACGTAGATAGGTTCGTAGCAAACGCTTAATTGATGACGGACTACGCGTTCTTGTAGAATTGTATGGAGACTATTTACTCTTTAATAAATATGATGTTGAATATTTTGAATCTAATTTGACGGCGTGCTGTTGCTGTCAAATTAGCTTCAAAATATTCAACAGCTTATAGTTTTCTGGAAATTGATAGTCAGGAAGATCGATAGATCCCAACACGTGCGATGTGTGGGTGGAGCTTAGTTAAAGATGGGCGTGTATTGATAAACGTGATTCCTCCATTTAAATCCATGTCTTCTGGATTCAAAAGATGGTTTAAGACAGTAAGTCGTAAAACGATGTTTTAAAAAAACACAATATTTTGGCTCCAGAAGAAATTTCCTACAGCGAGTACGTGTCTTAAGAAACCACCTGTCTAGTTTCACCAATTGCTTAGGCTCTATAAGATAGTCACATAAGACAGACTGTGAACATTTTAACGTGCATTTTGTTCAATTCAATTTATTTTCTTTCACCCAGATCATTGCGCATTGATAAATTGGAAGGTTTGGTTACACATTTCCCCATTTTTACTATAAAAATGTGTTTTATTATTCAAAACTCAATGGCTGCATCGTTATCATTATGTATTTAGTTATGAGAGTAGGCCTATGGGAAGCACATACAAGTAATCTACTTGATTCCAGATAGATTAGACTCGTAGCCAGCCACTGGAGTTTCAAATTCCTATATTAGGCCTACCTTCATATTCTTGTGAAAACTGGTGTTAAATTTACTATGTACTTGTAATATGAACAGTCTAAAACAGAAAACGAATTTCAACAAAATTATTTTGAAAATATACACCGGAGATTCTTCAAGTTGTATTGTAACAATATAGAGATACATTTCTAGCTATGCTCCGCCCATTTATAGCTACGCTCCGCCCACTTTGTGAGCGCGTTTGAAATCAATTTAACACTTTGAGCCGTGAATTTCCAGAATCTCAATTTGAAGGTAACTGTACAGGTAAGCTGTTCAATATTTTGAAACGAATTTGCTTCAGAATATTCAACATAACATTTATTAAATTGTAAATTCAACAAAGGCATACAATGGAAGAATCCAGCTATTGCTATTCGCCGCCCATCCCTACATAAGTTCCACACACGTTTCGCTAGTGTTGGGTTCGATCGAACCCTGAACTCCCAGAATCTCAGTCAATTTCCAGAAAACTATACCACTAAGCTGTTGAATATTTTGTTTTAATTGACTGGGCGCTGTTACTGCCTATGTCAGCAACAGCGCCCAGTCAAATTAGTTTCAAAATATTCAACAGCATGTTTATTAAATAGTAAAGACATACAATTTGTACAACGCTTAGTCCGTCATCACTTAAGCGCCCGTGACGAACTTAGCTACATCATTCATGACTGAATTGATTATGACGTCATCCTACACGTCACGGTGTTGATTATGACATCATATGATTGATAGATAAACTGGAATCTTCCATTCAGACAGTTGCTGTCGGATCTTTGTCACTTTGTCACTTTCGTGTTGGGCATACGACTTTTGATTTTGACGTCAGCTAACAGGTGATGTATTTTGATTATGACCTCAGCTATTTGAGCAACAGATTGGATCCCTCGACTAACATTTTGTACCCAATGTGATAAGTTCCATACCAACATGCATCACAGCTAATATCGAGTTACCATCAGTGATAAGTTTTAGATTTTTACGATTACATAAAACCGACATTGTAACGCCAAACTAAAGATTACCAACAATTCCGGTTACAGCTGACAATCACTTTATTTGGGAGCGGGGAGAATGCCTGGGTGGCTCTTGTCTGGTAGAGGGCCTAAGGTATCAATACCAGAACGATCGGATTCGTGACTCATAACCCTGCTGTACATTGACGCTCTATAACTTACACTGGTTTTGTCATTTTGACTCTTAAAAAACACCCATGTCGCCTACATGCCGACTGCAAACTCTGATCCAAACCAATGACTAGGCCTACTAAGATACACTGTATTTGATGTTTCTAATTCACAGGGAATTGGGGATGCCTTCGAAGTGCGTGTTTATCCCCACAGTAGGAACACGGTAAAACTCACACAGTGGAAAAAGGCGTCATCCCCCGGAGAAGCAGAACATCTGGTCAGTGGTTCAATCCCGGACGTTCCACTCAACGTGACAAATCGAGAGGAGATCGAGGCTGTTATTAAGGACTGTCAGTATATAGACCCATCACGATTTCCGGCTTTTGTGCTCTCAGGTTAGCAACAGTACAGAGCATATATAAGTTAACTTCATGTTACCGAAAACAAATACAGAAACATGTTAGTTAGTATAATTTTGAACACGAGTAAAGATATAGTCTGTTGAATATGTTGGACATAATGGAGGATTCCGTTTATCCATCAATCATATGACGTTATGATCAACTTCGTGACGTGTATGATAACGTCATAATTAAATACGTCATGAATGGCGTAGCTAAGTTCGTCACGGACGGTTAATTGATGACGGGCTAAGCGTTGTTGTACGAATTGCATGTCTACTATTTAATAACCATGTTGTTCAGCAACAGCACCCAGTCAAATCAGTTTCAAAATATTCAGCAGCTTACCTAATACAATTTTCACGAAATTGATAGTCAGGGAGTTCAGGGATCGATCGATCCTAACACAAGCGAAGTGAGGGTGGAGCTTAGCTAGAGATGGGATGGGCATGGCTAAAACTGAATTCCTTAATTGGATTGGAAGACATAGGCAGCAATGGCGTCCAATCCAATTCTGTTCAAGACATTCAACCGTACGCATACGTTGATTTTATTTCGGAAACATTCTAAGTTATTTCTGAGCTGTACTAGACTGACTTAGGCGAATAGCCAACGGAATCTTATTTGAATCAGACGTTAAACTAACCATTCAGTGTATAGAACACACCATACATTAATTTGAAAATTTCAGATTTCTATCATGTCATGGAAAAATATTACGGTTTAATAACTAAATTTTTGATACATTTCCCTATTCCCATAACAGCTACCATGATTTCTCTTTTAGCAAATCAGGCAAAGGCTCGCCAGTTATTATAAATTCTTAGCAATAACTTTTGCCCCATTCATTCTTTTATTAATGATAAATAGCGTTATGACCGATTCGTCTATAGATATATCGTACACTTAACGCATTCCTACATAAAGTTTTTATTTAAACACTTCCCCTCTTCTTCTGCATTCGACTGGCAGTATTTACCGATGGATGTCATGAAATGGGTAGTCAGACCGAGGTTGGCTACCATCCACACCACACACCCATTCCCACCCCACCCCTCAGCCCAGCTTGGTTTCGAGGTCCATCTCGTCGGGCCGTACTTAATTCCTCTGGTCATCAAAAGTGGACAAGTATGGAGCATGTGTTCTGACGTTTGGTCATCATTTACACACTGACAAGTCGCCATGTCTGCCAGTCTAATGCGCTTACGGTGGGCGCGCAGGACACTGTGTAGCATTTACTGGCTGAAAATGACTGTCCGTTGTTTCCTGTCAAGCCGATGTAGCGCAGCCTGTTCTACTCCATACCCTCTGTTCCTGGTAGCCAATGCATCTTGAATCTGTTTCTGCAACAGAGTCCTGGCTTCCTCTGGTTGTGTACTACCGATGCCAGCTGATCTGCATTCTTGTTTCCGGACATTCCTACACGGGCAAGAATCCATTGCAGCACTGTCATAGTTTTGTCAGCGAGAATTCCAGCTCTCTCCTAAAACTTCTGATGTGCTCGTTAACTCTCAGAGTTCAATCTCTACAGTGTTGACAGCGAGTCCATGAAAAACGCTACATTCCCTAACTTCCTTGATGATGTGTTCAGAATTCTGCTGGATTCAAAGAATGCCTGGACCTCTTTTCTGAGGTCTGAATGGTCCTCCTGCTGGTCCTGAAATGGAATCAGTAGTACCATATAGAAACATGAACAGACTCCCGCTTCCACGATTCCCAACTGCCTCCTTTTCTGAGCCATCTCTGCAAACACATCAGTCCATTAACTGGTAGGATAGGCTTCATGGACCATCTCCAATGTGTACAGCATCTGTTCTGTTGGAGTCTGCTCACATTTGCAATAGATCCCTGGGGCACCTGCTCTAATCTCAGATGTACCCCCCCCCCAAACATTCTATATTTTTCAATATCTATATTTCAATATATTTTATCTTTGTGACGAGTTAGCTATGCCCCGCCCATCTCTAGCTAAGCTCCACCCACACTTCGCATGTGCTGGGATTGATCGATCCTTGCACTCCCTAGCTATCAATTTCGAGAAAACTGTACTGCTAAGCTTTTGAATATGTTGAAACTAATAACAGCGCCCAGTCCAATTAGTTTCATAATATTCAACAGCATGTTTATTAAATAGTAAAGGCATACAATTCGCACGACAACGCTTAGTCTGTCATCAATTCACCTTTCCAGAGTATCCATCCATCATCTGACCTTGTATGACGTCATAATTGGCCCGGCGCGTGTATGATGACGTCACGATCATTACGTCACAAAGGGTTTCATATAAACCGTCACTAAATGAATTGTATGTATTTGTAATTCTTTGCTATTTAATAAACACGCTGTTGAATATTTTGAAACTAATTTGACTGGGCGCTGTTGCTGCCTTAGGCAGCAACAACACCCAGTCAAATTAGTTTCAAAATATTCAACAGCTTACCTGTGCATTTTTTTTTAAATTGATAGTCAGGATGTTCAGAGATCGATCGATCCCAACACGAGCGAGGTGTGGGTGGAGCTCAGCTAGAGATGGGTGGGGCATAGCTAAAACCGGAAAGGTCCATTATGCGTTCGTGACGAACTTATCTACGTCATTCATTACGTCATTGATTATGACGTCATCCTGCACGTCGCGTACTTGATTATCACGTCATAACATTATTAATATTTATATATTAGCATTTAAAAAATCTAATTATGTTCACTATTCGTACTGTGTGTCTTGTATTCTATATTATGTCTGCGTAACCCTCATGTTTGGCTATATCTTCATGTAAAGGATTTTGCGCCAATAAAGGATCTGAATCTAAATCGCCATATGATGGATGGATAAACTGGGAAGGTCCCTTCTCTGACCAGATGGTCATGTCTTTTTATTCTTGGTCTGTCGTCTTACTTTGCAATTTACTGTGAAGTGGGTAAGATGCGACACCATCCCATAGTTTGGAAGTTTCGCCGGATGCCAAGACATCTATAATCTTCTCTATTTCCTTGACTGATATTGTTTTCATTGCACCAACCCGCATACTCGCTCCCTTAATCACTTTAACCGTACATTTCAATATTAAGACACTATGCCTATCTAACATTCATTGTTATAATAAATTCAGTATCTAAGTATTTGAAATGAGCGTGCGCGGGTGTGTGTGTGTGCATGCGAACGTGGGTGTGCGCTTGTTTGAGTACGTGCGTGCGTGCGTGCGAGAACTCGACTTATATTGAATTAAGATGTTGTTATTGAGGTGTCGAAGAAAACCTGATTTAGGGTCAAAATGTCAGAGATCAAAGTCATCGAAAATGGAGGGATGGATGAAGACTAGGACTCCTCAGAATACATGTCTATCATTTGCATTTATTTGTGTTCTTCCTTTATTAGTTGAGCCATCAGTTCCTTCAACATTACGTGCTATAGCCTGGCGATTTCAAAAGTATTTTCATTTCGGGCATTATATTAACCCACGACCCGAAGTCCTCCGGCTTTTCAATCTGGATCGCAGCTACAAGGGTGTGCCAGTTCTCGTCGTACTTATGGTCTACCCAACCCCCGGGGGAGCGGCTGGATCAGCCACGGTTAAACCAGTGCTATACGACGTTGGTAAATTCGGCAGTCTGGCATCGTATTCAAATGTAATGACATATATGTTTGCAATTAATACTGACCTACGATTTTATCTAGAAGGGGAGAATAAGGTTGGTGACAGCGAAATCGCGAGGATGACTGATGTCATTGAAGTTGAAAAAATGAGATACCCTGCACTCTTTCAAGATGGTCCAAGAAATATCCTGAAACCGAATATAGCTGGATTTGGTGAAGAATTTAGGAAATTGAAGGAGAACGCTGATCGTCTTAACAAGCTACCGTTAAATAAGCGAGAATTGTAAGAAATTACGATGTTGCGGACTTTGTAGTATTTATTACCGTTGTAGGGTTAACACGATATAGCGTATCTCAGAAGCATTCCTGTTTAGCCTTTTACCATTTCATGACGATACCGGTCAAAACCCGCATCTGCAGTGGTCTTGAGGAATGACCATTTACAGGCCAAGAAAGTTTAACACCGGAATGTCTGGCTCCATAACCAAGTCAGTCATTCTAGTGATAAATTTTCAAAATATCTTCTCTTGCCCTACAATGGAACGAGCATTCAATAAACAAAATAATTTGATTTCTTAAGCAAATCTAGTCATAAAAGGGATAATGACTAAATTTGGTCAGTGCTATTCAGATACTTACGTATTGAATGTTCATTTACTGGCCAATAGAAGAGAATTTTGAAAGTTTATCCCTGGCATGACTGTGTCGGATGTCGATCCAGTCATTTCAGTGGTGGTAGATTTTCAAAAATACTCTTCTCTTGGCCTCGCAAATGGGCAATCGTAACAACCACTGCAAATGCCGGTTTTGGCCGGCTTCGTCATGAAATATCAAAAGTATAAACCTCGTTTAGTAATTATCATTGTGAACGAACGTTAGCTGGTTCAAAATGATATTTACAAAGAAATGAGTTTGATAACCACCATCATCAATCCACCATCATCAATTCATCATCATTTACGAGGCCATTGGCTTGTTATTGCCTCAGTGTTGTATAAAATAGTGTGGCTTGCTCAGTTCAATTCAAAATTTCTTTCTTTGAAGTAGATACCGTATATAGTTTGTTCTTGAATGTTTCGACTGTTGTAGCCTAAGATTTTGTAGGAGACAGTGAATTCCATTCTGCTGACAGTGAATTCCATTCTGCTAACTCCATTAGCGAAAATGTGCTTGCGAATATCTATGTTGTTTTGTTTTATGTTCGGCTTGAACTTATGACATCTGGTCAGTGTAATACTGGATGGTTCGAAAACGTAGGTTTTTATCAATCTACATAGGTAACTAATTAGCTACATTAGGTAATTACGTAACTAATTAGCTAATTAGGCTACATAGGTAACTAATTAGCTTGAATGTTTCAATTAATTCTCGAAATCGTCTATATTTCAGTGACATTAGAGATTTAAGGCATTAGGTATATATAGGTATATTTATGTGTGTGTATATATATATATATATATATATATATATATATATATATATATATATATATATATATATATATATATATATATATATATATATATATATATATATATATATATATATATAGCTACTCGGCCTTCAGCCATCATCCCACAATGCATTGCGCTTACTACAGTTTAACGTTAACCGGAGCACTGTTCCTGGTACAGGTTCCGGTTAACGTTAAGCTGTAGCATAGACTAATTACCGTCTATAACATTAGTAAGCACAATGCATTGTGGGAAGTTGGCTGGCGACCGAATACTCTCTGGTTTCTTGCTCGGCGCTGAACTCTTTCTAATATAACAATAACGTAACCGAGCCAGTCATTCCAGTGATAAATTTTCAAAAATAGTCTTCTCTTGGCCTGCAAATGGGCGCTGGATAAGCGGAAGCTTAAATTTCTTGACCACTCATGCATTAACAATTAAGCCGGCCAAAACGGCCTCTACACTGGTCTTAAGGAATGCCCATTTGCATGACAACAGAAAACTATAATTGTAAATTTCAATGTGAAAATTTCTTTTAATTGTCTTCTCTTGGCATGGCTTGGAAAATTGGTCATTAAAGGGTTAATTGATAAAAACCGCATTTCCGGCGCTTTGAGGCGTTGTTGGCATAAGACGGGTTAATATACCGGCTACGTTTAGCCATATGTTGCTGTAGCATATCACTGTCGTCTGCGCGTAAGACGTGTTAATATACCGGGTACGTTTAGCCATATGTTGCTGTAGCATATCACTGTCGTCTTGCGCGTTCGGATTGTCAGATAGATTAAACGAGGGTTTTTTTAATTGCTAAGTATTCAATAAAGTGTTGCCAGTATTCGCTATGTGGCTGTAATTATTGGCTAAATGTATTCTTTTAATTAGAGAAGCCTTTCTATTATAATAAATGTTATGAGTAATCCATTTCATATCAATATAAAATTACGTCACAAAGGGTTCCATATAGACAGTCATCAAATCTCAAAGAGTCTGACACGTTGTATAAATTGTATGTCTTTGTAATTCTTTGCTATTTAATAGACATGCTGTTGGATGATTTGAGGCTGGTTTGACTGGGCACTGTTGCTGCCTTAGGCAGCACCGACGCCCAGTCGAATTAGCCTCAGGATACCCAACAGCTCATCTGTATAGCTTTCTGGAAATCGATAATCAGGGTTAAGAAGAAATAGCTCCTTCAAGGACATGAAATAACATGCCCAATCCAAACACGGTCATAGGTTCTATATATGGTAGAAATGCCTAGAAAACTTTAGCATGTTTAGATCTACGAATTGTAGTGTATGGTATTATTCACCACATAGGTAATATGTTATATATTGATGAAAACTGTATAAATAATATGTCCAAGCCATGTTTAAGCTGTATAAGCCCGCCTTTACAAATGTTATTATGCTGTTGAAGGGTTTGTGAACATAACGCTAAAGACAAATCCACTGTATTAGATATAAGATTAGGCATTTAGATACTTTTATAGCATACTAATTTAATTGTCAATATATATATATATATATATATATATATATATATATATATATATATATATATATATATATATATATATATATATATATAATGTTTAAATGTACACTCAAGGGCCTATGGCTTATTGTGGAATAAATCAATCAATATAATATGTTGAATGATGTCAGTGTTTGACGCGCTAGTCACGCTGAAAGACGACGGATTGTTTGCATATCAATATTCTCGCATTGTCGTGATGAGATATACAACATTTTGATGACTATAAGCTGACATAAGCCTGTGCTAAGCGCTTATAAAAAATAATCTTCTTATTGGACGAATCAGCTTTTTTCACATTTGTGTGGCGTCATTGGCGGGCGGTTATTGCATGAGAATTAATGTTCAACGTTGACGTCATTGGCGGGCGGTTATTGAGAATTAATGTCCAACGTTGGCGTCATTGGGGGGAGGTGGTTATTGAGAATTAATGTCCAACGTTGACGTCATTGGGGGCGGTTATTGAGAATTAATGTCCGCCGTTGACGTCATTGGCGGGCGGTTATTGCATGAGAATTAATGTCCGACGTTGACGTCATTGGCGGGCGGTTATTGAGAATTAATGTCCGCCGTTGACGTCATTGGTGGCCGGTTATTGAGAATTAATGCCCGCCTTTGACGTCATTGGTGGGCGGTTATTGAGAATTAATGCCCGCCGTTGACGTCATTGGCGGGCAGTTATTGAGAATTAATGTCCGCCGTTGACGTCATCGGTGGCCGGTTATTGAGAAGTTAATGCCCGCCGTTGACGTCATTGGCGGGCGGTTATCGAGAATTAATGCCCGCCGTTGACGTCATTGGGGGGAGGTTATTGAGAATTAATGCCCTCCGTTGACGTCATAGTTTAGCATTACGGAAATTTGACGTTAAACACTCGCATTACTTGCAATACATAATCACGTTACTGCGCGACAACGCCCGCTCTATTAATAATAATAATAATAATAATAATAATAATAATAATAATAATAATAATAATAATAATAATAATAATAATAATAATAATAATAATAATAATAATAGCTGTGAGTGCATTTTAAATCTCGGTGGCCATGTCGATTTGCTGTAAGTGTGGTATTAAATGGAAACGAGTTTCAGATTCCATTTATCATATAAAATAGCTGACAATTTCTTAGAACAGAGCAACAACACTGTGCGTACAAAATTCTATCATTAACCTAGCGCTGAAAATACGTAGAGATGTCCAATCACAAAATGACAACTCAAGTGTACATCCGCTCAAAAATATAATGCGTGTGCGAGTAACTTTGAGTATCTTATTAGAACCTCACAGAAATCCATTTATTGATATTTGCATAATTATTACGGTAATATGATCTCAAACAAATGGATGCTGTACAGACTGGACAGAACAGACTGGACGCTGTAGCAGCAACAGCGCCCAGTCAAATTAGTTTCAAATATTCAACAGAATGGTTATTAAGTAGTAAAGACATTCAATTCGTACACTTGACGGACTATTGATTGTTCCTGGCGGACTTAGTTACCTCATTTATTACGCATTCTGATGGGGGCGTCATCCTACATGTGACGTAATTGATTGTGACGTTATATTCTCGAGTGGCAGATTGGATTCATCCAGTAACATTTTTAATCAAATTTATCACACTAGTTTTGCAAGATTTCATTTGGAACTCGTCAAAAGCCTGTTCCAACTAATGTCTTACTAAAGTTGTGCGGTAGGCCCTACATCTAATACGACATCTATTTAAGTTTCTTCTTATCAAATATGGCCTTAGATAATATTTTGAATTTCCATGTCAATTCTCAGATTCTGGTTATTGTATTCTTACTTTAATATCATATTTTCCTTATCGATGTAGGCCTACATAGGCTGCCTTTCACTACGAAGAACTATGTTAATTCAATATAAATAATTATTTCAAATTGAACATTAAAAATTTCTGAGCTTTTCATTCAAATTCATCAACATATTTAATTATTTTACACCATTTACCAGTATTACTGGCCATTGTCGAGTCGTTATATCATCTCAATTCCTCCCCATTCGTCAAGGCTGGCGCCATGTACACGCATCAGGAGCCGGAAGTCTGTAATTTCTTTTATTCTACACGCTGGCGGGTTTTTTTGCAAGAAAGGTGTAGTAATTTATTGCTTACGAAAGCCACTCATCTACCATGTGACAGTATACTAGTGGGATATAAAATGATATGGTACGGTATAATGAATGTTAATCAATGGACAGTTCCAGTTTATCCATCAATCATATGACGTCATAATCAATTACGTGACGACGGTGACGTGTATGCTTACGTCATAATCAATGACGTCATGAATGACGTAAATAAGTTTGTCACGAAGACATAATTGATAAGCGTCGTTTAACGAATTATATGACCTAACTATTTAATAAACATGCTGTTGCATATTTTGAAAATAATTTGACTGGGCGCTGTTGCTGCCATAGGCAGCAAGAGCTTCTAGTCAAATTAGATTCAAAATATTCACCAGCTTACCCGCACAGTTTTCTGTAAATTGATAGTCAGGGAGTGATTTGAGCTTAGCTAGAGATGGGCGGGGAATAGCTAAAACTGGATTCCTCCATTGACTATAAGTTGCCGTGTATGATAAATTAAAACCGAAGATTAAAGCAAGATATTAATTCTCTTCATCTTGAAAGTGGTGCAGATGCACAGCAAGAACCTTTCCTAACACGGTGAAACATGGCATATATGCTCACCCATCAGCATGCTAAATGTGCCGGAATAACGGAAATAGAGGGATCCAATCTGTCACTCAAGTACCTGATGGCATACTCAATTACGTCACATGTTAGCTCACCTCACAATCAACATGACGTATAGACCCGTCACGAAAATTATGTAGTCCGTCACGAAGTGTACAATTTAATAAACATTTTGTTGAATATTTTGAAACTAATTTGAATCGGAGATGTTGTTTCCATATGCAGCAACTGCCACAGATCAAGTTGGTTTCAATATATTCAACAAGTTACCCGTAAAGTTACCTTAAAATGTAGATTGTATGAATTTAGGTTTCAAAGTTTCAAATCGAATGCAATACACGTAAAAAAATTGGCGGAGCTTAGCAAGAAATGAGCGGGTCATAGATAGAATGGGCGTGGCATAGACAGAAATGGGCGGGGCGTAGCTAGAAATGGACCCCTCTTAGTCTATCAGCGTGCTAAATATAATGGAATAACGGATGTAGAGGCAAGGTCCCATTTCATATCACTATTATCAACCGATTCGAAAATTACCACATTGCACGAGCTTTAGCGAGTGAAATGTAATAATTTTCGACGAGATTGATAATAGTGATATGAAATGGGACCGAGTTTGAGATTATATTTATCATAGAAAATGATATTTAAACAAATTTCCCAATGAGTCGATCTTTGAAAACCGTTTGAATACACCATTTTGCGCCGTTCGTTTTCGTCGCTGTGACGCATCACTTCCTAAGTGTTCTGACCAATGCGCGACAAAAATAATGACAAACAAAACATCGTTATTTCGGACTTGTAATTACCTTTAATCCAACTTTTAAAATTTCTGCGTCTATCATTCAAATTCACCAACGTATTTCATAAATAGGTATAATGTAGATATTACAAAATTTAAACCCACAACATAGCGTATCCCGTCGTATTTAGGGTAGAAACGGGTTGTATCGCGCGCAAAGACACGATATAACCCCACGGTCGTTTTTCATATTTTAGCTAACGCAATAAAATTGTAACTTTGTGGAATAATAATTAGGCATTTTGTACTGCTACAACATGCAAAGCGTTGTTTTATTCACGCAGACAGATTTTTTAGGAAATAGAAGTGCCAGCGAATTCCTAAGATTTGGGCTTATATTGCGCACAACAGTCTTGATTCGCGCACTAGGACAGGCTAGCATCGCGCGCATTGATGCAGTCAAGGCATTATGTTGGTGCCTCAAGAGTGGGGCGTAAAGAAAACCACCTTTCATTAAAATAAAATTATGCACAGCTGTTTTATTTAGGTTTCTAAAACAGTAAAAGAACGTTAAGCATGAGAATAATAGTACATGTTACAAAACTTTAACATACTTTACATCAGGGCTATATCGCGCGCCGTCCACTTTAAAAAAAAAAGTTCTGCACACTTATTCCTGAATGAATATAAAAAAATTTCTGGCATTTCTACCACTTTGCAATAAGCCTAGGTATTATTTTAGGCAAATGCTTTGACTAAAATCAATGAGTATATTCACTATTTAGTATTAGAGATAAATAAAAAGACATCCAAATTCAGAAAGATATGAACAATGCATAGCCCTAGGCATAGTTAAATATTGAAATTGTGAATTGCAACGTGAATTCATTCAAAAGAGAAAAAGAACAATATTAAGATAAGAACAGCATTTCTCAGCATTAGAATACTAGGCTATTTGGAGCAAAGGTTGCATACATATTCAGCCTGGAATTCCGACACCCCAGCACATTCCGTGTGAAACCATTTCTGGCAGTATTGACACTGAATCCATTCACCTATGGAAGCCGAATAAAGTTCGCCACAAAATAAGCACTCACAGTCAGCATACGTGTTATTGTCTGGTACCGTTTTGCCATGACACTTGTTTTGCACTCTGCCCTTTCATTTGCCCTTTCCCCTACCCCGTACACTGCTACTTCCCTTTCCCCGCATTATTGTTATATTCGCCTTAGCACGCTTCCTTTCTTGCTTGTTTGTCACCACTGTTAACTTTGCTCTTTTTTCTGCAATAAACTCATGCGCTGTCAGATTTCTCCTGCGATTCGTCAAAGGAACCCGCCGCGTAAAACTGGGCAAGAAAAACATATTGACTTGCACATCACTATGTCCCTCCACGGAAAATAGCCCACAATTATTACCATCCACATCACGACCACTGGCGCTCACTATGGCTACACAACCGCTGGCTTCCATATCAATCATACTAGTTTGTGTCAGACTAGCATGGCTCACACCACGAACATTCATTTCAACATCAGGAACATTCACTCCAACAGCAGGAACATTCACTTCAGCACCAGGAACATTCACTCCAACAGCAGGAACATTCACTTCAGCACCATGAACATTCACTTCAACACCAGGAACATTCACTTCAACACCAGGAACATTCACTTCAGCACCCAGAACATTCACTCCAACAGCAGGAACATTCACTTCAGCACCAGGAACATTCACTTCAATACCAGGAACATTCACTTCAACACCAGGAACATTCACTTCAGCACCCAGAACATTCACTCCAACAGCAGGAACATTCACTTCAGCACCAGGAACACTCACTTCATTTACTACTCGGTGGAGTACATCAGAAGGAGTAAATTGCCTGCCTTTCAATAGCTCTCGAAGAGAGATGCGTTTGAATGGACAAAGACCACATCTGCGAAAGCCATTTGTAACATTTGTAACCCGAGATTTTGATTTATTAAACGCCTTTTCTAATACTCTGCAAAAGACTGGCTTTGTTACATAGCGCCCTTCATTAGCTGGGTCCCTTGCGAACAATTCGCATTTTAGATCCCAATTGACTTTCAAAGTTTTAAAGAATGACACATCAAGTGGCTGTAGTAGATGTGTTAAATGGGGAGGTAGGCACATAATAGTCATATTGTGTCTCTTTGCGAGTTCAAGTGCACGCACAATTTCATGGCTACGCTGTCCGTCTAATAGAAGAAGCGCTTTTCTAGTCGGATCACCCTGCACTGTACGTTGTTGCTCAACTGAGGGTATAAGAAGTTCCGCCAACCAACATTCGAATAGTTGCGAATTGATCCAGCCACTTTCACTAAGCTTAACAAGACAGCTTATGGGGGCAGTTTCTTTCAGCGCCTCCACTTCTCGCTTACCCTTGCATATTACCATCGGTGATAACACATCTCCAGCAGCATTGGCGCATGCCATTACTGTAATGTTTGTCGTATCTCCACTACATATTGACCAAATGTTTTTTGCTTTTTGGCACCCAACCACCCTAGCCGATCTGAAATCAAGCCCTACACCAGTCTCGTCACAGTTATAAATTAGCTCTGGATGATCCAATATGTCCATCTCTCGTAGAAGTTCATCCATGGTCGCATAGCAATTGTCAATGACAGTCGCATTCCCCATTACCGCTCTTAAATGGCAGAGTTTTTCTGGCTTTCGCAAACTCAGATTCGGGTGGCATTCCATGAAGCCATAATACCTGTCATTCCCTGCGTGCTCGGCTGCTCTCCATTGGTTGAAAACTTTCAAATTTCTAACAGGTGAATATCTCTCAACAATTGACAACGCCATCTCCTTAATCTGCTTTTTCGTTTTACCGACGCCAAGTTCGCAACATTTGATTAAATAGTCTTCCAATTTCATTTCCTCAGTCTCATGTAGTATAGGTTTTGTCCAACCTTAGCATCTATCGAGATTCGCCCTTTTATCCGATCATGCAAAGTCGTTTCAGGAACTGAATACATTCTAGAGAGTGAACGAATCGATGGACCCGATCTGCCTGCGTATTCACCGACTGCCTTCGACAGATTCTCCCTACAGTATAACAGTCTTCTTTTTGCCCTCGGTTCTTTGCCCTTAGTCGTAAGTGGAGTTGGCGGTGGTGGTGGTGGTGGTGGCGGCAAGTTGGTGTTAGCGTCTTTTAATGGTCGCCGTCCACCGGTACGACATGTCACCTTCTTTCCCGATGCCATACCCAGTCTGAAATTATAATATAAATATATTATAGATGGATAGATAGATAGATAGATAGACAGATAGATAGATAGATAGATAGATAGATAGATAGATAGATAGATAGATAGATAGATAGATAGATAGATAGATAGATAGATAGATGGATAGATAGATAGATAAATAGATAGATATATAGATAGATAGATAGATAGATAGATAGATAGATAGATAGATAGATAGATAGATAGATAGATAGATAGATAGATAGATAGATAGATAGATAGATAATAGATAGATGTAGGTAGATAGATAGATAGATAGATAGATAGATAGATAGATAGATAGATAGATAGATAGATAGATAGATAGATAGATAGATAGATAGATAGATAGATAGATAGATAGATAGATAGTAATATTGTTAAGGCGCTGGCTCAGAATTTTCAAAAATTGAAAATATTTTTTATTTATTTTATTGCCTGAGATTTGTTATTTTTGTTTTATAGAGGCGATATGGCCTTATAAATATTGGACAACTTTAAGATGATGATGTTTGTCCAGTTAATTTGGATTTTACCAATATGTCACGTAGATTCGGATTTCTCCTAAATGCTATTACTGGGCGCAAATTGAGAGGCTGTCTTAAATTATTCTGTAATTTATGATATTCATCTTTCAAAATTTCGGAAATTTCTACATTTTTTCGATTATATGTCAGAGTGAATGGAATTATTTCACGCTGATCAGCAAGACCGGGGTCCACATTTATGCCCCTCGGCCATTCTGTTTCTAATTGCTTAATCCAAAATGATTCTCTAAGTTTCCTTTGTTTATCAGTTTCGTCAGTGGTATTAGAGAGAGGTGGTTGTTCAATGGGTATAATTTCGAAGTCCCGAGCGACTGAATGACCAGGAAGGTTAAAGTGTTCAGCGACATGCGTGTCTTTTTCATGTCTAATATCGCAAAGGTGTCTAGTAGATCGCCATCTTAATGGGCATTTGGTTTCACCGACATATTGCTTTTGGCACAATTTACAAGATATTACATAAATGACGTTTTCGGAATCGCAATCTAAATTAGACTGAATTTGAAATTTGTTTTTGTTCTGAAAGCTCATAAAAGTTTTTTGATTTGGAAGAAGTAAGTCTAATTTACACCTTTTCTTTCCACATTTCCGAGATTCTCCTGCGCCTGTGATTGGACGATTGTGACGAAACTTGGTAGGCCTGTGATCCGCAGCATTATCAGGGATAGTTTCCAAATCCTGTAAAGTTTCAGACTTAATTTTGCGCAAAAATCTAGACGAATAGCCTCTCGGCTTGATGGCCTTGAATGAGAGAGAGCATGCAGATTCAAAGTTTTTTCTATCACTCGAATTTCTATGAAAACGGATGATTTGTGATTTTACAATTCCTTTAAAGGTATGAGGTGGATGGAAGGATTTCTTGTGAAGTAGTTGATGAGAATCTGTGGGCTTAAAATATACTTTATAATCAAGGTGTCCCGTTGTGTCATACATTACACCTTTGTATAGCGTTAAATCTAAAAAGTCTACGGACATTTGGTCAATGTTGGCTTTTAGCTTGATATTCGGGTCATGATTGTTCAAAATGGTGAAAAATTCATTAAATTCTTCCTTTGTATGATGCCAAATAATGAAAATATCATCGAGGTACCTGCGATAAAAGAGAGGCTGTTTCGGACATTTGCTAAGCGCATCCTCCTCCCACTCTGCTACATAGATGTTGGCAAAACTCGGACTGAAACGTTTACCCATTGCGCAGCCGCAAATTTGTTGGTATGTTTCACCCGCGAATTCAAAATCATTGCCCTTTAAGCTTAGCTCTAAGAGAGCTAATATTTCACCAGTGGGCCTATTGTTATTAGGGTATTTTTCAAACGCTTTACGGACAGAATTCAAACCCTTTTCGATGTCAATGTTTGTGTACATTGCATCGATGTCGAGCGTAATCAAAAATGGATTTGGAGGTATCGAGATCTCAGAGACCTGCGACAGAAAGTCGTCAGTATTTTTCAAGAAGCTAAAATGTCTATTCGCAATTGGTTGTAGGTGATAATCAATGATTTCACTGATCCTATAGGATTCAGAACCACAATCCGATATTATAGGTCGTCCTGGTGGTATCATAGGATCTGACCAAGAATCAATAGGCTTATGAATTTTGGGTAACAGATAAAATGTACGGGGTTTTGAATCTCGTTTCGCAACGAGGTATTTAAACTGTTTCTGCGTTAATCTCTTGTTATCAACCATATTTTGGAGAATTTCATCAAAATTGTCGCAGTTATTTTGCCAGAGTGGTTCGTCTAATTTTTGGTAATGTTTTGGATTACTGAGTTGACGATGTGCTTCACGAATGTAGTTGTCTTTAAGCATTATTACAGCAGCAGATCCCTTATCAGCAGGTTTAATGACAATAGGCTTATGAATTTTGGGTAACAGATAAAATGGATTTATTTTGGTGATTGATGCTGTTTCTACACGGTGTAGGGGTGAACTTTGGCTGAGGTAGTTTGGCCACTGGCACTGGGGTACTGAGACCCTTTTGAGTCAAAGGTGTTGACCGGATTTTCTGTCATCCTTTGCTCTCTGTGGAAGGGGAGGTAATTCATCTGAAGACAGTGGAGGCAGGGTGTCTGGTAGAGGTATCTTACTAGGATCCACAGGAGTTGATTTGGTCCTTGGACCAGATTTCTGATTAGCATCCACTCTCCGTGGAAGGGGAGGGAATTCCTCTGGAGACAATGGTGGTGGTGACTCTGGTAGAGGGATCTGAAGAGGGTCCACAGGAGAGTCTAATAGGAATATCGGTGATGGCCGAGTATCCGTTCTCTTCACTGGTGGTGGGCTATCGGTCGGTGACCTGAGCCGTTTTTTAAGTTCTGAAGGCGGTGGAATGACTGGTACGGTCTCAGATGACCTTGCAGTAGGGGTGTTAACTTGGCAATTTTGTGCTTTCTGTTTAAAGTGTGGGTCAAAAGGCCTAATGAATTGATAGAATGCCTCGATTGATTTGACGTGAAGTTTCTTGCCATAGTTGGCTTTTGCCCATCTAATGGCTGTTGATTTTGCCTTGCCTAAATTAAGTTTTGGTGTGGTCTGAGCTATGATAATTTCGGACATGATGGTGCCTAAACTGAAATTGTAATGGTCTATCATATCTCGAATGATGGAATTTGCCCAAACAAAGTTAACTTTCTTGATGTCACTTACTACCTCTATATTGGGCATAGCTGGCTTAATGAAATGGCAGAGTTCGCTCACCTTCCTGCTCAGACCGGTTGGCAGGGTGTTGGAGCTCAAATTGCTGGTTAGGACACCTATGTGGTGAAAAAATTGTATTATCATATAATAGCACTTGACTAGTCGAGCCTGGGGAGGAGACGGACTGCTGTCCTTATGGTTGACATTCCGTCTCTTGCCCTTGCTCGTTCTAGCCATGGTGATATTACGCTCTAATAAATGATCAAAAACCAACAAATTTAGCAACAACTGGGCCAGTCAACAAATCTAAGCAAGGGAGATAATCAAGCTCTAACCAACAATTGTCTAGTCTAAATTAAAGGGCTGATCTAAAAATTAAAACCTGAAACTTGAGTAATGAATAATTAAATCTACAAGCCTACTTACTAAGTGTACAAGTCTACACAATTTAACTATACCTGAAATGGAAGATGAAGGATTAGTAGCATGTTAATATTAAAACATACAATCAATACAATAATAGCAATTAATATATAACTCACAATTTTATGATACCGTCGTGCTTGGCTGACCGGTTTCGGTTAAGAATAACCTTCTTCAGAGCCTTGAGAACAAATCTGTCCTTCCATCAAAATTCCTGTCTATTTATTCGGGTGGCTGGCTTTAGGTGATTGTCTTCGAAAATTACTCAATTGCTTTGAAGTTAGCTAACTTATTTTCAATATCCTGGACTACTTCAAACTCAGAAATTGGTAGACTAGGGATGACTGAGACCTTTATACGCAGGGATTCTACAGATAGATAGATAGATGGATGGATGGATGGATGGATGGGTGGGTGGGTGGGTGGGTGGGTGGGTGGGTGGGTGGGTGGGTGGGTGGTTGGATGGATGGATGGATGGATGGATGGATGGATGGATGGATGGATGGATGGATAGATAGATAGATAGATAGATAGATAGATAGATAGATAGATAGATAGATAGTTAGATAGATAGATAGATAGATAGATGATAGGCAGGCAAGCAGAAACGCAGGCAGCTAGGTAGGTGGGTAGATGCTAGATAGATAGATAGATAGATAGATAGATAGATAGATAGATAGATAGATAGATAGATAGATAGATAGATAGATAGATAGATAGATAGATAGATAGATAGATAGATAGATAGATAGATAGATGGGTGTTGGTGATGGTGATTGTGGCGGTGGTGTCTGTGGTAGTGCTGTTGTTTTCGTTTTCGGACTGATAGACAGACAGACGGACGGAGATGGATAGATGGGGCCTTTTTAAAGTTATCAGCGCACTGGCTCAAAATTCAAAATATCCATGTTAATTTTAATATAGGACAATATAGTCAATCCTGTTAGCCGGCACTTTATGGACCATCAAAAGTGGTCAATATTACTCACTAGATACATGCCATTTACCATAGTAATTTGTGGCTTTTGTGGCCACGTGATGGTGGTTCTTTAAGATGTGCGTGCGTGCGTGCGTGCGTGCGTGCGTGCGTGCGTGCGTGCGTGCGTGCGTGCGTGCGTGCGTGCGTGCGTGCGTGCGTGCGTGCGTATGCGCGCGCGCGTACGTGCGGGCGGGCGCTCGTGCGTGTGCGTGCGCGCGTCTAAGAGGGTAATATCGCGCACGTTAGACACTAATAACGCGCGCGATATTAGGCTAAAATTATGCGCGATATACAACTGTTTAATGCGCTATAAAACCCTCATGTCCCATGATGAACTGCGCGACCTTGTATGACACAACGAAATCACGTGTTTTAATAAGGGCTTATGAAACATTCTCGCAAGACAGCAAGTAAATACATAAGCAACCCCTTCACATTTTTAGGATTTTATTTTAACAACGATGCCTTCCTACACTAGGAAACATAGTTAATAATCTTACCTTGCGAAAATGACGAAAACTGTGGTTTATTATCGTTTACATTGAGATTTTGGTATCACATCTTTAAAGCACATGCGTAGGCGGGATTTGTCTTACTCGTTATTTCGCATACGCCATCGGTTCACGCATGGCGTAATTTTTGATGACGCGCTGCACAGCTATCCTACAAAATGGTGCGCGATATACCACCTATGCGCGATATACCCAGTTTCTACCCTATATGATAAATTTATGTATCTGCAAAAAGAACAAAACCATGACAACCTTGAAGAAACAATGCCCTAGCTTGCGCGGGAGAGCCTGCACTGTTAGAATAGTAAGATGTTTCAAAACGTTTTGCTAAATCTACCAACTGTGGCAATCAACTATTTTCAGATTAAAGAGGCTGTATGCCTAGCTGATAGAACTACAAATTTTATATATTACAGAACCATGTCCATAACACATTTCTCATCCACTAATACTAGCATTTAACATTAATATATATGACGGCTCAATATCCAAGAAGATGCAAATTATAAATTCTACAACACAAATCTGACAGTGAAATTTATATCCGGTTTGAAGAAAACCCGGCAGAGTCTGAGTATTTACTATTTAGTGGTCGCCAGCGATTTATCCATAATTCTGTATTTAAACGATCATTATAGTATTATTAACTATCTAGACAGATTTACGATTTCCTGTCTTCTTTCCAATTCAATCATTTCATAAATGTAATACGTTACTAAATTGAGAGACTAACTAATACACGTACTAATTTGCATAAAAAACCCAAATAATTAGAAATATGGTTAATATGGTCGGAATTTCTGTATATATGATCTTATGATCATGTCGATAGTCACGTACAGGACTGGCCGTATGATCAGCGAACGAAAATAAGAAGAAGTATACATATATATATATATATATATATATATATATATATATATATATATATATATATATATATATATATATATATATATATATATATATATATATATATATATATATATATATATTAGCATGGGATAACAAGAGACCCGGCTGGGGTGGGGTGGAGGAAGTGTTGGGGGAGGGGGGTCTGTATCGCTGACCTAGATGATAGGTATTTCAACTGGAAAGGTCATCGTCTATAAGTAGAATCCTAAGGTTTAGGCCAGACTTGCAACAAGGATGCGTCCCACCAGACATTTTAAATTCCAATGGCTTTACTACGGGAAGTTTTGGCAGAAAAAATCCAAGATTCTTACTAACCCGTTTATCCGACAGTCTCGAAAGTGGAAATTTGGAAGTTTTGAAATCATGCCACAAAACATAAACAAAACCAATTTCGGCTTAAAAATCCATCAAATACACAAATTTCAATCTGGCCGCAATAATGCTGAAATCTGGTGGCAATGTATATACAGCCTTCTAACTTCCCTTAAACAAACTAGAATCCCCCTTAGCCACTAAACATACATCCCAAATTTCATCCCGATCACTTTAGCGGTTCAGGAGAACTCGTGAAAATTAGGTCACCCAAGACTGCTGTTAAAGAATTCGGCCAATCAAGTTCCCACGAACAAAGTTGGGTCCGCTGAATCCCTAGATGAGGTTTCTTGAGTTTCACATCAAACCCCCAAACGGTTTCAGAGAAAATGACCTTTCTAAAAATCAGCCAAACTCCAAGATGGCCGCCAACTAAACTGGACGATTAGACTCATTTGAACATATAGGATCTCTATGCGAAAAGGATGATTCTTGCCAAACATAATGGACCTTTCCATTTTTAGCTTTTCCCCGCCCATCTTTAGCTAAGCCCCACCCATACCTCGCTTGTGTTGGTATCGATCGATCTCTGAACTCCCTGACTATCAATTTCCAGAAAACTATATGGGTAAGCTATTGAATAGTTTGTTACTAATTTGACTGGGCACAGTTGCTGCCTATGGCGACAGTTAGGAAAGTAGCAAATTTGAAATCAGCATACCCAAAAACATCTATAAAACCAATTTCAGCTTCAAAACCCATCAAATTAAAAAAAATCTAATACAACACACGCTTGATTGGTCTGCGGGCGCCATGTTATTTCCATATCAATTTCCCTTGAACAAACCTTAATATCCATTAGTCCTTAACCATATCAAATTTCGGCCCGATCCATTCAGCGGTTCTGGAGAAGATGTATAGTTTTCCTAAAAACTAGGTCTTCCCAGATGGTTACCGAAGCATTTGGCTAATCAATTTCCCTTGAACAAACGTGTTTCAGCTGTGTACATAGATGATGATTTTAATCTATCCCAAGCGGTTTCGGAAAATATTTTAAAGACGTTTCTAAAAATCGGACAACATCCAAGATGCCCGCCGCCCAAATTGGCTGGTCGGGCTTTATTTGAACAAACTTGGATTTCTATGGCCTAGGGATTCTGCCAAATAGAATTGAAATCGGCCCAGTGGCTCTAGAGAAGAAGACATTTTAAATCTCCTATTGCTTAAGTATAGGATATTTTTGGTGAAAAAAAGGATCCAAGATGGCCGCCAAACCGTTTATCCGACGGTTTCGTACGTCGTAAATTTGAAAACAGCATATCCAAAAACCTATATAAAACTCATTTCGGCTTCAAAATCGATCAAATTAAAAAATCCAATATGGCCGCCAAACATGCTGCATTTTGATTGGGCCACGGCGGCCATGTTTTGTGAGGTATCAACTTCCCTTGAACAAAATTTAATCGACATTAGTCCCTAATCATATCTCCCAAATTTCGGCCCGATCAGTCCATAGTTCTGGAGAAGACGTTTTCGAGAAAACTAGGGCATGCAAGATGGCTTCCTAAGTATTTGGCCAATCAATTTACCTTGAACAAACTTGCTTCAGCTGTTGCCCTAGATGCTGTTTTATGAATTTTCAATCGATCTCCCAAGTGGTTTCGGACTGAGAAGATTTTGGAGAGGTTTCTAAAAATTGGCTAAAATCCAAGATGGCCACTGGCCAAATTGAAACACGCTTGGATCTCTATGCCATAAGGATGCTTCCTGCCAAATATAAGTGAAATCGGGCCAGTGGTTCTTAAGAAGATGTCATTTAAAAAGGTTGACGTCAAACATCGGACGGCGGACTGACAGCCGATGGACAGTCTCCATGGCACTAGCTCACTTGGTCACTATCATCCAGAAAAGAAGAAAACTGATATTGCAGTCAGACTTTTGAAGTGCGAGGGCGTGTTTCGCTGAAACATATCCTATTTCAGTACATCAAATATTACAACCAAATCAAAGGATAAAAATAGTATGTAGACTGTACACATCAGACTGCAGTCGGCAAACGGCCGCCTGCCTTCTGTACGTGTATTTAACACATCCACATCCGCTACACTGTCGATAACATATAAGTAGTCGGGTGATATAAGCTGTGGGTACCACCCATCTGTTCACCCACATGGATAAGCATATTGGCATACCAAAACAAAGAGTTAAATAGATCCCCCGTCCATTTGGTCAGTGAAACATGCCTAGCCTACCTATACCACGGTAGGTCCAATTTTACATCAAAACAGTTTATTTTACATTGGTGTACACCGGTTGAACCTGGGTCATTGAATGGCGCACGCTTATGAAAAGGCATGCGCCATTCTTGAACGTGTCCTCCACCTCAAAGCCAGAAGCATGAATCGTCTACATGCTAGATCAAAACCTCCGGTAAATCGTGAAATATAATGATGACGACGACGACGACGACGACGACGAGGGCGGTGGCGACGACCACGACCACGACGACGACGACGATTTGAGTTGTCAGTACTGGGTGTCAAGGCACACACAAGATTCATAACAGCTCCTTTTGCGATCGGGCCTCAAACAAGAGGCGCAATCTGCGCTCGGCTGTCTAACACCTAAAGCTACGTGAATAGCATGTCCTTAATCCCAAAGTGATTTCAACATATTTGGTTTAAATAAATTAACCCCTCGTGTGTCAAATTAACTCTTTAATGGTAAAAACGCTCTCTACATTTATTTTGGGAATGTCCATTTGATGGTGACGGAAAAAATACTTTTGAGAATTTATCTCTGGAATGACTGGCTCGGTAACCGAGCCAGTCATTCCAGTGGTAAATTATCAAAAATAATCTTTTCACCAGCAAATGGACACTGCACCCAGATAACACACCGTATTGGGCCAGTACCGGCATAGCGTCGGCAGTGTCGGCTAGTTAAAGGTATCGGCAACTGTGTATCGGCCCAGTACTGGCCCAGTGTCGGCAGCATCAGCTAGCTGAGCTGTGTATCGGCCTAGTGCCGGTAGAGTCGGCGAACTAAATCTCGCATTTCTAACTATGGCGTTATCGGCAACTGCGTATCGGCCTGGTACTGGGCCAGTGCCGGCAAGTGTCGGTTATATGAGTCTGTATTTTACCCGTTGTCGTCTGCTGCGGTAACTTGGAACGCCTGTGTACGTAAAAAAAAAAGTCGACTATCGCGCGTACCTTCTAATTCGGTTCAGAATTTGTCAGCAAAAATGTGTAAATCTACTAGTATGATAAACTGAAAACCACGTGTCTGTTTAATTTAGTTACCTGGCGACAGTATCGTGTGTAAATTTAACAAATTTGACTGAGCTTAACCGCCTTAAAGCATACACTTTAGTTAACCTGTGTGTGTTGTTTGGAAACAAAATGGCGGATATTGAATTTTTCACAGTGATAATGTAAACAACAAACTTTCCTAAAGTAATTACAGGAAGAAATAATTTGATCGCAATCCAACACCAACAAATAGGTCTATGAGATGTTAACTATCCGTAGCCTATTTCCGTGATTTATTTGGAAGCTTTCTTGGGTATATTGCCACTATGTTAACGGCGATCACAAGACATGTAAGATACAGCAATCTAGACAGCCTGGTAATCAACCAATACCAGTTATTGAATTATACCAAAACAAAGTAATTGACCGTAACCTATTTCCGTGATTAATTGTGCCAATTATATATGCATACCACCAGTATACTACTAAGCAACAGTGCCTGAAGATAGCCATTGTAAGAAAACAAATTTTACGTCCAAATTCTATGCTGTTGCAAATGGTTCTAGACCCGGCATTTATTTTGACTGGTCCCTGTGTAAGGAAAGCGTAAACAACTTCTCTGGATCAAAATACCGTAGCTTTAAAAGCCTAGCCGATGCTGTATCTTTCCTAAATGCAGCATCCATTGCACATGACAACATCTATGTGCACAAAAGCAAGGATCTTTCCAGCTCCTCAAGTCCAGAGGAATATTGTCAAATGGAAAGCATACCGGTACCACCACAAAGCCCTCCCACAAACCTGGGCCCCGAAGATGTTACAGCTGACACACCATGTGTATACGTAGATGGAGCCTGCCTTGGGAATGGTGAACCTGACGCAAAGGCTGGCTATGGCATTTTCTGGTCTGAAAATGACTCCAGAAACACCAGCGGCGCTCTTCCCATGGATGGGCACCCACCCACGAACAATCGAGCTGAACTATACAGCGCTATCATAGCACTTGAGCAGGCTATACATTTGAAAATGGACAATCTCATTGTTATGTCAGACAGCGAATATGTGGTGCAGAGCGTAAGCAGCTACGCAACAGAATGGAAGAAAGATGGGCAGTTTGCCAACAGACAAAATGCAGATCTTTGGAGCCGACTCCTCACTCTTAACGGTAACATATCAGTTAAATGGACGCATGTCAGGGGTCACTCCGGAGATGCAGGAAATGAAGCAGCAGACATGCTAGCAAACAAGGGCGCCGACCTATACCTATCCACTGCAAACTATTCGGTAACATTAGCCAACACGGTCTGTTCCAAGAGCAATAAAGACAACCCAGTCAATACTTCTGTTGGCAGACATAGCATAGCCACGGTACCCACAATATGCTCAAGCATTAAACAAACAGACAATTTCAGCTGTCAACTGTGCACAGATGCAGACAACAAGAGTATGATATGCTGTAGCGCCTGTAAATCCTGGCTGCACTTCGGGTGCACACGCCTTCCAGCATATCAGCTCTTTTTACTATGCACAACGACAAGAATATTCACATGTGCACTCTTGTACAAATGTTCCGGAAAACTTTCTCTCGGACCTCCGCATAGCGAACCACGATGCATGCACACAAACAGATGCAGATATACAATTTGACCCACAAGTATCAGTGGTCCCGAAATCTGACCACAAGCCTAACGCTAAGAGTACAGATGTCAAAACTGATGATAAACCTGATGACACACACACCCAAATACCGACTACTGATTGTGTCCAATCTCAACTAGGTGATGCAATCACCATACAGGCTTCACCAGCGGATTCACCCTGCAATGATACCGCAATATCTGCACTTACTGAGGCAGTGAACCAACTACGGTCGTTAAGTTACTTCCACGCCACACTCAGGGACATGGAATCAAAGTTTGTCGATAAAATCATTAACTGTTCTAATGATAATGTACGCTTGAAGCTTGAATTAAAAGACAAAGATATAACAGCACTGTGATTTGAAACTACAGCTAAAGAACAAATGTTCTGAAATCGAAAACCTCAAATCCAACAGGACGCCACTCCAAGAGACGAACAAGGTAGCCGATAGCATAGTGACTTGTCAAACCTGTGTAGACCTCCGGTTAGAACTGTGCAAAAAGGATGCGTTAAGTCAGTCCTTAGTGTCTGATAACCACAAATTATGTGATGAACTAGCCCAACAAAAAGGGACTAACAAAGAACTCACACATAGTCTTCTGTCTAGCAACAATTCTATCAGTTCTCTGAAAGCCACATGCCATGCTATTAACATCCAACTAAATGAGACTAGCACCAGAACGACGTACCTTCAGAGTGAGCTCTCGGTGACACTGGTAGATGTCTTGCTAATCGGGAATTCACACGTCCGCAACATTGAGGCGAAACGAATGTACAAATTCAGATCGTGTGAAATTGTATGTCTCGACAACAAGACTATTAGTGGTGCTTACGAATATGTGGAAGTCTGTGACATAAATGCCAAATGTGTCGCCCTGCAGGTTGCAGACAATTGCCTCGCCAACAACTCTGTCCAATACTGTCGCGAAGCAATGAACGAATTGGTTGCACTATGTAAACAAAAGTTTGATGGTCCCAACATATGCATATCACATGTTCTGCCACGTCATCTCCGGTCTTCCTAACTAACAGTGAGCTATTGTACCAAAGCTAGTGAACTTAACGGAAGTCTGGATCAGCTTGGTGTCATCTCAAGAAAGCAGACATCAATAAACATAAACAATCCTAGGCTGTTTGTCGGTGATGGCGTCCACCTGACTAACAGTGGCATAACAAATCTTGTGCGAAATTATAAGTCCACGCTAAACCCACTTTTAGGCTTGCAGGCCTACAGTGAGTATGATGTGACCTCAGCATGGAAGCCGGGGCGGGGACGGGTGAACCAAAAACAAAACGTTCGGAGAACTGATAACATGCACAATCACAAGTCATCATACCACTCCGATACACGTGCAACCTATAATAAAGACTTTAAGAAATCGGACAGTCTCAACCCTCGGATAACATCCAACACTAACACACATTCTGCGCAGCCTGATGAACACAGACTACTTTCAGTATTAAAAGATTTTCTGTTACAAACTAGGAGAAACTAACCTGTAACTAATCGTACAACGCTCAACTTTTTTTTCAAAATAATTCCAATTTTCTCATGGAGGATGTCCATTTGCTAGTCAGGGGAGGATTGTTTTTGAGGATTTATCGCAGGAATGACTGGCTGGACTATCGAGCCAGTCATTCCGGGGATAGGTTTTCTGGGATAGTCTTCTACTTGCATGTAATTGGTCACTTCTTAACACAACTGTAGAAGCCATTCTTGGCCTGCTTGCATGTTAAAGTGTTAATGGTCGAATCCTATCAAAGAAAAAGCATCTAATTTTATAATGCTAATTTGTGGGTTGAGTGAGAGCTATTTTGAGATCTTCCCGCTAGAGTGGCTGGCTCGGCAACTCAGCGAATCAGTCCAGTGGTCAGGTTTTCAAAATTGTTCTCCTTCCCCTAGATACTAAGGGCCATAAATTGCTTTTGGTTGGTTGACCATTGATGAGCTAACAAGCATATTCAGTGGAACTTGCCTACACCGGGCACCGCACGGGTCACATTCTCTATTGTGCCCAGTGGATGGTGCCCATTGTAGACAGGTTTTACTACACCATGATTGTAATTGCAGGTGTGTGTGTGTGTGTGTGTGCGTGCCTGTATTTTTATTTTATTGACGCACTGGCAACATGCGGCTTCAATTTCCATGTGCTAACTTAGCCGACAGTCATGCACCCATTAGTTTAATTTGTTGATCACCATCTCCCGGTCGGGGGATCGAACCGCCATTCTGCAACTCCGCATAGCATCAGCAACCAGACATCTTTCCACTGGACCACCGCACCAAGACTAAAAAGTCAAAGTTTGGCCGACCAGTTTTCACATGTCAGATATACTGACACGCTGACGATTCATATGGGACTATCTGTGGATGCATCTGCCACGATTCAATCCTAGTATATATATATATGTGTGTGTGTGTGTGTGTGTGTGTGTGTGTGTGTGTGTGTGTGTGTGTGTGTGTGTGTGTGTGTGTGTGTGTGTGTGTGTGTGTGTGTGTGTGTGTGTGTGTGTGTGTGTGTGTGTGTGTGTGTGTGTGTGTGTGTGTGTGAGTGTGAGTGAGAGAGTGAGTGAGTGAGTGAGTGAGTGAGTGAGTGAGTGAGTGAGTGAGTGAGTGAGTGCGTGCGTGCGTGCGTGCGTGCGTGCGTGCGTGCGTGCGTGCGTGCGTACGTGCGTGCGTATATATATATATAAATATATATATATGTGTGTGTACATGATGTATATGTGTATGAATATGTCTGTGCGTGCGTGCGTGCGTGCGTGCGTGCGTGCGTGCGTGCGTGCGTGCGTGCGTGCGTGCGTGCGTGCGTGCGTGCGTGCGCGCGCGCGCGTACGTACGTACGTACGTATATATATATATATATATATATATATATATATATATATATATATATATATATATATATATATTTATATATGTATGTACGTGCGTGCGTGCGTGCGTGCGTGCGTGTATGTGTATATATGTATGTATGTATATATGCGTGTAGATATGTATGTGTATGTGTACAAAATTGACGCATACGCATGAAACTCGAACTTGGTCTACAGATACTTCTCATAATAAAGCAAATTAAGCAATGGACCAATTCTCAGTTGAATACCTTGAAGGACTGCGAAGAGAAATGCCAAAAACTAATATTCTTCGTATTTCATAAGACGAAAGGGTGCATAACTCGAGGAAAATTGACGAAAATGTCTAAAACTCGAACTGGCTCTGTAACTCCTTCTATTAAAGCGATGTATAGATTTTCCCTTAAATATCTTGGAGTGCGAAAAAAGTGTGGAAAGCTGATATTTTTCGTATTTCTTAAGTCGAAAGGGGGGCATAACCCGATGCAAAATTTACACATACACGTGAAACTCGAACTTGGTCTGTAACTTCTCATAATAAAGTAATGTACCCAGGGCTTCCACTAGTGGAAGTCTGGGAGTCCTATACTCCCAAAGTTCATGTTTGGACTCCCAAAAATCATACTGGACTTCCTATTTTTTTGCCTTGACATCTCTAAAAACAATGTTTTTAACCAAATTGCATGTATTTGAACCATTTAGACTTCCACGTTTCTTGCTTAGACTCCCAATAGCATTACCCAGTAAGTGTTTAGAAATTAGTGGAAGCCCTGAATTTACCAGTTCTCAGTTGAATACCTTGAAGGACTGCGAAAAAACTGCAGAAAACCAACTGCGCCAGACGGACAGACAGATAGATGGACAGACGGAGTGAAAACCTATAGTTACCCCCACCCCCCACCCCCCGATTTTAACAGGAGGGGACTAATATAAACATCAGTGTGGTAAAGGAATAGGGCAAGCAGTTACTGCACTGACAGTTGTGCTTCAATGATCCTTGGTTAGATGTAAGCCTTTGATGGTCAAAATATGTCAATTAAGATTTTAATTGAGAGCAACAATGACAACAATCAATCAGACATCGCATCAACCTATTATAATATGCATGTCTGACACTTGGGATGAGTTAAAGCATTGTAGTATTGTTGTAATTTAGCAGAAATTATGAATTTTTCTATTGCCGATTGCATATATGTATATTACTTTATTTTGTCTACTCAAAATCTAACTGCCCATGAGTGCAGTCCATTTATGAGATTGAACTACCCTTCATGTTTTTTACCTGCCACGGGCAGGAGGGCAATCATTACGTTACGCCACTGATACTATGAAATATAGTACATGTAACTGTCCAGATAAGTATTATAACCTGTTGCAATGCTGGCGGATATGCAGGAAATAAATTATACGTAATCTATGTACATATAAATAATCTGCCAGTAAAATACAACATTATGATTTGAGACGAGAATAGTATCCCTTTAAAAGTTGCCTAATAAAATCCTAAAATATGTTAATTTACTGGAGAAGATAGTTAACATGAGGAAAACAAGACCTCAAAAGATGCTAATTTACTGGCCAATGAGTTCAAAGGGTGTCGGGAAATTAATCAAATGCCATTAACATGTGAGAGGACAGGGCTAGAAAGTAGCCACTGATGCAGTGGCTGTAGACAGGGTTTCTCATCAGGGTCGTTTCGAGGGTATAAACCCCCAAAATGTAACTGGTGACTCCTGAAAATCTTGCATGATTTTTAAATATATATTAAATTTATATGTTTTTGCACAAAGACCCCCACAAAAACTAGCATTGGACCCCATAATTCATAGCTGTGCACCCATGATACTCTCTAATTTTAGCATGGATGAGAAAAACTGCATGAGAATCCTAAATTTCAGTTTGGGACCCCCAGATTTCATGTTGGGACCCCTAGATTTCTAGGTGTGGGTCCCTAGGACCTCCAAAATTGAGATGCCATGAGAAACACGGGCTGTAGACCTTATCAATCAAGATCAGATTACTGCTAATTTATAATTGTATATGGCTCAGAAAATTCAAGATGGATTCACTTCTTATTTCATCAATCTGTTGGTTTATTTATTTTTGTTAAAACTAAAATAGTTTAATCCTTTTAAAAACAGCTTCTGTAGTGGTCATGAGAAATATCTATTTGCAAGACAAGAGAAGACTATTTTTCGACAATTTATCTCTAGCATAACTGACACTCTAATAGTAACTAAATAAACTCTTGGCCTGCAAATGGCGATTGAAAAGAGTAAAAAATTGACTTTCTACCAATACTGGTCATTAAAGACATAATCACCGGTATCTTACTAATATGATGTAAATGTCCATGGTGCATTTAAAACATTTGACTTTTTATGCTGCGCAGTACAGTACAGTACAGATCAATAGGAAATGTCTAGGATCTGTGACTCTTGAGGTAATGACCTGTATGGATTAACCTTAGAAAAAGTTAATTTCTAATTCTGGAGGAAATTGTGGTGCTGGTGTGTGTGTGCGTGCGTGCGTGCGTGCGTGCGTGCGTGCGTGCGTGCGTGCGTGCGTGAAAATTGCGTCTCTTGCTTACATACGTCACCCTCTATTATTTTAATACACAATTTTTGCTCCATTTAGAGTTGCTTTAATTGTTATTCGGAATGCGCATCAATGAATCAATCAATCAATCAATGTTGCTCCTGTAAATCTGCCAAAAGTGACATATTCATCTGGATCAAGAAGCCAGATTGGGAGGTACAATAACATGTGGCGGCATCCCTCTGTTCGGTACAACCCAATTTGTAAAAATTTGATACGATGAGACACTATTGTTAATTCGTTCGAAAATAATTCTACCGTTTGTTTAAAATAATTTCAATTATACTTTAATATGACAGATACAGGGAATATGGGGTGGGGAGGTCCCATTGTCAGTAGGCCTACGCCAGGATACCTTGGCTTAGTCCAAATGTCTTATAATGGTAAAAATAATTGATTTTCGCACTTCTAACCTAAAGTTATATCTGGTGGCATAACCGGAGACAAACCATCAGGTTACAGCTACACCATTCACATTCGAAATGTTGTAATAGCTGCACGCTAGGTACTCACTGCCTTACCTGTATTGGTCCTGATATTATTCCACGGTATTGTGTATATGTCTACCCAGTACTCCAGAAATATTACACTAAACAATATGATTATTCATTGTGAATTTTCATAAGGACGATATACAGCTATATAATAGGATGATCGCATCTACGCGTAGGTATAAGCAGAGACTGTATGTTAAGTCCCTGGTATAAGTGATACATTCTCTCAGTTGTGTACAACTAAAAAATAATTAAAATAATTTCCAAAGCAACAGCAGAAGAAACATGTTAGTAGAATTTTGAAGATAATGTAAAAATTTTCGTCTGAATATCTTGAACATAATTGGATTTGATACCAATTATGTTCAAAATATTTAACATTACATTTGTTGGAATCGTGTTAAGCTGCATTGTTAAGGCTACTATTGTTTTCATTTTACTCGCTTCAAGGCGAGACAGAAATTGGTCTGTTGGCGTCTGTATTGAAAATGTCAATTATCAGGTGACGTGAATGACCTTCACTAAGTCCCGTTGCAACTACGATGCCCGTGGGTCTGTTTGAATGCATGGGGTTATCCATTGGAAGCGTTTCTTTAAATTTAATTTGTTTTTACAACACATGCTCTTCAGTAAGCTAGAATTGAGGTTATCTCTAATTGTTCTTGTATTATTTTTTGCGACCGCTGGATGGTAATTCAGGTAATATATATATATATATATATATATATATATATATATATATATATATATATATATATATACTGAACCAAAAAAGTTTAGCAACACTGAGAATATTACTGTATAAATGTTACTTAACAAAAACAATAAATTGATTCAAATATATTATTTAATTGATAGGTCATTTTCCAATTTGAACAACAGTCTCTTGTTACTGTAATGCTAGCATTGCGCCTTTAACACGGCATCATTCAACGGAAGGGTCCAATTTAAATAATGGCACTGAGCTGTCAATACCGGTTGTGACCTCCGCACGCATTAACCACCGCCGTAAATCGCTTTCTCATGCTTCGAATTAAGCACCTGATGTCACGAAGAGGAATCGCATCCCATTCCTGGAGGCAGTGCAGCTTCCAGCTCCCGCACGTTGTGAAGATGTGGATGGTTCTCACGCACCATACGGCCAAGAATGTCCCACACGTGTTCGATAGGAGACAGGTCCAGTGATCCCGCTGGCCAGTCCAACACCGGAACGTTGTTAGCCTCAAGGAAATCACTGGTGACCCTAGCTGAATGAAGACGGGCGTTGTCTTGCTGGAGGATAAAGTCTGCATGATGCTGCATAAAAGGGATGACAACAGGGGCGACAACTTCTTCACAGTAACGTTGAGCCGTTAAACTTCTGCCAATCACAATAAGATCTGTTTTGCCATTTTCATGGATTCCAGCCCACACCATGACACTGCCGCCACCGAATCTGTCGTGCTGAATGATGTTGGCTGCATCATACCATTCTCCTAAACGTCGCCAAACGCGTTGCCTACCATCCGCCACATCCACACAAACCTCGACTCATCACTGAACAAAACGTGGCTCCATTGTTGATCACGCCATCGCTGACGGATGAGTTCTTGCCCATGCAAACCGATTCTCGATGTGACGCTCTGTAAGCGGAACAGCAACAAGTGGACAACGGGCATGCAGTCCAGCATCATGGAGTCTGTGTCGCACAATGTGTACATGCACTGTAGTCCCGGTAGCGGTGTGCAAATTATGGGATAGCCGCGGCGCAGTCTCAAACCTGTGCCGTCATGATGACGTCACTAAGTAGCGGTCTTCTCGTGGTGTTGTTGCTCTCGGTTCGCCAGATCGTGGTCGGTCATTAACATGTCCAGTTTCCTGCTCACATTGGCGGAGACGGGAAATGGTTGAGGCGTGAACATTAAAATGTCGAGCAACAGCGCGAACGCTCTGCCCAGTAGCGAGTCTTCCCATTGCTTCACGGCGCTGATTTTCGGGTAGCCCTGGGCGGCGGCCCACGTTCGGTAGGGTAAACTTTTAAGCGTTTTCTGTTAACGTTCGTTATCTGCTTTTGCAATATGCTGAATTTTTGCCTTCGCTACCCGCCAATGTGGGCCAGTGCATGAAAAATGCATTTTCTCATGCAGTAAGCGTGCGGACGTGAAATGTAAGAAATGATTTGCATTTCTTCATGATCAGCGAGACATTACATTGACGAAACATGCCTGCAAATTTGGTTATAAATGGACTCATAGTTTTGATACAACAAACCAGACTTCACTGTTGCTAAACTTTTGGCTCAGTATATATATATATATATATATATATATATATATATATATATATATATATATATATATATATATATATATATATATATATGGCATAGGGCGAATCGACCGGTCAGGTATGGACCGTCCCAGCCAGTATGGGTACGGGATGGCCGGGCCGGGTACGTTCCGAGCACGGGCCCCCTGGGTAGCATGCAGTGCGTGCATAGAGCCGATTACGAGAAGGTCGAAAATGTCCGTGAGATCGCGTAGCGCGCATGCGCGAGGGTCAGAGATTGCTTAAAGGACAATTCCGGGATGATAAAAAGTGTGCTTTATTTGAAACATTATTACAGGTTTAATGAAATTGCACCAGAATAATAACCAGATAGAAATAGCTTAACCAACTATCGCCAGATAGATTCGGTAAAATTGACAATTTTTCGCACATCAGAGCGCTGCCATTTTATCGCTTCTAGCGACGTCAGCCCCGCACCACCGCTATTGCTATGACTGGAGGAGCAAGGCCAATAGATGCTGGTATATATTTTAAGGAAGTATACGTAAATGATAATAGCAAACGAACCGCTAAAGCGATTCCAATGTTTCTAGGATCTCTAAATAGGTGCTGACCTCGGGATTAATATGATATAATGGATGTTAATATCGGACAAGAGGTTCAAAAGACTGGAATATATAAAAAAAATATTCATCTAAGATACGATCTGAGAACGTTATCCTTTTTTGGTAAAATTCAGCATGAGATGGTTTTTGTCTCGAAGACTCCATCTTTGCGTATTGTCATTAAATTGGAGTGTGCTTAAAGCTGAATGAAATGGCTATTTGCCTGACCAATTATAATTTTGCTCACGTGAATATTGCCAGAGATTTCACCAAATGAATTAATATTTTGCCATAAAATCTGGTAATTTTCATCGGCCGGTCAATATTGCCCGGCAAGCTGTAGTAATTTCAATAATTAAAATATGTTGATGGAATTTTTCCCGTTATGTGAAAACATTATAAAACTTCGGCACGGAAAATTCTGTAATTGTGGCTGTAATACTTATTCTGATATAGGATGATGGATAGAGCGCATCCTGAAATTTTTTTTTGCAATTTTTCTGGCTTAGTTTTTTCAGCAGAGTGTATCTTTTGAACCACAAGGCCGATTCTAACCTCCCTAGCATTGGATAAATCTTCGAATTTGCAGCTACAGGTAGGTATCAGAATTATTACAATGGGTTTTGTGGTTCTGGCAATATTATCATATTATATGTTTTTTGGAATATATATTTACACAGCCTGCGACACATGCTATAACGGTGTCTTGTGTCGGCCGAGTAATTTGACAATACGCATGTGTCAAGTGTGCCTCTTCATTTAACCCTTATCGCATGGTGTAAAATGCGTAATAGCCTACTTACTGAGATAGTGCCGGGGTACATTTTGAATTTCTTTTTGCTGAAATGTGTTGCTGTCGTGCACAGAAATGACTTACAGCAGCATTGTTACCAAAATGAACACATTCTGATAGGATGGTGAAAATGGAATCTATGCTTCAGTGGTCTAGTAGTTAACAATTCCCCACCGACTTCGGATGCTAGAATTACTTGAAAAACTTACTGGCTTAACTGGACAATGCCCTAACGATTACAAATTAGCACAGGTTAGGCCTCCGGGCATATACATATTTACTGTACAGCCTTCATGCTCGGCAAAGATAGCGTTGGTGCGGGGATGACGTCAGGATCTCGTGAAATCTCGCTCTCGTTGCAAGAAAATAACACCGCCCAGGAGACAAAATAATCCCATGTTTACGATGGTATAATTCCTCGTATTATTTGTCTATTGTTTTCATTTAGGATCCAATATGTTAGTCATATAATAATCTTTCAAATAAACTACACTTTTACCAATCCCGGAATTGTCCTTTAACAATGCGCGTTAGCGTTGGGTAGAAAAAGCATCTCAAACAGTACCGAGTTGGTACTGGTAATCCTTTTGGATTGCATCTTTCTCGCCGTTCTTGTGAGGGTCGCGGCTCGGCTTTGATTCTGTGATCAAATATTTATATTTGTCCCCCCAGGCCATCTGACTTCTTGAAGATCCTGAAGAGTCGTGCCAAAGTGTGTCTCTCTGGTCTTGTTGCATCACTAGCTATCATACTTGAATCGACAAACAGCAACTTCAAACTTGAATATTACTATGAATTTATTCTCCTGTTGTTACAATCATAGCTATAGTCTGACTAAGACATCTAATTAACATCTAACATTCATGTATGTAATATAAATAAATAAATAATAATAATAATATTCTTTATTTTGCGAGGGTTAATCGTCAGTTGCCTGATGTTAACGAGGCCCTCAAACATATATACACCATGTACAATAATATATAATATACACTGAATGTTTGCACAAATGTCGAAAAATACAAAATATAAAAACTGCTGCAAGATTAATAATAATAATAAGAAGAAGAAGAAGAATAGCATTATTATATTTTATATTATGATTGCCTACTTATAGCTTGTGCACCTACACTCATATAGACACAAATTAACGCACACATCTACGGACTTACATGCAGACACTTACGCACACTATTACGCGAGCATGGACGTACGCACACATACACAACGGACAGACATGTAGACAGACAATCTACCTCAAACGCATTCTTTCTTCAAGACAATGTTACGGTTAAGCTGTTCAATATTTTGAAACTAATTTGTCAGGACTGCTTAGGCCGTGTTCTTAGTGGATAATCAATCAGGAATAACGTCTTACTGATGTATGGCGTTATTCCGGATTGGCTCCAGCGTGAACACGACCTTAAGATGTAAGGAACTATTCTTACATTTGGCGGGGACGCTAGATACGTCATTTTAAGAATTTATTTGAATGTGACACCAGACTACATGTGACTTACACAAACCTGCATGCCCTTATGCACACATGTGGGTACCCATTTATATACAATTAAATAATAGTGTTAGCTAAGCTCTATCCAACATTAGCCTGAGTTGGGATCGATCGAATAGGTGGGGCTCTTAACTCCGTAAATATGTTTCATTATTTACATAAATATATACCTTTATTGTGGTGTAGGTATGTTGGCTGAATAATTTGAAACCAATTTGACAGGATGCATTTTGTGACCATGGTAGTAGATGCGCCTAGTCAAATTGGCTCCAAATTATCCAACACAAAGTTTATTAACAGTAAATACATACACTTCGTATAGTCTGACCGACTATTTAGCGTTATTGACTGACTAAGATGGCATTCATTGTTTAGTTTGTTGTGACGTCAACCTGGATGTGACGAAATTGATTTATGACGTCATATATTTGATTAATACATTGGATCGTAATTGATTATGATGTCATATATGTGATTAATATATTGGATTGGATTCATTAATGGTATAACAATTATTTAGCGGTTTTAAAATGGCTCAGTGATACATCATATAAGAAATAGACATAATTCTATTTTGAAAATTCCAACAATTAATTATAAACGCGAGAGAGAGAGAGAGAGAGAGAGAGAGAGAGAGAGAGAGAGAGAGAGCGAGCGAGAGAGAGAGAGAGAGTAATTAACTATAATATACTACAGCTTATATATATATATATATATATATATATATATATATATATATATATATATATATATATATATATATATATATATATATATATATATATATATATATAGTTTACATCGTTTTAGCTTAACTGCTTGGCTGTTGGGTTTCTGCAAATTATGTTTGCCACGAGGTTTAGCTCTTGATGTGCGGAAACATTTGGAAAACAATTTGACAGAAGATTGCTTGTAGCCAAGCCACCGACAATCTCCTGTCAAATTCTTTTCAAACCCCTCAGCACATCCAGTGTTTATTTGCCGTGAAAATTATTTTGGCTTGTAGCAACTATCTCGCGACAGGACATATTTAGTGACCAATCATTACTCTAGGTAATATGTGTGGACGTGTAGAGGTCACTAGACAGGACATATTTAGTGACCAGTCATTGCTCTAGATAATATGTGTGGGCGTGTAGAGGTCACTAGACAGACCATATTTAGTGACCAGTCATTCCTCTAGGTAATATGTGTGAACATGTAGAGGTCACTAGACACACCATATTTAGTGACCAGTCATTCCTCTAGGTAATATGTGTGGACTTGTAGAGGTCACTAGACAGGCCATATTTAGTGACCAGTCATTGCTCTAGATAATATGTGTGGACGTGTAGAGGTCACTGGACAGACCATATTTAGTGACCAGTCATTCCTCTAGGTAATATGTGTGAACATGTAGAGGTCACTAGACAGGACATATTTGGTGACCAGTCATTGCTCTAGATAATATGTGTGAACTTGTAGAGGTCACTAGACAGGACATATTTAGTGACCAGTCATTCCTCTAGGTAATATGTGTGAACATGTCGAGGTCACTAGACAGGACATATTTAGTGACCAATCATTGCTCTAGGTAATATGTGTGGACGTGTAGAGGTCACTAGACACACCATATTTAGTGACCAGTCATTACTCTAGGTAATATGTGTGGACTTGTAGAGGTCACTAGACAGGCCATATTGAGTGACCAGTCATTACTCTAGGTAATATGTGTGGACTTGTAGAGGTCACTAGACAGGACATATTTAGTGACCAGTCATTACTCTAGGTAATATGTGTGAACATGTAGAGGTCACTAGACAGGACATATTTAGTGACCAGTCATTCCTCTAGGTAATATGTGTGAACATGTCGAGGTCACTAGACAGGACATATTTAGTGACCAGTCATTGCTCTAGGTAATATGTGTGGACTTGTAGAGGTCACTAGACAGGACATATTTAGTGACCAGTCATTCCTCTAGGTAATATGTGTGGACATGTAGAGGTCACTAGACAGGACATATTTAGTGACCAGTCATTCCTCTAGGTAATATGTGTGGACTTGTAGAGGTCACTAGACAGGACATACTGAGTGACCAGTCATTACGCTAGGTAATATGTGTGGACTTGTAGAGGTCACTAGACAGGACCTATCTAGTGACCAGTCATTCCTCTATGTTATGTATATTTGATGTTGTGCTTATTTAATTTTTCAGTACCACATATATATATATATATATATATATATATATATATATATATATATATATATATATATATATATATATATATATATATATAATTTTTGTTCATTTTTTATCGACAATGAGGCCGATCATATTAAGCCGTATGGGTAATCAAAACAGATGAAACTTTCGATCCAATCATAGTAGCCTGGCGAATGACCACATAAGATGTTGATTATATGCCCATATACGGCTTCATATAGGTCCTATGTAGATCATATATCAAAACTGTCCACACTGCGACCATATAGAAGATATAGAAGATAACAACCATTACCTCTTTATATGTAATCATTACAATAATCCAAGACGCAAGCTCTTAAATGCTCTAAGACCTCTTGCTCCACACGACCTGTCAGTGAATCTACTGCTAAACGGAGATGCTGACCTCGAAAATAACCAGAATATATTTATATTTCAAAATGTCCATGAATATATTCACAGTACCGAAAGATTTGATCAGAGCTAGGAAAACTTCGAGGTGTACGTTCGCACCATGATTCTTGGAGATGGAATTGTTTGGGTGGTAAGCTTTTGGAGGCATGGACTGTGTGTCTAGGTGTCGTGGGGCGAGATGGGGCTTGGCATCTGATGCTTTCGCTTCAAATGAAATAGTGTGTTGTTGTTTTTTGTTGCGAAATTGAATTGGGGACTAAATTATATAGACTTATGTTTTATGAACGCGTCATAATTTTGGGACCTGTTTCGTTTCATTGCACCTGGGCGCACGACTTAGGCCGCTATAAGCGCTAAATTCCTTCAGTCTTGTCTTTGAGAATTTTGGTGTGAATATGCACCTTTAAGAGGAGGTTGACATGAGCACGCACACGCACGCATGCACGTACGTACGCACGCACGCAACGCACGCACGCACGCCCCCGCGCTAGAACGAATGCAGGCACGCACAAATGCATAACACACGTGAATACTTAGTAGATATATCACAAGTACTTTATAGTTTTAAATACGCAAACAGGTGCACATCCACATGCATATTCACACACGGATTACAACAACGCTACACACTACTTAACTACTAAAATCACAATGACGCTTTAAAAGGTACATGCATATACACACATATATAAACACAAGTCAAAATCTTATCTTAATTATTTTAGATTAATTTTCATTTAAATATTATATTCATTATGGTATAAGTTCTTATAAACTGCACATTTTCGTCATTATTATAATTTATTGTATAGTATTCGGAGCGAGTCGTAACTAAGTTGGAGACAACTTGTGACTGAATCCGTACTGTCTCTTGAATAATAAAAATATGTTTAAATAAAAAAAAGAAGAAATATACACAACTGGTATTGAACTATGCTATGCACACCTGCGCGCGCTCACCTTGAAAGCCAGCAGAAGAATGACTCGCATTAGCGTTACGAGAATGGTGTTATACGATCAATTAATTGCTCACCGGCGAAGAAAATAGAGTCTGAAATAATATCGCCAGCAAATATCCACCTAAAATGGCGGCTACAGTTCTAGTTAGTTAAAGTGTCCTTAAATTAACAAATTGTCGTAAATTTAGCTAGGATATGTATCTTTTAAGAATAGATGAGAACATTAATCCGGCCCTCGTCATGGCAAGGTACCTATTTACATCTATGTCGACAGGAACAATGCAGAATTATGTGACTTGCTCAAGGACATAATGCTGCGGACCGGCAGGGAAGCGAACTTGCGAATCGAGTACCCCGCCGTCGCGCACTCTATTTATCAATACACAAAAATAAGCTAACAAAACTAAAATCATCGCAAAAACAATCTATTAAACTATTCAACCAAACAGCAGAGGGACAAGATATTTTCAAAATAAACAAAATTCTAAAACTTGAGGACATTGGAAGGGTAAAGCTATACACTATTCTTAGGGACTACTACAATGGCAACCTACCCCTATATCCCTTTCAAATATATTTACAAAACAGCCAGACATACATTCTCATAACACAAGATCACACAATACCCTATGCACAGCCTACCATTGAACACAGGCTGCTCAACAAACACCATCATACCAAGCAATAGACTTATGGAATAGTACCAACACTAACCTACGCACATAAATCATACTGCAATTGTCATTTAAACAAAACATTAAGATTACGATCATCGGTAAATACTAACACAATGTTTCAGCAAGCACCAAAAGTTGATCACCATGCCAGTCAGCAACTAGGTATAGTAGCACGCAGCCACCAAAATCACAAAAAACAACCCAAAACAAACGATATTAATAACTTTAAACCAGTTAGTTAGTCAGTAATAATAATAATAATAATAATAATAATAATAATAATAATAATAATAATAAAAGGATAAGCACCCTTTTCCCCACTCTATGTAAATGTATGTCACGTAAGTGTAAACTGTAATAATGTTGATATATATATATATATATATATATATATATATATATATATATATATATATATATATATATATATATATATATATATATATATATATATATATACACCTGTGCAAAAGTTAAGCACCACCCTATTTTTACGCACATGCGAGGGTATATTCATGTGCTATGAAGAAAGCAATAGCATAAACATTTATGTACCCATCCATCTTAGTGCAAGAGGTAATAATGCAACTAGAGGAATGCTGATTATGATGGTGGGGAAACACTGTATGTTTTTGTTTGAACTTGAAAACGAGGCCTGAATATGGTTACGTTGACACAACTGACAACTATTGCCCTACAGTTGACACACGTGGCTAGATTGCCATTAATGGTGTCTGAAAACGAAGTTTAACATCTGTGCACGAGTTTGAGACTGTCATTATTAATACCGGGTATATCCACCTGGATGACGGCCTGGACACGACGTCTCATGCTGGTCACCAACCGACTGATACGCCATTGTGGTATTCGTTGCCATTCAAGATGGAGTGCGTCTGTTAATTCCTGTAGGTTCTGCACAGGAGGTTCCCTCCTTCTCACCATGTTTCCGAGAATGTCCCAGATATGCTCAATAGGGTTCATGGCAGGGCTCCTTGCTGGCCATGGTAGGGTTTCGATGGCATTCTGGCGGAGGTATTCATGCACAGCTCTAGCACGATGTGGTCGGGCGTTGTCATCCATGAATATAGGGTGGGTTCCAGGTGCATGATTTACAAAATGAGGGACCACAACTCTATCCAGTATGGAATCTTGATATCTTTGTCCATTTAGTGTTCCAGGTACAGTCAACAGATCCAGCTTACAATCAAATGAGATGCACCCCCATATCATAACGGAACCTCCACCAAATGGAACTTCTTCCATGATGTTACGTTGGTCGTACGCCGTGCGTCTGGACCTCCATACACGAGTTAGCCATCTGTGGCATGAAGCAGGAACCGACTTTCATCGGACCAGTGTACCCGTCTCCAGGATCTCATGTTCCAGTGTCTTCTTTCATTGCACCACCTCAGACGCTCCTCTTTGTGGTGTGCAGTGAGGAGAGGACGTCTGACAGGTCTCCTAGCTTTCATGCCAGCAGCATACAGTCTCCTTTTGACGGTAGACATTGACACTCTATTGCGCGTTTCCCATTGCTGGCTGAGCACTCTGCTGTTGGTGAATGGAGATCTCCTAACAAGGCGTACTAGGGCTCGATCATCACGGGCAGTAGTCTTCTTCGGTCTTCCAGATCTAGGCCTGTCCTTCACCTCGTTAGTTTGCCCATGTTTTGCAATCAAACGACTGATTACAGTATGGTTAATGTTCAGCTGTCTGCCAATCTCTCTGCATGACATACCAGTGGTATGCATGCCTATGATTTGCCATTTCACACGATCACTTAACCTTCGTCTTGCCATAGCGGTTCACAATCAAGAGCTAATTCTCTCTGTACAAATAAACCACGGTCATGAACACAAAATTCCTAATCTTGTCGCCTAAATCTGTATGTAATGTTCTACACCTCAAACTGGACTTTTACATAACTGAACACGTGTGCTGTTTCCCGCCACGCACGGACATCAAGCGGCGTGAAGTCATGCATGCATGTGCATTTCGTACTTGGAATTATGTCAGCTAACGCGGGGAAAAAAAGTATGGCAGCCTAGTTGTACCATCATGTTTCTACGTTCTATTGTTTTTGCTGGTGCTTAACTTTTGCACAGGTGTATATATATATATATATATATATATATATATATGCGTGCGTGCGTGCGTGATCTATGGTGTCCAATCATTTTCTAAATGTTAAAACTATACTACTGACTTGCGCCCTATAGAGGCAGCACGTAGAATTTTGCTCTAGTATATTTACTAAGTTTTTGCAGATTATATAGCATTGAGTTTTGAAAAATTGTTCTTTAAAATGTTTATTAACTGTGCCGTGATATGTCTGTTATGTTTGAATTTGAGTTTAATTTGGAATAATTTGACAGTTATTCAAAATAGTTTTGGATTAAGCACAGTATATATTGGTATAAGGCGGCCATTAGTTGTGCATAGTGAGTGTGAACATTGTTCCAGTACCATTGAAATAGCACAGACGATCATGATTGGATACTCAGTGTCAGCTTTGAACAGTATTCACTCGTCGTTATTCTCTTGCGGTAATTCGCCCCGACTAGACAATGAAGTTTTTCAAAACCTCCGAACGTATGGCATACACAGAACACGACGTGGGTCTAGAGCTGGCAAATCTAAACAACAAGCTATACCGACTCGGAATACGTTGCGCACCAACATGCCTAAATGTTCAAATGTAAACGGTGTCCGGCTCGGAAATCTTCTCCAGATACCGTTACTATCTGAGGTGGATAACCCTTTAAACCCCGTTCGTGAACCACCCATCCGAACTTTGTGTAAAGGTTGTTTGCTAAACGCGAGATCTGTTGGAAATAAGACTGACAGTATAGTGGACTATGTGAGTTCAAATGATATAGACATTGTAGCAATAACAGAAACATGGCTAAAGAGCGATGATGATAATGTCGTAATAGGTGACCTTACACCGACCGGGTACAAGCTTGAACATATGCCGAGGTCCTCCAGAAAAGGGGGCGGTATTGCCATCCTACATAAAGAAGCTATCCAAATTTCCGTAATAAAATCGCCTTCATATCACACCTTTGAAAATTTTGAATTCGATATAAAACAAAACTCTGTCTTATTGAGAATCGTTGTGATTTACAGTCCACCATCTTCGAAAAAGCATAAGCGAATTATGTCTGACTATTTCCATGAACTGTCCTCGTTATTTGATCGCTACGCTTTAAGCAGTGGTAATCTTATGATAATGGGCGATTTCAATGTTCATATGGAGAACGCATCTGATCACAGTGCATCTACTCTTAAAACCATCTTGGAGACATTGAACATAGAACAGCATGTCACAGGTCCTACACACGAAAAAGGTCACCTACTGGACTTAATCATAACAAGATCTAATGAGTCTGTTATTAGCAACGTGTATGTTGATTCCGGTGCGATTGCATCGGATCACTCTGCCATCACTTTTGACATGTCACTGACAAAACCTCCACTGCCAAGAAAGGAAATCACGTACCGCAATCTACGTTCATTTCCCACTCAGTCTTTCAGATCCGATATTCAGTCCTCAGATTTGTCGATGAATCCATCTGACGACTTGGCGCAACTCGTGGAACAGTATGATCATGGAATTCGCGCTGTCGTGGACAAGCATGCCCCGTTGAAACGCAAGGTAATCGCTGTTCGGGATCATTCTCCGTGGTTTAACTGTGAAATTAAAGTCGCAAAGCAACTGTGTCGCAAATATGAGCACATAGCACGTAAATCGAAGCTGCAGGTTCATTTGCAAATATATTCGCAACAATGTCGTATCGTGAATGATATGATCACAGCAGCAAAACAGACTTATTATTCTACATTAGTATCCGAAAACGCAGATAACCAAGGGAAACTATTCTCCATTTTCAGAACACTGCTCCATAAAGATAAATGTAGGAACAATCTGCCAGAGCACAAAGATCCAGTCGAACTAGCAAATCGTTTTGCAAATTTCTTTGCTGAGAAAATAGACCTAATTCGTAGCAACATTGTGCAACATCCAGACTATTCACCATCTAACTCTTGTAGTTTGTCTGGGTCAAACTGCGCTATGACGTCATTCAAATCAGTATCTCCCGATGAAGTATTGACAATAATCCGCAATTCATCAAAAGCATCGTGCTCACTGGACCCAATGCCTACAAACATACTTAAAGAATGTGTTGACGAATTGCTACCTGCAATAACAAAGGTGTTAAACTTGTCCTTAGAAGGTGGTGTCGTACCTGATTCTTTCAAAACTGCCAATGTGATTCCATTAATAAAGAAGCCTACACTCGACCAAAATAGACTAGGGAACTACAGGCCCGTGTCGAACTTACCATATCTGTCCAAGGTGCTAGAAAAGGTCGTTGCCAAGCAACTAAATGACCATCTAGAATGCAACAACCTACTAGAACCCTTTCAAAGCGCATACCGGAAGCTCCACAGCACAGAAACTGCTCTACTCCGTGTACAAAATGACATTCTCTGCTCCATGGATGACCGGAAGTGTGTTCTATTGGTTCTTTTAGATTTATCTGCAGCTTTCGACACAATCGATCATAGCATTCTGATATCACGTTTAACAGAACTCGGTATATCGCACACAGCGCTTGCCTGGTTCAATTCGTACCTTACAAATCGTTACCAAACTGTTACTGTGAACAACCTAAAGTCAGTTTCAAATCAATTACGCTCTGGCGTACCACAAGGATCTGTGCTTGGTCCCATCTTGTTCACAATATACACGGCACCACTAGGCAACTTAATACGATCTCATGGCATAAGCTACCACTTTTATGCGGACGACACGCAATTGTACCTCGAGTTCCATGTAAACCATCAGTTAAACGCCCGTGAGTGTGTCGAAAACTGTGTTCTTGACATCAAACATTGGATGTTGAACAACATGTTGCAGCTGAACGACAAGAAAACAGAGACTCTCTTGATAACATCTCGCCACATCCGACAGAATGTGGACATAAAATGTCTCCACGTTGGAGAGGCCGAAATTGGTTTTAGCGACAGTGCCCGCAACATAGGCGTCACTTTTGATAACATTCTTTCAATGGAAGCACATGTGACATCTGTCTCTCGTTCCATCTTAGTCAATATGAGAAACATCAGCAAAATTCGAAATCTTCTTGACACCGACGCAGTTAAAACACTTGTTCATGCCACCATAACATCCCGGTTGGAGTATGGCAATGCATTACTGACTGGCATAACATCAGCCCAGTTGGAGCGTCTGCAGAGAGCCCAGAACACAGCAGCTCGGTTGATCACCCGCACGAGAATGCATGAACACATCACGCCTGTTCTCCACGAACTACACTGGCTGCCAGTTAGAGAACGGATCAGCTATAAGGTGTTCAAATGCCTTCATGATCTTGCACCACCGTACCTAAATTCACTGATCGTACGAAGAACATCAGCAAGGTCCATTCGATCAAATTCACAATTACTATGTGTCGTACCACGTTCGAATTTAACCATCGGTGAACGTGCCTTCTCGAGAGCAGGACCAAAATTTTGGAACAGTCTACCATCTGACATTCAAAATTGTAACAAAATTGAGCCATTTAAATCTATGTTAAAAACTCACCTTTTCACAAGAGCATATTTTTTTATTTTTTTAAAGCGCCTTTGAGCGGTTTAGTCCGGAATCGGCGCTATAGAAATGTACATACATACATACATACATACATACATACATATCAGAGTACAATAGGCGTAAAAGCCTAGGATTGATTGTGACAGATGCATCCACAGATAGTCCCATATGAATCGTCAGTGTGTCAGTATATCAGACATGTGAAAACTGGTCGGCCAATCCTTGACTTTTAGTCTTGGTGCGGTGGTCCAGTGGAAAGATGCCTGGTTGCTGATGCTATGCGGAGTTGCAGGATGACGGTTCGATCCCCCGACCGGGAGATGGTGATCAACAAATTAAACTAACGGGTGCAGCACTGTCGGCTAAGTTAGCACATGGAAATTGAAGCCGCACGTTGCCAGTGCGTCAATAAAATAAAAATACATATACTGCCAGAGCCGTGCTGGAGTCAGAGTACAATAGGCGTAAAAGCCTAGGATTGATTGTGACAGATGCATCCACAGATAGTCCCATATGAATCGTCAGTGTGTCAGTATATCAGACATGTGAAAACTGGTCGGCCAATCCTTGACTTTTAGTCTTGGTGCGGTGGTCCAGTGGAAAGATGCCTGGTTGCTGATGCTATGCGGAGTTGCAGGATGACGGTTCGATCCCCCGACCGGGAGATGGTGATCAACAAATTAAACTAACGGGTGCAGCACTGTCGGCTAAGTTAGCACATGGAAATTGAAGCCGCACGTTGCCAGTGCGTCAAAAAAATAAAAATACATATACTGCCAGAGCCGTGCTGGAGTCAGAGTACAATAGGCGTAAAAGCCTAGGATTGATTGTGACAGATGCATCCACAGATAGTCCCATATGAATCGTCAGTGTGTCAGTATATCAGACATGTGAAAACTGGTCGGCCATTCCTTGACTTTTAGTCTTGGTGCGGTGGTCCAGTGGAAAGATGCCTGGTTGCTGATGCTATGCGGAGTTACAGGATGACGGTTCGATCCCCCGACCGGGAGATGGTGATCAACAAATTAAACTAACGGGTGAAGCACTGTCGGCTAAGTTAGCACATGGAAATTGAAGCCGCACATTGCCAGTGCGTCAATAAAATAAAAATACATATACTGCCAGAGCCGTGCTGGAGTCAGAGTACAATAGGCGTAAAAGCCTAGGATTGATTGTGACAGATGCATCCACAGATAGTCCCATATGAATCGTCAGTGTGTCAGTATATCAGACATGTGAAAACTGGTCGGCCAATCCTTGACTTTTAGTCTTGGTGCGGTGGTCCAGTGGAAAGATGCCTGGTTGCTGATGCTATGCGGAGTTGCAGGATGACGGTTCGATCCCCCGACCGGGAGATGGTGATCAACAAATTAAACTAACGGGTGCAGCACTGTCGGCTAAGTTAGCACATGGAAATTGAAGCCGCACGTTGCCAGTGCGTCAATAAAATAAAAATACATATACTGCCAGAGCCGTGCTGGAGTCAGAGTACAATAGGCGTAAAAGCCTAGGATTGATTGTGACAGATGCATCCACAGATAGTCCCATATGAATCGTCAGTGTGTCAGTATATCAGACATGTGAAAACTGGTCGGCCAATCCTTGACTTTTAGTCTTGGTGCGGTGGTCCAGTGGAAAGATGCCTGGTTGCTGATGCTATGCGGAGTTGCAGGATGACGGTTCGATCCCCCGACCGGGAGATGGTGATCAACAAATTAAACTAACGGGTGCAGCACTGTCGGCTAAGTTAGCACATGGAAATTGAAGCCGCACGTTGCCAGTGCGTCAATAAAATAAAAATACATATACTGCCAGAGCCGTGCTGGAGTCAGAGTACAATAGGCGTAAAAGCCTAGGATTGATTGTGACAGATGCATCCACAGATAGTCCCATATGAATCGTCAGTGTGTCAGTATATCAGACATGTGAAAACTGGTCGGCCAATCCTTGACTTTTAGTCTTGGTGCGGTGGTCCAGTGGAAAGATGCCTGGTTGCTGATGCTATGCGGAGTTGCAGGATGACGGTTCGATCCCCCGACCGGGAGATGGTGATCAACAAATTAAACTAACGGGTGCAGCACTGTCGGCTAAGTTAGCACATGGAAATTGAAGCCGCACGTTGCCAGTGCGTCAAAAAAATAAAAATACATATACTGCCAGAGCCGTGCTGGAGTCAGAGTACAATAGGCGTAAAAGCCTAGGATTGATTGTGACAGATGCATCCACAGATAGTCCCATATGAATCGTCAGTGTGTCAGTATATCAGACATGTGAAAACTGGTCGGCCAATCCTTGACTTTTAGTCTTGGTGCGGTGGTCCAGTGGAAAGATGGCTGGTTGCTGATGCTATGCGGAGTTGCAGGATGACGGTTCGATCCCCCGACCGGGAGATGGTGATCAACAAATTAAACTAACGGGTGCAGCACTGTCGGCTAAGTTAGCACATAGAAATTGAAGCCGCACGTTGCCAGTGCGTCAAAAAAATAAAAATACATATACTGCCAGAGCCGTGCTGGAGTCAGAGTACAATAGGCGTAAAAGCCTAGGATTGATTGTGACAGATGCATCCACAGATAGTCCCATATGAATCGTCAGTGTGTCAGTATATCAGACATGTGAAAACTGGTCGGCCAATCCTTGACTTTTAGTCTTGGTGCGGTGGTCCAGTGGAAAGATGCCTGGTTGCTGATGCTATGCGGAGTTGCAGGATGACGGTTCGATCCCCCGACCGGGAGATGGTGATCAACAAATTAAACTAACGGGTGCAGCACTGTCGGCTAAGTTAGCACATGGAAATTGAAGCCGCACGTTGCCAGTGCGTCAATAAAATAAAAATACATATACTGCCAGAGCCGTGCTGGAGTCAGAGTACAATAGGCGTAAAAGCCTAGGATTGATTGTGACAGATGCATCCACAGATAGTCCCATATGAATCGTCAGTGTGTCAGTATATCAGACATGTGAAAACTGGTCGGCCAATCCTTGACTTTTAGTCTTGGTGCGGTGGTCCAGTGGAAAGATGCCTGGTTGCTGATGCTATGCGGAGTTGCAGGATGACGGTTCGATCCCCCGACCGGGAGTTGGTGATCAACAAATTAAACTAACGGGTGCAGCACTGTCAGCTAAGTTAGCACATGGAAATTGAAGCCGCACGTTGCCAGTGCGTCAATAAAATAAAAATACATATACTGCCAGAGCCGTGCTGGAGTCAGAGTACAATAGGCGTAAAAGCCTAGGATTGATTGTGACAGATGCATCCACAGATAGTCCCATATGAATCGTCAGTGTGTCAGTATATCAGACATGTGAAAACTGGTCGGCCAATCCTTGACTTTTAGTCTTGGTGCGGTGGTCCAGTGGAAAGATGCCTGGTTGCTGATGCTATGCGGAGTTGCAGGATGAAGGTTCGATCCCCCGACCGGGAGATGCTGATCAACAAATTAAACTAATGGGTGCAGCACTGTCGGCTAAGTTAGCACATGGAAATTGAAGCCGCACGTTGCCAGTGCGTCAATAAAATAAAAATACATATACTGCCAGAGCCGTGCTGGAGTCAGAGTACAATAGGCGTAAAAGCCTAGGATTGATTGTGACAGATGCATCCACAGATAGTCCCATATGAATCGTCAGTGTGTCAGTATATCAGACATGTGAAAACTGGTCGGCCAATCCTTGACTTTTAGTCTTGGTGCGGTGGTCCAGTGGAAAGATGGCTGGTTGCTGATGCTATGCGGAGTTGCAGGATGACGGTTCGATCCCCCGACCGGGAGATGGTGATCAACAAATTAAACTAACGGGTGCAGCACTGTCGGCTAAGTTAGCACATAGAAATTGAAGCCGCACGTTGCCAGTGCGTCAAAAAAATAAAAATACATATACTGCCAGAGCCGTGCTGGAGTCAGAGTACAATAGGCGTAAAAGCCTAGGATTGATTGTGACAGATGCATCCACAGATAGTCCCATATGAATCGTCAGTGTGTCAGTATATCAGACATGTGAAAACTGGTCGGCCAATCCTTGACTTTTAGTCTTGGTGCGGTGGTCCAGTGGAAAGATGCCTGGTTGCTGATGCAATGCGGAGTTGCAGGATGACGGTTCGATCCCCCGACCGGGAGATGGTGATCAACAAATTAAACTAACGGGTGCAGCACTGTCGGCTAAGTTAGCACATGGAAATTGAAGCTGCACGTTGCCAGTGCGTCAATAAAATAAAAATACATATACTGCCAGAGCCGTGCTGGAGTCAGAGTACAATAGGCGTAAAAGCCTAGGATTGATTGTGACAGATGCATCCACAGATAGTCCCATATGAATCGTCAGTGTGTCAGTATATCAGACATGTGAAAACTGGTCGGCCAATCCTTGACTTTTAGTCTTGGTGCGGTGGTCCAGTGGAAAGATGCCTGGTTGCTGATGCTATGCGGAGTTACAGGATGACGGTTCGATCCCCCGACCGGGAGATGGTGATCAACAAATTAAACTAACGGGTGCAGCACTGTCGGCTAAGTTAGCACATGGAAATTGAAGTCGCACGTTGCCAGTGCGTCAATAAAATAAAAATACATATACTGCCAGAGCCGTGCTGGAGTCAGAGTACAATAGGCGTAAAAGCCTAGGATTGATTGTGACAGATGCATCCACAGATAGTCCCATATGAATCGTCAGTGTGTCAGTATATCAGACATGTGAAAACTGGTCGGCCAATCCTTGACTTTTAGTCTTGGTGCGGTGGTCCAGTGGAAAGATGCCTGGTTGCTGATGCTATGCGGAGTTGCAGGATGACGGTTCGATCCCCCGACCGGGAGATGGTGATCAACAAATTAAACTAACGGGTGCAGCACTGTCGGCTAAGTTAGCACATGGAAATTGAAGCCGCACGTTGCCAGTGCGTCAATAAAATAAAAATACATATACTGCCAGAGCCGTGCTGGAGTCAGAGTACAATAGGCGTAAAAGCCTAGGATTGATTGTGACAGATGCATCCACAGATAGTCCCATATGAATCGTCAGTGTGTCAGTATATCAGACATGTGAAAACTGGTCGGCCAATCCTTGACTTTTAGTCTTGGTGCGGTGGTCCAGTGGAAAGATGCCTGGTTGCTGATGCTATGCGGAGTTGCAGGATGACGGTTCGATCCCCCGACCGGGAGATGGTGATCAACAAATTAAACTAACGGGTGCAGCACTGTCGGCTAAGTTAGCACATGGAAATTGAAGCCGCACGTTGCCAGTGCGTCAATAAAATAAAAATACATATACTGCCAGAGCCGTGCTGGAGTCAGAGTACAATAGGCGTAAAAGTCTAGGATTGATTGTGACAGATGCATCCACAGATAGTCCCATATGAATCGTCAGTGTGTCAGTATATCAGACATGTGAAAACTGGTCGGCCAATCCTTGACTTTTAGTCTTGGTGCGGTGGTCCAGTGGAAAGATGCCTGGTTGCTGATGCTATGCGGAATTGCAGGATGACGGTTCGATCCCCCGACCGGGAGATGGTGATCAACAAATTAAACTAACGGGTGCAGCACTGTCGGCTAAGTTAGCACATGGAAATTGAAGCCGCACGTTGCCAGTGCGTCAATAAAATAAAAATACATACATATCAGAGTACAATAGGCATAAAAGCCTAGGATTGATTGTGACAGATGCATCCACAGATAGTACCATATGAATCGTCAGTGTGTCAGTATATCAGACATGTGAAAACTGGTCGGCCAATCCTTGACTTTTAGTCTTGGTGCGGTGGTCCAGTGGAAAGATGCCTGGTTGCTGATGCTATGCGGAGTTGCAGGATGACGGTTCGATCCCCCGACCGGGAGATGGTGATCAACAAATTAAACTAACGGGTGCAGCACTGTCGGCTAAGTTAGCACATGGAAATTGAAGCCGCACGTTGCCAGTGCGTCAATAAAATAAAAATACATATACTGCCAGAGCCGTGCTGGAGTCAGAGTACAATAGGCGTAAAAGCCTAGGATTGATTGTGACAGATGCATCCACAGATAGTCCCATATGAATCGTCAGTGTGTCAGTATATCAGACATGTGAAAACTGGTCGGCCAATACTTGACTTTTAGTCTTGGTGCGGTGGTCCAGTGGAAAGATGCCTGGTTGCTGATGCTATGCCGAGTTGCAGGATGACGGTTCGATCCCCCGATCGGGAGATGGTGATCAACAAATTAAACTAACGGGTGCAGCACTGTCGGCTAAGTTAGCACATGGAAATTGAAGCCGCACGTTGCCAGTGCGTCAATAAAATAAAAATACATACATATCAGAGTACAATAGGCGTAAAAGCCTAGGATTGATTGTGACAGATGCATCCACAGATAGTCCCATATGAATCGTCAGTGTGTCAGTATATCAGACATGTGAAAACTGGTCGGCCAATCCTTGACTTTTTAGTCTTGGTGCGGTGGTCCAGTGGAAAGATGCCTGGTTGCTGATGCTATGCGGAGTTGCAGGATGACGGTTCGATCCCCCGACCGGGAGATGGTGATCAACAAATTAAACTAACGGGTGCAGCACTGTCGGCTAAGTTAGCACATGGAAATTGAAGCCGCACGTTGCCAGTGCGTCAATAAAATAAAAATACATACATACATACATACATACTACTATTATTACATTTTTTGACTTTCTCTACCATAATGTCGATAGGTTAACCACGGTATGATAGTGATATAGTGGTGGTGTTTTTATTTATGGTGTTCAATTGTTCTGAATGGTGTGTGTGCGTGCGTGCGTGCGTGTGTGCGTGTGTGCGTGCGTGCGTGCGTGCGTACGTAAATACATACTACTATTATTACATTTTTTGACTTTCTCTACTTTAATGTCGATAGGTTAACCACGGTATGATAGTGATATAGTGGTGGTGTTTTTATTTATGGTGTTCAATTGTTTTGAATGGTGTGTGTGCGTGCGTGCGTGCGTGTGTGCGTGTGTGCGTGTGTGCGTGCGTGCGTACGTACGTGCGGGCGTGCTTGCGTGCGTGTCTGTGCGCGTGCGTGCGTGTGTTTGGCACCAACACCATTGTTTGCAGGATTCAGGGTTTGTGGGGGGTGGGGGGAATTGATTTTCCCCCTGATTTGATAAGGATGCAAACTTAGCCTAATCTCTTACCCTTACTGTGGAAGCCCCTGAGTCCCCCATCCTACCCCCAAGTGAAATAAAGCGATCCTCCTCTTACACTGTGTGCGTGCGTGCGTGCGTGCGTGCGTGCGTTGCGTGCGCGTGCGTGCGTGCGTGCGTGCGTGCGTGCGTGTGTGTGTGTGTGAGGTTCCATCGCTATATAGGCGCGCTGCCTTTGGTGGATTACCTGTTGTGACGTTAAATATGTACACAAATTAATGAAATAAATAACATTGAATCTTGAATGATATCGTGGTCTACCTCTGTCCGTACATCTCCTACGCCTATCCACACTCCACCCACCCACCTTCTCAATCGCTGCCTCTCTCCCTAGCTATATCACACACCCGCACGCGCGAGCGCACGTACACACACTCTCTTCTCACACACCCCCCCCATCCCGTTCTCTAAGATGCCTGGTTGCTGATGCTATGCGAAGTTGCAGGATGGCGGTTCGATCCCCCGACCGGGAGATGGTGATCAACAAATTAAACTAACGGGTGCAGCACTGTCGGCTAAGTTAGCACATGGAAATTGAAGCCGCACGTTGCCAGTGCGTCAATAAAATAAAAATACATATACTGCCAGAGCCGTGCTGGAGTCAGAGTACAATAGGCGTAAAAGCCTAGGATTGATTGTGACAGATGCATCCACAGATAGTCCCATATGAATCGTCAGTGTGTCAGTATATCAGACATGTGAAAACTGGTCGGCCAATCCTTGACTTTTAGTCTTGGTGCGGTGGTCCAGTGGAAAGATGCCTGGTTGCTGATGCTATGCGGAGTTGCAGGATGACGGTTCGATCCCCCGACCGGGAGATTGGTGATCAACAAATTAAACTAACGGGGTGCAGCACTGTCGGCTAAGTTAGCACATGGAAATTGAAGCCGCACGTTGCCAGTGCGTCAATAAAATAAAAATACATATACTGCCAGAGCCGTGCTGGAGTCAGAGTACAATAGGCGTAAAAGCCTAGGATTGATTGTGACAGATGCATCCACAGATAGTCCCATATGAATCGTCAGTGTGTCAGTATATCAGACATGTGAAAGCTGGTCGGCCAATCCTTGACTTTTAGTCTTGGTGCGGTGGTCCAGTGGAAAGATGCCTGGTTGCTGATGCTATGCGGGAGTTGCAGGATGGCGGTTCGATCCCCCGACCGGGAGATGGTGATCAACAAATTAAACTAACGGGTGCAGCACTGTCGGCTAAGTTAGCACATGGAAATTGAAGCCGCACGTTGCCAGTGCGTCAATAAAATAAAAATACATATACTGCCAGAGCCGTGCTGCAGTCAGAGTACAATAGGCGTAAAAGCCTAGGATTGATTGTGACAGATGCATCCACAGATAGTCCCATATGAATCGTCAGTGTGTCAGTATATCAGACATGTGAAAGCTGGTCGGCCAATCCTTGACTTTTAGTCTTGGTGCGGTGGTCCAGTGGAAAGATGCTGGTTGCTGATGCTATGCGGAGTTGCAGGATGGCGGTTCGATCCCCCGACCGGGAGATGGTGATCAACAAATTAAACTAACGGGTTGCAGCACTGTCGGCTAAGTTAGCACATGGAAATTGAAGCCGCACGTTGCCAGTGCGTCAATAAAATAAAAATACATATACTGCCAGAGCCGTGCTGGAGTCAGAGTACAATAGGCGTAAAAGCCTAGGATTGATTGTGACAGATGCATCCACAGATAGTCCCATATGAATCGTCAGTGTGTCAGTATATCAGACATGTGAAAGCTGGTCGGCCAATCCTT
>CM067364.1:31593235-31813838 GCA_034401795.1 Chaetoderma sp. LZ-2023a | reverse complement strand
GTTTAGTCCGGAATCGGCGCTATAGAAATGTACATACATACATACATACATACATACATACATATCAGAGTACAATAGGCGTAAAAGCCTAGGATTGATTGTGACAGATGCATCCACAGATAGTCCCATATGAATCGTCAGTGTGTCAGTATATCAGACATGTGAAAACTGGTCGGCCAATCCTTGACTTTTAGTCTTGGTGCGGTGGTCCAGTGGAAAGATGCCTGGTTGCTGATGCTATGCGGAGTTGCAGGATGACGGTTCGATCCCCCGACCGGGAGATGTGATCAACAATTAAACTAACGGGTGCAGCACTGTCGGCTAAGTTAGCACATGGAAATTGAAGCCGCACGTTGCCAGTGCGTCAATAAAATAAAAAATACATATACTGCCAGAGCCGTGCTGGAGTCAGAGTACAATAGGCGTAAAAGCCTAGGATTGATTGTGACAGATGCATCCACAGATAGTCCCATATGAATCGTCAGTGTGTCAGTATATCAGACATGTGAAAAACTGGTCGGCCAATCCTTGACTTTTAGTCTTGGTGCGGTGGTCCAGTGGAAAGATGCCTGGTTGCTGATGCTATGCGGAGTTGCAGGATGACGGTTCGATCCCCCCGACCGGGAGATGGTGATCAACAAATTAAACTAACGGGTGCAGCACTGTCGGCTAAGTTAGCACATGGAAATTGAAGCCGCACGTTGCCAGTGCGTCAAAAAAATAAAAAATACATATACTGCCAGAGCCGTGCTGGAGTCAGAGTACAATAGGCGTAAAAGCCTAGGATTGATTGTGACAGATGCATCCACAGATAGTCCCATATGAATCGTCAGTGTGTCAGTATATCAGACATGTGAAAACTGGTCGGCCATTCCTTGACTTTTAGTCTTGGTGCGGTGGTCCAGTGGAAAGATGCCTGGTTGCTGATGCTATGCGGAGTTACAGGATGACGGTTCGATCCCCCGACCGGGAGATGGTGATCAACAAATTAAACTAACGGGTGAAGCACTGTCGGCTAAGTTAGCACATGGAAATTGAAGCCGCACATTGCCAGTGCGTCAATAAAATAAAAATACATATACTGCCAGAGCCGTGCTGGAGTCAGAGTACAATAGGCGTAAAAGCCTAGGATTGATTGTGACAGATGCATCCACAGATAGTCCCATATGAATCGTCAGTGTGTCAGTATATCAGACATGTGAAAACTGGTCGGCCAATCCTTGACTTTTAGTCTTGGTGCGGTGGTCCAGTGGAAAGATGCCTGGTTGCTGATGCTATGCGGAGTTGCAGGATGACGGTTCGATCCCCCGACCGGGAGATGGTGATCAACAAATTAAACTAACGGGTGCAGCACTGTCGGCTAAGTTAGCACATGGAAATTGAAGCCGCACGTTGCCAGTGCGTCAATAAAATAAAAATACATATACTGCCAGAGCCGTGCTGGAGTCAGAGTACAATAGGCGTAAAAGCCTAGGATTGATTGTGACAGATGCATCCACAGATAGTCCCATATGAATCGTCAGTGTGTCAGTATATCAGACATGTGAAAACTGGTCGGCCAATCCTTGACTTTTAGTCTTGGTGCGGTGGTCCAGTGGAAAGATGCCTGGTTGCTGATGCTATGCGGAGTTGCAGGATGACGGTTCGATCCCCCGACCGGGAGATGGTGATCAACAAATTAAACTAACGGGTGCAGCACTGTCGGCTAAGTTAGCACATGGAAATTGAAGCCGCACGTTGCCAGTGCGTCAATAAAATAAAAATACATATACTGCCAGAGCCGTGCTGGAGTCAGAGTACAATAGGCGTAAAAGCCTAGGATTGATTGTGACAGATGCATCCACAGATAGTCCCATATGAATCGTCAGTGTGTCAGTATATCAGACATGTGAAAACTGGTCGGCCAATCCTTGACTTTTAGTCTTGGTGCGGTGGTCCAGTGGAAAGATGCCTGGTTGCTGATGCTATGCGGAGTTGCAGGATGACGGTTCGATCCCCCGACCGGGAGATGGTGATCAACAAATTAAACTAACGGGTGCAGCACTGTCGGCTAAGTTAGCACATGGAAATTGAAGCCGCACGTTGCCAGTGCGTCAAAAAAATAAAAATACATATACTGCCAGAGCCGTGCTGGAGTCAGAGTACAATAGGCGTAAAAGCCTAGGATTGATTGTGACAGATGCATCCACAGATAGTCCCATATGAATCGTCAGTGTGTCAGTATATCAGACATGTGAAAACTGGTCGGCCAATCCTTGACTTTTAGTCTTGGTGCGGTGGTCCAGTGGAAAGATGGCTGGTTGCTGATGCTATGCGGAGTTGCAGGATGACGGTTCGATCCCCCGACCGGGAGATGGTGATCAACAAATTAAACTAACGGGTGCAGCACTGTCGGCTAAGTTAGCACATAGAAATTGAAGCCGCACGTTGCCAGTGCGTCAAAAAAATAAAAATACATATACTGCCAGAGCCGTGCTGGAGTCAGAGTACAATAGGCGTAAAAGCCTAGGATTGATTGTGACAGATGCATCCACAGATAGTCCCATATGAATCGTCAGTGTGTCAGTATATCAGACATGTGAAAACTGGTCGGCCAATCCTTGACTTTTAGTCTTGGTGCGGTGGTCCAGTGGAAAGATGCCTGGTTGCTGATGCTATGCGGAGTTGCAGGATGACGGTTCGATCCCCCGACCGGGAGATGGTGATCAACAAATTAAACTAACGGGTGCAGCACTGTCGGCTAAGTTAGCACATGGAAATTGAAGCCGCACGTTGCCAGTGCGTCAATAAAATAAAAATACATATACTGCCAGAGCCGTGCTGGAGTCAGAGTACAATAGGCGTAAAAGCCTAGGATTGATTGTGACAGATGCATCCACAGATAGTCCCATATGAATCGTCAGTGTGTCAGTATATCAGACATGTGAAAACTGGTCGGCCAATCCTTGACTTTTAGTCTTGGTGCGGTGGTCCAGTGGAAAGATGCCTGGTTGCTGATGCTATGCGGAGTTGCAGGATGACGGTTCGATCCCCCGACCGGGAGTTGGTGATCAACAAATTAAACTAACGGGTGCAGCACTGTCAGCTAAGTTAGCACATGGAAATTGAAGCCGCACGTTGCCAGTGCGTCAATAAAATAAAAATACATATACTGCCAGAGCCGTGCTGGAGTCAGAGTACAATAGGCGTAAAAGCCTAGGATTGATTGTGACAGATGCATCCACAGATAGTCCCATATGAATCGTCAGTGTGTCAGTATATCAGACATGTGAAAACTGGTCGGCCAATCCTTGACTTTTAGTCTTGGTGCGGTGGTCCAGTGGAAAGATGCCTGGTTGCTGATGCTATGCGGAGTTGCAGGATGAAGGTTCGATCCCCCGACCGGGAGATGCTGATCAACAAATTAAACTAATGGGTGCAGCACTGTCGGCTAAGTTAGCACATGGAAATTGAAGCCGCACGTTGCCAGTGCGTCAATAAAATAAAAATACATATACTGCCAGAGCCGTGCTGGAGTCAGAGTACAATAGGCGTAAAAGCCTAGGATTGATTGTGACAGATGCATCCACAGATAGTCCCATATGAATCGTCAGTGTGTCAGTATATCAGACATGTGAAAACTGGTCGGCCAATCCTTGACTTTTAGTCTTGGTGCGGTGGTCCAGTGGAAAGATGGCTGGTTGCTGATGCTATGCGGAGTTGCAGGATGACGGTTCGATCCCCCGACCGGGAGATGGTGATCAACAAATTAAACTAACGGGTGCAGCACTGTCGGCTAAGTTAGCACATAGAAATTGAAGCCGCACGTTGCCAGTGCGTCAAAAAAATAAAAATACATATACTGCCAGAGCCGTGCTGGAGTCAGAGTACAATAGGCGTAAAAGCCTAGGATTGATTGTGACAGATGCATCCACAGATAGTCCCATATGAATCGTCAGTGTGTCAGTATATCAGACATGTGAAAACTGGTCGGCCAATCCTTGACTTTTAGTCTTGGTGCGGTGGTCCAGTGGAAAGATGCCTGGTTGCTGATGCAATGCGGAGTTGCAGGATGACGGTTCGATCCCCCGACCGGGAGATGGTGATCAACAAATTAAACTAACGGGTGCAGCACTGTCGGCTAAGTTAGCACATGGAAATTGAAGCTGCACGTTGCCAGTGCGTCAATAAAATAAAAATACATATACTGCCAGAGCCGTGCTGGAGTCAGAGTACAATAGGCGTAAAAGCCTAGGATTGATTGTGACAGATGCATCCACAGATAGTCCCATATGAATCGTCAGTGTGTCAGTATATCAGACATGTGAAAACTGGTCGGCCAATCCTTGACTTTTAGTCTTGGTGCGGTGGTCCAGTGGAAAGATGCCTGGTTGCTGATGCTATGCGGAGTTACAGGATGACGGTTCGATCCCCCGACCGGGAGATGGTGATCAACAAATTAAACTAACGGGTGCAGCACTGTCGGCTAAGTTAGCACATGGAAATTGAAGTCGCACGTTGCCAGTGCGTCAATAAAATAAAAATACATATACTGCCAGAGCCGTGCTGGAGTCAGAGTACAATAGGCGTAAAAGCCTAGGATTGATTGTGACAGATGCATCCACAGATAGTCCCATATGAATCGTCAGTGTGTCAGTATATCAGACATGTGAAAACTGGTCGGCCAATCCTTGACTTTTAGTCTTGGTGCGGTGGTCCAGTGGAAAGATGCCTGGTTGCTGATGCTATGCGGAGTTGCAGGATGACGGTTCGATCCCCCGACCGGGAGATGGTGATCAACAAATTAAACTAACGGGTGCAGCACTGTCGGCTAAGTTAGCACATGGAAATTGAAGCCGCACGTTGCCAGTGCGTCAATAAAATAAAAATACATATACTGCCAGAGCCGTGCTGGAGTCAGAGTACAATAGGCGTAAAAGCCTAGGATTGATTGTGACAGATGCATCCACAGATAGTCCCATATGAATCGTCAGTGTGTCAGTATATCAGACATGTGAAAACTGGTCGGCCAATCCTTGACTTTTAGTCTTGGTGCGGTGGTCCAGTGGAAAGATGCCTGGTTGCTGATGCTATGCGGAGTTGCAGGATGACGGTTCGATCCCCCGACCGGGAGATGGTGATCAACAAATTAAACTAACGGGTGCAGCACTGTCGGCTAAGTTAGCACATGGAAATTGAAGCCGCACGTTGCCAGTGCGTCAATAAAATAAAAATACATATACTGCCAGAGCCGTGCTGGAGTCAGAGTACAATAGGCGTAAAAGTCTAGGATTGATTGTGACAGATGCATCCACAGATAGTCCCATATGAATCGTCAGTGTGTCAGTATATCAGACATGTGAAAACTGGTCGGCCAATCCTTGACTTTTAGTCTTGGTGCGGTGGTCCAGTGGAAAGATGCCTGGTTGCTGATGCTATGCGGAATTGCAGGATGACGGTTCGATCCCCCGACCGGGAGATGGTGATCAACAAATTAAACTAACGGGTGCAGCACTGTCGGCTAAGTTAGCACATGGAAATTGAAGCCGCACGTTGCCAGTGCGTCAATAAAATAAAAATACATACATATCAGAGTACAATAGGCATAAAAGCCTAGGATTGATTGTGACAGATGCATCCACAGATAGTACCATATGAATCGTCAGTGTGTCAGTATATCAGACATGTGAAAACTGGTCGGCCAATCCTTGACTTTTAGTCTTGGTGCGGTGGTCCAGTGGAAAGATGCCTGGTTGCTGATGCTATGCGGAGTTGCAGGATGACGGTTCGATCCCCCGACCGGGAGATGGTGATCAACAAATTAAACTAACGGGTGCAGCACTGTCGGCTAAGTTAGCACATGGAAATTGAAGCCGCACGTTGCCAGTGCGTCAATAAAATAAAAATACATATACTGCCAGAGCCGTGCTGGAGTCAGAGTACAATAGGCGTAAAAGCCTAGGATTGATTGTGACAGATGCATCCACAGATAGTCCCATATGAATCGTCAGTGTGTCAGTATATCAGACATGTGAAAACTGGTCGGCCAATACTTGACTTTTAGTCTTGGTGCGGTGGTCCAGTGGAAAGATGCCTGGTTGCTGATGCTATGCCGAGTTGCAGGATGACGGTTCGATCCCCCGATCGGGAGATGGTGATCAACAAATTAAACTAACGGGTGCAGCACTGTCGGCTAAGTTAGCACATGGAAATTGAAGCCGCACGTTGCCAGTGCGTCAATAAAATAAAAATACATACATATCAGAGTACAATAGGCGTAAAAGCCTAGGATTGATTGTGACAGATGCATCCACAGATAGTCCCATATGAATCGTCAGTGTGTCAGTATATCAGACATGTGAAAACTGGTCGGCCAATCCTTGACTTTTTAGTCTTGGTGCGGTGGTCCAGTGGAAAGATGCCTGGTTGCTGATGCTATGCGGAGTTGCAGGATGACGGTTCGATCCCCCGACCGGGAGATGGTGATCAACAAATTAAACTAACGGGTGCAGCACTGTCGGCTAAGTTAGCACATGGAAATTGAAGCCGCACGTTGCCAGTGCGTCAATAAAATAAAAATACATACATACATACATACATACTACTATTATTACATTTTTTGACTTTCTCTACCATAATGTCGATAGGTTAACCACGGTATGATAGTGATATAGTGGTGGTGTTTTTATTTATGGTGTTCAATTGTTCTGAATGGTGTGTGTGCGTGCGTGCGTGCGTGTGTGCGTGTGTGCGTGCGTGCGTGCGTGCGTACGTAAATACATACTACTATTATTACATTTTTTGACTTTCTCTACTTTAATGTCGATAGGTTAACCACGGTATGATAGTGATATAGTGGTGGTGTTTTTATTTATGGTGTTCAATTGTTTTGAATGGTGTGTGTGCGTGCGTGCGTGCGTGTGTGCGTGTGTGCGTGTGTGCGTGCGTGCGTACGTACGTGCGGGCGTGCTTGCGTGCGTGTCTGTGCGCGTGCGTGCGTGTGTTTGGCACCAACACCATTGTTTGCAGGATTCAGGGTTTGTGGGGGGTGGGGGGAATTGATTTTCCCCCTGATTTGATAAGGATGCAAACTTAGCCTAATCTCTTACCCTTACTGTGGAAGCCCCTGAGTCCCCCATCCTACCCCCAAGTGAAATAAAGCGATCCTCCTCTTACACTGTGTGCGTGCGTGCGTGCGTGCGTGCGTGCGTGCGTGCGTGCGTGCGTGCGTGCGTGCGTGCGTGTGTGTGTGTGTGAGGTTCCATCGCTATATAGGCGCGCTGCCTTTGGTGGATTACCTGTTGTGACGTTAAATATGTACACAAATTAATGAAATAAATAACATTGAATCTTGAATGATATCGTGGTCTACCTCTGTCCGTACATCTCCTACGCCTATCCACACTCCACCCACCCACCTTCTCAATCGCTGCCTCTCTCCCTAGCTATATCACACACCCGCACGCGCGAGCGCACGTACACACACTCTCTTCTCACACACCCCCCCATCCCGTTCTCTAAGATGCCTGGTTGCTGATGCTATGCGAAGTTGCAGGATGGCGGTTCGATCCCCCGACCGGGAGATGGTGATCAACAAATTAAACTAACGGGTGCAGCACTGTCGGCTAAGTTAGCACATGGAAATTGAAGCCGCACGTTGCCAGTGCGTCAATAAAATAAAAATACATATACTGCCAGAGCCGTGCTGGAGTCAGAGTACAATAGGCGTAAAAGCCTAGGATTGATTGTGACAGATGCATCCACAGATAGTCCCATATGAATCGTCAGTGTGTCAGTATATCAGACATGTGAAAACTGGTCGGCCAATCCTTGACTTTTAGTCTTGGTGCGGTGGTCCAGTGGAAAGATGCCTGGTTGCTGATGCTATGCGGAGTTGCAGGATGACGGTTCGATCCCCCGACCGGGAGATGGTGATCAACAAATTAAACTAACGGGTGCAGCACTGTCGGCTAAGTTAGCACATGGAAATTGAAGCCGCACGTTGCCAGTGCGTCAATAAAATAAAAATACATATACTGCCAGAGCCGTGCTGGAGTCAGAGTACAATAGGCGTAAAAGCCTAGGATTGATTGTGACAGATGCATCCACAGATAGTCCCATATGAATCGTCAGTGTGTCAGTATATCAGACATGTGAAAGCTGGTCGGCCAATCCTTGACTTTTAGTCTTGGTGCGGTGGTCCAGTGGAAAGATGCCTGGTTGCTGATGCTATGCGGAGTTGCAGGATGGCGGTTCGATCCCCCGACCGGGAGATGGTGATCAACAAATTAAACTAACGGGTGCAGCACTGTCGGCTAAGTTAGCACATGGAAATTGAAGCCGCACGTTGCCAGTGCGTCAATAAAATAAAAATACATATACTGCCAGAGCCGTGCTGCAGTCAGAGTACAATAGGCGTAAAAGCCTAGGATTGATTGTGACAGATGCATCCACAGATAGTCCCATATGAATCGTCAGTGTGTCAGTATATCAGACATGTGAAAGCTGGTCGGCCAATCCTTGACTTTTAGTCTTGGTGCGGTGGTCCAGTGGAAAGATGCCTGGTTGCTGATGCTATGCGGAGTTGCAGGATGGCGGTTCGATCCCCCGACCGGGAGATGGTGATCAACAAATTAAACTAACGGGTGCAGCACTGTCGGCTAAGTTAGCACATGGAAATTGAAGCCGCACGTTGCCAGTGCGTCAATAAAATAAAAATACATATACTGCCAGAGCCGTGCTGGAGTCAGAGTACAATAGGCGTAAAAGCCTAGGATTGATTGTGACAGATGCATCCACAGATAGTCCCATATGAATCGTCAGTGTGTCAGTATATCAGACATGTGAAAGCTGGTCGGCCAATCCTTGACTTTTAGTCTTGGTGCGGTGGTCCAGTGGAAAGATGCCTGGTTGCTGATGCTATGCGGAGTTGCAGGATGGCGGTTCGATCCCCCGACCGGGAGATGGTGATCAACAAATTAAACTAACGGGTGCAGCACTGTCGGCTAAGTTAGCACATGGAAATTGAAGCCGCACCTTGCCAGTGCGTCAATAAAATAAAAATACATACTACTATTATTACATTTTTTGACTTTCTCTACCATAATGTCGATAGGTTAACCACGGTATGATAGTGATATAGTGGTGGTGTTTTTATTTATGGTGTTCAATTGTTCTGAATGGTGCGTGTGCGTGCGTGCGTGCGTGCGTGCGTGTGTGCGTGCGTGCGTACGTACGTGCGGGCGTGCGTGCGTGCGTGCGTGCGTGCGTGCGTGCGTGCGTGCGTGCGTGTCTGTGCGCGTGCGTGCGTGTGTTTGGCACCAACACCATTGTTTGCAGGATTCAGGGTTTGTGGGGGGTGGGGGGAATTGATTTTCCCCCTGATTTGATAAGGATGCAAACTTAGCCTAATCTCTTACCCTTACTGTGGAAGCCCCTGAGTCCCCCATCCTACCCCCACGTGAAATAAAGCGATCCTCCTCTTACACTGTGTGCGTGCGTGCGTGCGTGCGTGCGTGCGTGCGTGCGTGCGTGCGTGCGTGCGTGCGTGCGTGCGTGCGTGCGTGCGTGCGTGCGTGCGTGCGTGTGTGTGTGTGTGAGGTTCCATCGCTATATAGGCGCGCTGCCTTTGGTGGATTACCTGTTGTGACGTTAAATATGTACACAAATTAATGAAATAAATAACATTGAATCTAGAATGATATCCTGGTCTACCTCTGTCCGTACATCTCCTACGCCTATCCACACTCCACCCACCCACCTTCTCAATCGCTGCCTCTCTCCCTAGCTATATCACACACCCGCACGCGCGAGCGCACGTACACACACTCTCTTCTCACCCCCCCCATCCCGTTCTCTAACTATATCGCTCTCACTCTCTCTTTCTCATTCTCTCACTCTCTCATTCTCTCCCACTTATTCTCTCACTCTCTCATTCTCTCCCACTTATTCTCTCACTCTCTTATTCTCTCTTTCTCAGTCTGCCTCCCCACACTCGAACGATTTCCACTCCACCCACTCCTCACCTACAGATTCATTCATCACTCCTCCTCCTCCTCCTCCTCCCCCCCCCCCTCCTCCTCATCCGCCTCTCTCTCTTTCTCTCTCTCCCTCCCTCCCTCTCCCTCTCCCTCCCCTCCCTCTCATTCCCCCTCTCTCTCCCCTCCCTGTCCTCCTCTCTCTCTCTCTCTCTCTCTCTCTCCCTCCCCTCCCTCCCCCTCTCCCTCCCCTACCTGTCCTCCTCTCTCTCTCTCTCTCTCTCTCTCTCTCTCTCGCGCGCTCTCTCTATCTCTCTCTCTCTCTCTCTCTCTCTCTCTCTCCATTACTCCATCATCTGTGTCTCTCTCCCTCCATCTCCCCATGCATCTCTCTCCCTCCCTCCCTCTGTCCCTCTCCTCTTGACCTCATAACACGTTCCTACGTGGATGTATCGTATTTGTCTTCAAGTTAAAATTCTGGACATTTGAGACAGATAAACTAATGCGCACTTGTATCAAGTATTGCGTTACATTATTCATCTTATTACAAACACATTCTTTTAGTTTCTCTAGTGAAGCCACTTTATAGAGAAATACTGACATAAAATCTATAAATATGTCTTGAAAACTAAACAAATAAAAGTTGTTGTCCTTTACAACAACAACCGCTCCAGTAGGACTGACCTCAAATGCACAGCGCTCCATAGCTTCCAGCAATTCAAGTCTATGTTTACTTGACAAGGTGGTCGCTATACTCAGCACGTTACTCAATCCATCTATTGCCATCAAGGACGCAGATACATCGGATACAGGGCACGTGAATGTTCAACGGCAAAACCACTTTCTCTCTGCATACACATTAGCATTATTTACTGCATATACACTTACCTAATTGTAAAACAGACCGATATGACCGACAGACGTTGCTGTCTAAGTCAGCAACAACTTTCAATCAAATGCCCAACAAAATATTAGACAAGATTCCCATTTTGGCCACTTGAAGAAAATCTAATATTTTCTGACTTCAGAATGGATTGTGTTAACGATTTCTAGGTTTTTGCAATATATAGTCCTATCATCTTGTACAATAATCACCCCGACATATGATAACGTCGGTTTGACATCTGTACATCCAGTGTAAATTAACTCACATTTTATCAGCAACATGATGTCTGTTCTCAGGTTTTCTCTGACGATCATTATCGTGGTATGCTTTGCTGTGCCGGCCATTTCTGCACATAGGCCAAAAGAAGGCAAATTATCAGCATGTGAGGCGAGATTTAAAGCGTTGCAGACGACTGGATCGAACGAAATGGCTGCTGAAAAGGAAAAACGGTTCACATTAGAGAAGAAACAAACGCGGTTAGAAGATCAACTCCATTCATTACAGAATGGTTTATCATATGAAAAACGTAGACGGACAGAATTAGAAGATCAACTTGCCAAACTGAAAGGAGGTAAATTGTTATATCATTTACAAGTTAGATTGATATAGGCGCTAGGGTGTGTGGGGGGGTGTGTGTGTGGGTGTGTGGGAGTAATCATCCTAACCAGCCAATTCACCTTTCCAGAGTACCCACCCATCATATGACGTCATAATGAACTGCGTGATGTGTACAATGACATCATAATGAATGACGTCGATAAGTACGTCACGAACGCATATTTGATGACGGTCTATGGGCTGTTGTACAAATTGTTTGCTTTTACTATTTAATAAATATTCTGTTGAATATTTTGAAACTAATTTGACTGGGCGCCGTTGCTGCCTATGGCAGCAACAGCACCCAGTCCAATTAGTTACAAAATATTCAACAGCTTCCCTGTATAGTTTTCAGGAAATTGATAGCTAGGGCATTCGGGGATCGATCAATCCAAACACGGCGAGGTGTGGGTGGAGCTTAGCTAGTGATGGGCGGGGCATAGCTAAAAATGGAAAGGTCCATTGTGCGCTTGGGCGTGCGTCTGTGCAAATGTTGTGTTTAAAAGACGCGAATATCGTGCAAAACAAATGATTGTAATAAAAACAACGCGTCAAATACCCTGTCTATTTTAAGTCAGTGGATTATCAGATTTTTACCCTTGGCAATAATTCAACCATATGCCTTGTTGCCCGCACTGAATCTCACGCCGACGCCGTGTTCTTTAATATTTTGGAACAAAGCACAAACCAAATGTGTAATGAATGACGTAGCGAGCTCAGTCATGGGCATTGAATAGTCCGTCAAGTGTACGAATCTTTACTATTTAATCAACATCGTCTTGAAAATTTCGAAACTAATTTGACCTGCGTTGTTGCGGCCAGAGGCAGCAAACGTTTTAAAACATCCAGTCAAATTAGTTTCAAATCATCGGAAACTGTCAAAACACATTTGCAGATTTATCAAACTTTGCTACAAGAAGTATGTGGTCGTAAGCTCTCAAATAGGTTCACAATCAAGGTTGTTCGGTAAATATCTTGCTATGCTGAATCTGAGGGTCCTATGTCCCGGGTGAGCGTTAGGCCATTTGTTTTATCCTAGATATGATATGATATGATATCTTTTTGCATTTTTGCCGGTTTAGGCAAATCATCATACATTACGCGAGACAATCAATACAACTTACAGTAATTAAAGGTGCATGCTCGCGCCAGAATGCTTGAGAATGGAATTGTTGAGATTATGTACTTTTGGGGGCTTGGATTGTGTGCCTCGATGTAGTGGGGCGGGGTGAGTCATGGCGCATATGATTTGATTCCATATAAATAAATTTCGTACGGTTAGTTGTGAATTTGGATGGGAGACTCGTGCCTCTAATTCAATTTGGCAGCTTAAAGAAATTATATTAATTAATATGCGTGGTCAAATCATCACGTGCTGGGATTTATTTCGTTTCATTGCATCTGGGTGCGCAGTTTAGGCCTCTAGGAGCATGTCGTTTTAGCAGTATTATTTTCGGGCATTCAGCTGTGGATATGCACCTTTAAGATCTATTTATATATATATATATATATATATATATATATATATATATATATATATATATATATATATATATATATATATATATATATATATATATATATATATATATATATATATATATATATATGATAAAATGGACCCTTCCAAGTATATCCCTTGATCATATGACATCATGATCAACTACGTGATCTGTAAGATGACGTCACAATCATGACGCCATGAATGCCTCGATATAGTCAGTCTTAAACGATTAATAGTCTGACACGTACGAATTCACCTTTCCAAAGTGTCCATTCATCATCTGACCTAGTATGACGTCATAATCAGTTCCGCGCCTGTATGATGACGTCACAATCATTACGTCACAAAGGGTTCCATATAGACAGTCATCAAATCTCAAAGAGTCTGACACGTTGTATAAATCGTATGTCTTTGTAATTCTTTGCTATTTAATAGGCATGCTGCTGGATGATTTGAGGCTGATTTGACTGGGCGCTGTTGCTGCCTTAGGCAGCACCGGCGCCCAGTCAACTTAGCCTCAAGATACCCAACAGCTCATCCGCATAGCTTTCTGGAAATCGATAATCAGGGTTAAGAAAAAATAGCTCCTTCAAGGACATGAAATAACATGTCCAATCCAAACACGGTCATAGTTTCTGTATATGGTAGACATGGCTAGAAATCTTTAGCATGTTTAGATCTACGAATTGTAGTGTCTGGTATTATTCACCCCATAGGTAATATGTATTAGATATAAGATTAGGCGGCATTTAGATACTTGTATAGCTTACTAATTTAATTGTCTATATATATATATATATATATATATATATATATATATATATATATATATATATATATATATATATATATATATATATATATATATATATATATATATATATATATATATATAATGTTTAAATCTACACTCAAGGGCCTATGGCTTATTGTGGAATAAATCAATCAATATATACTATTTAATCAACATTGTCTTGAAAATTTTGAAACTAATTTGACCTTCGTTGTTGCAGCCAGAGGCCAAATTAGTTTCAAATCATTCAACAGCTTACTAGCCTTACTTGTATAGTTACCTTGAAACACTTAAAAAGGGCTGGAGCTTAGCTAGAAACGGGCGTGGCATGACTAGAGATAGATCCTCTTAAAATTAGCATGAGTAAATTGGACCATTACAGGGCTAATACCACCTGGTAATGCGTGGTCCGCATAACATGGACCGCTTGTATTAAAAGACAAGTATTTATAGCTCACATATTTTAACTCGACCAATCATAGATTGTAGACCCCAATACAATATACTCGTCCTCTGACGGAGCGAGGGTAATTAATACCACGTGGTAATGGGCCTTTTCAGGTTGTCTATCCATCATATTACGTCATATGACGTCATAATCAGCTACATGACTTGTAGGATGACGTCATAATCATGTTCATGACGTCATGACTGGCTCGATTTAGTCCGTCTTAAATGCTTAATAGTCCGACACGGTGCACAAATTGTATGTCTGTTATTTAATAAACATGCTTTTGAAAATTTTGAAACTAATTTGACTGGGCGCCGTTACTGCCATAAGCAGCAAGAGCACTCAGTCAAATTAGTTTCAAAAATATTCAGCAGCTTACCTGTATTGCTTTCTGGAAATTGATAGTAAAGAAGCTCAGAGATCCATCGATCCCAACACGAGCGCGGTGGGGGTAGAGGCATGGCTAAAGATCGGTGAGGCATAGTTAAAGATTGGCGGGGCATAGCTAAAGATGAGCGAGACATGGCTAAAGATGGGCGAGGCATGGCTAAAGATGGGCGAGGCATGGCTAAAGATCGGTGAGGCATAGTTAAAGATTGGCGGGGCATAGCTAAAGATGAGCGAGACATGGCTAAAGATGGGCGAGGCATGGCTAAAGATGGGCGAGGCATGGCTAAAGATGGGCGAGGCATGGCTAAAGATGGGCGAGGCATGGCTAAAGATCGGTGAGGCATAGTTAAAGATTGGCGGGGCATAGCTAAAGATGAGCGAGACATGGCTAAAGATGGGCGAGGCATGGCTAAAGATGGGCGAGGCATGGCTAAAAATCAGTGAGACATAGCTAAAGATGGGCGAGGCATGGCTAAAAATCAGTGAGACATAGCTAAAGATGGACGAGGCATGGCTAAAGATGGGCGAGACATAGCTAAAACTGGAAAGGTCCATTGTTAGCTCACCTGACCAGAATGGCCCCAAGTGAGCTTATGCCATGGCGACCGTCTGTCGTCCGTCTGTCCATCAACCTTTGCTTTGAAACGTTACCCCTCATTAACCGTGTAGCGGATTTCAACCCAATTTGGCAGAAAGGACCTAAGGAGGTAGGCTTCAGAGCGCATACACAGAATTTTGTTTGGACAATTTTTCCGGCGACCATTTTGGATTTTCAGAAAATTTCAGGAAATAAGATAAAAGCCTACTCCTCATTAACTACTTTTCCGATTTCAAGCAAACTTGGCTGGAAGGACCCTAGACTTGTATGCTTCAGAATTTGCATACAGAATTTTGATTGGTAAATTTTCTTGGCGCCTATCTTGAATTTTCCGAAAAATGGCTGAAAATCGGTTAAAACACTACTCTTCATTAATTGCTTGGGCAATTTCAACCAGATTTGGTGACAAGAACACTAAGCTAATAGGTTTCAGAACTTGTATACAGAATTTTGATTCGCACCTTTTTCGGCGGCCATCTTGGATTTTCTGAGAATTTCTGGAAATCAGTTAAAAGCCTACTCCTCATTAACCACTGGGCCGATTTAAATCAAACTTAGTGGGAAGGATCCTATGCTTCAGACCATGTATACAGAATTTTGATCGACACATTTTTTTCGACGGCCATCTTGAATTTTCCGAAAATTGACGGGAACTAGTTTAAAACGTTACTCCTCATTAACTTCTTGGACAATTTCAGTCAGACTTGGCTGGAAGGATACTAGGGTAGGAGGTTTCAGAACTTATATACAGAATTTGTCAAATTTTCCAGCGGCCATCTTGAATTTTCTGGAAATCAGTTAAACGCCTACTCCTCATTAACCATGGGGCCGATTTCAATCAAACTCAGTGGGAAGGACACTAGAGTAGTATGCTTTAGAACCGCTACACAGAATTTTGATTGGACAATTTTTTCGGCGGCCATCTTGATTTTTCAGAAAAATGGCTGAAAATCGGTTAAAACGATACTCTTCATTAATTGCTTGGGCATGTAGACACTCAAGTCTCTTATAACACTAGTCTCCTCCAATGTGATACGTTGCCCATCTGACCCTCTCATACCGTCGGTGAATTCTGGGTGGCCAGTCCCTAATCTTAGGACTTGGCATTTCTGGGGGTGCAATATCATTAACCAGTCTCTGGACCATGATTCTAGTAATGTAATTCTAAATAATGTCTACACCCCTGGTACCTCTGCCTGCTAGGAGAGTAAATAACTGCACATCATTTTACAACTCTTACCAGCCACAGCATTCTTGATTATTGTTCATTTGTCTTGATCAGGTTTTGTCAGTTCAAAATAAAATGTGTCAATCTGTTTCTCGATTTCAGAATTGAAAGATCAGCAGGACCTGTTGCGGAGAGAAGTAGAGAATGTTTCTTTGTCATGCTGTGTCCCGCCTTCACGCAACATAAAAGGTAAATCGGTATCATGTTTCATGCTGTGTCCCGTAAGTCAGTATCATGTTTCTTAAGATGTCAATTCATCAAACCCCTAGAATTCATACTGTAGAGGTTGACCTTTCATGCCGGCGTCATGGCGGTTGTTGAAGAAACCAATTTTAGGTATAAAATCAACTACAACGAGGCCTATCACCGATAATCATGTTGAACTGCGTATTTCATTAAGAATGGTATTTACATACTTAAATAATCCCCGAGAATCTACAGAGGAAGATTTAAATGGAAATTCCATCACTTTATGCCAGAACGGTAAATTTGAAACTTCTCTTTCCGTTCATTTCACCCACCACGATTACGGGAGCACTGTCTTAAATATTATGATATTATTTAGGTGATATTGTTTTGAACGAGAGGCGCTAACATCCTTTTACACACCGCCACTCAATTGTTGTTGGTATTTTTAATAGAATACTTTATCAATGGAGGGTTAATTTCTAGATAAGCTTCGCCCTCTATTTACAAACGGTGGAATCGATTTTAAAATCTGAATTCCTAGAATCTAAGTAAATTGCAGGTATCAAGTAAGCTGTTGAATATTTTAAAACTAATTTTACTGCGGGCTGTTGCTGTTTCAAAATATTCAACAGATTATGACGCCACATAATTGAGAGACGATCCCTTCATTTTGGATGATATGTGGACACTATTTTTACGGCTAAGTCTTTCGTTTAGATCAACATATTGTTTTATATTCCAGGATTGGTTCGCCCTATTGTGACTAAACTTGGAAAACCTGCTTCCTTATATCAAGCGGATTGAGCATAATGATATCGAGGTCAGGTCAAAATTCAAGGTCACTCTGAACTTGGTATAAAACTATATTTTTAACGTTAAGTTTTTGGTTTAGATCAACATATTGTCTCAAATCTCGGCATGACTTCACCCTATTGGGACGAAACATGGACACCTGCTTCCTTATATCAAGCGGATTGAACATAATGATATTGATGCCATGATCAAACGCATCGAAGATTATCACATTGCATTCGCTAAAGTTTGTGCAAAGTTTTATTTTTCGACTCGGCTGATAATAGTGATATTAACCCTTCGTATGTCAATTTAACCCTTTAAATGTCAAGCTGTCCAAAAATGGCGTCTGCAGTGGACTTGACGAATATCCATTTGCAGGCTACGAGCAGATAATTTTTGAAAATTTACCACTAAAATGACTGTCTCGGTAACCGAGCCAGTCATTCCAGTGGTAAATTTCAAATATAATCTCTTGACCTGCAAGTGACCACTGACTAAACAAAAACTTAAGTTTCTTGACCATTGATCCATTAACAGTCGAGCGCTCATCTTGAGGAATGTCCATTTGCAGGACAACAGAAAACTATAATTCTAAAATTCTGGTACTGACTCGACAGTTGCTTCAAAGAATCGAATCTTCAATTTGCTATGTAGAGGTGACTTCCAGATCTTTACCATTCCGTTGCGACATTAATTGGAACCGAGTTTCACATCTTATTTGTGACGCATCGCTGGCCGGAGCCATCAGTCATTGTTTTAATTGGTCAATTTAAGCAGGTTCACAAGGCCAATGGCCGTTGAATATTACACGTGTTCATATCGAAAGAAATTAAACATTCTGAAAGCCGTGTTTATATGATAAACAAAGTTATCATCTAAAAATAAATTTCCGATACTGCATTACACGTGTCTGCCAAGACACTGCTATTAATAACCGTATACTAGATTATTACTGCATAGACATTATCATTTTCTGAACTCCTACAAAAATCCTGCCCCCCCACCTGCCCCATCCCCCTCCATCCACCCCCCCCCACCTCACCCATATCCCTTCCGCAATAGGTGACCGTCTAGTTCACTTATCACCTCGTTCACTTAGAGGTTGCTCCAGCCCTGGTCTTGTCAAAGTCATCTAGGTAGAAACGTCTTTTCTTGATTCAGTGCATGGTGACTGGTCGACCTGGGGCTCCTGGGGTGATTGTACAAGGATGTGTGGAGGGGGACAAAGAAAGCGGCTCAGAACATGTACCAACCCAACTCCGACTAATGGTGGTCGAGAATGCGTGGGTGACAGTCAGGACATTGATCATTGCAACAATACAGCATGCCCACCAGGTAATACATAGCATGGAAACATATACTGAGCCTTCGTACATGGAACATCCCATATGTCTCACTTATAGTAGATAGATGTATAAAAAATAAACATTAGACTATGAAGAGAAATTATAAGTGATACATAAACCAGTTTTACTAAGCGGTTCTTTATGATATGTTGTTTGATTTTGTAGGCAGGCCAGCAGGCAGGCAGGCAGGCAGGCAGACGGACGGACGGACGGACGGACGGATGGATGGATGGATGGACGGACGGACGGACGGACGGACGGACGGACGGACGGACAGACAGACAGACAGACGGACAGAGAAGCAAGACAGACAGACAGACAGACAGACAGACAGACAAACAGACATACGTGGGAGCGGGCGCGTGGCCAGGCACAGGCAGGCAGGCAGACGGATTGGCGGGCGGGCGGGTGGCCAGGCATGTAGGCAGGCACGCACGCACGCACGCACGCACGCACGCACGCACGCACGCACGCACGCACGCACGCACGCACGCACGCACGCACGCACGCACGCACGCACGCACGCACGCACGCACGCACGCATGGATGCGCACACAAACAGACAGACAGCAAGATCGACAGACAGACAGCAAGATAGACAGACAGACATCAAGACAGACAAACGGACGGACGGGCGCGCGGCCTGGCGGGCGGGCGGACGGACGGATGGACAGATGGATGGATGGACAGACAGACAGTCAGTCTCGCAATACTCTCTCCGCCTTATGGGACGTGAGTAATATTAAATGGAACAATCACTGTAGTTTTCCAGAGATTCGATCTCGCCAGCTTAATAGTAATTTCCTTTCAATAAGGTGATAACATCGGAATCTTAGTTCTACCCCAAGAAATTTGCGAAATCTAGACGTCATCTGGCTTGTCTAATTTTGGGGCAATCAGGACCTTATTTGTCAAATTAAAAATTGTAATTTTTTTTTTAGTTCCAAATTTCCATATTTTCCGAAAATATTTTAGAATCTAAGGGCCGGATTAGTGCATTTTTTACATACATGTTCATACTTCTAGTAGCATGAATAATTGTGCCGTGATTTAGGACATCCAGGTTGAGTGGGAGAGGAAGGTTCATTGCACGTGACTCATGCACAATGCATGAGACTTGGCATGTCTGATACATATAGGTGGTGCCAACAACAAGCAATATAATTTATTACAATATTGGCAAGACAACATACATATATTTAAGCTGTACTGGGATATATAATGGCCTAGCTGCATATGCCAATGGGCACAGCTCTCAGTTTTCAGTTGCCGACTTCCATGGTGTGAGCAGAGACCACGGTGGGAGCAGGGACCGCTGTGGGTGCAGGGACCATGGTGGGTGCAGGGACCATGGTGGGTGCAGGAACCACGGTGGGTGCAGGGAACACGGTTGGAGCAGGGACCGCTGTGGGTGCAGGAACCATGGTGGGTGCAGTGACCACGGTGGGTGCAGTAACCACGGTGGGTGCAGGGACCACAGTGGGTGCAGGGACCATGGTGGGAGCAGGGACCATGGTGTGGGCAGGAACTACTGTGGGTGCAGGGACCATGGTCGGAGCAGGGACCATGGTGGCTGCAGGGACCTTTGTGTGAGCAGGGACCACGGTGGGAGCAGGGACCATGGTGGCTGCAGGGACCATGGTGGGAGCAGGGACCATGGTGGGAGCAGCAGGGACCATGATGGGTGCAGGGACCATGGTGGGTGCAGGGACCATGGTGTGAGCAAGGACTGCTGTGGGTGCATGGACGATGGTGGGAGCAGGGAGCATGGTGTCTGCAGGGACCACGGTGTAAGCAGGGACCTCGGTGGGATCAGGGACCATGGTGGGTGCAGGGACCATGGTGGGAGCAGGGACCATGGTAGGAGCAGGGGCCATGATGGGTGCAGGGACCATGGTGGGTGCAGGGACCATGGTGGGAGCAGGGACCATGGTGGGTGCAGGGACCATGGTGGGAGCATGGACCATGATGTGTGTAGGGACCATGGTGGGTGCAGGGACCATGGTGGGTGCAGGGACCATGGTGGGAGCAGGGACCATGGTGGAAGCAGGGACCATGGTGGGTGCAGGGACCATGGTGGGAGCAGGGACCAAGGTGGGTGCAGGGACCATGGTAGGAGCAGGGACCATGGTGGGTGCAGTGACCATGGTGGGAGCAGGGACCATGGCGGGTGTAGTGACCACAGTGGGAGCAGGGACCACGGTGGGTGTAGTGACCATGGTGGGTGCAGGGACCATGGTGGGTGCAGGGACCATGGTGGGTGTAGTGACCATGGTGGGAGCAGGGATCATGGTGGGTGTAGTGACCATGGTGGGAGCAGGGACCATGGTGGTTGTAGTGACCACGGTGGGAGCAGGGACCACGGTGGGTGAAGTGACCACTGATTCTGACAAATTGTTCCAAGCATCTATTACTCTAGATGGAAAGACGTTTGTAGTCAATTCTGTATTACAGCTGTGTTTGTACGGCTTAAAACATTGTCCTCGAAGCTCTCTGTGAGGCAGTTTGAGTGAGTTGTTGCGCGAGACTTGGTCTGTCTGATACAACAAACAATATAATATTACAATATTGACAATATAACATGTAAACAATAACTATTTTGTAAATATAGATTTCAATATATTATCATAAGTTGTTTATTATGAGATATTTGTCACTGTTTGTTGGCAGTGTGTTTGCTTGAACAATCTCTCAAGCGAATGTAGAATCTTGATGTTATTAAATGAATTTTATGTCGAGATGTCTGTAAATCTGCTAAAACTGTGTGCTTAAAATAAAAAAATAAAAATAAAAATAGATAGATAGATAGATAGATAGATAGACAGATAAATAGTAGTACATTTATATTGCGTTGAACTCCATGCATGCTCTAAGCGCATAATAAATATGATGTTGTTCTCGCGATTAGAAAATAAGCTGAGACCGTGAATTGATGATCCATTAATGAGATGTTTATTGTGTTTGCAGTGCTGCGTCACGCGCGGGTTATAGGTGACGGGGGAGGCCGTGGTGTGAATCAGTTTCGCTATCCTCAAGGTGTGGCTGTCAGTCCTGCTGGAGGCAGATTCTATGTTGCGGACTCCGGCAATAACCGAGTGAAGATTTACAGTGATAACGGCACGATCATCAAAACATTCGGAACATACGGTCTGCGTGATGGACAGTTTTACTATCCTATAGGACTTGCTGTTAACAGTCACGAGAACGTCATCATAGCAGACCACCATAATCATCGTATTGTGGTGTGTGATAGAGACGGTCAGTTTAAGTATACATTCGGTACGGAGGGATCAAACACAGGACAGTTTAATGGTCCATGGGGCGTGGCTGTAGACATGTCAGATAACATGTATATCTCTGACTACAGCAATCACAGACTTCAAGTGTTCACGAGGACTGGTCAGTTTATCCACCAGTTTGGCCGAGAAGGAAGACTACCAGGAGATTTGTCCGGGCCAATGTATGTATCTGTTGTATCGGGCCGCGTGTACGTGACAGAGAATCGTAACGACAGAGTCAGTGTGTTTTCTGCTGAGGGTTACTTTATATTTACATTTGGTACATATGGAGTGGCTAATGGTAAGATGAGGGATCCACGAGGTATAGACATAGATGAACATGGGTTTGTCATTCTGTGCGACGAGGACAATCATCGTATTCAGGTGTTTGATGCTGATGGCAAGTTTATCTCTACATTCGGCAGTAAAGGTGTTAATAATGGACAGTTTAACTATCCTCAAGGACTGGCCATCATGCAAAATGGTGACGTTATTGTCATTGACCAGGGTAATATCCGGATACAGATTGTGTCTAAATAAACCTACAGATGATGAACCTTTAGTGTTCTAATGAGAGAAAGGAAGTTTATATTCAGGATGCTGTTGCTCAAATATGTTTTTGTTTTAGACACTTGCAAGCGTATCAACCGGAAATATCAAACAGCGACAGACATTTTCAACATAGTAACTATTCTGTTGGCTATTTTGAAAATAATTTGCCTGAAATATGTTGCCGCCTATGGAAGCAACAGCTTCCCATCAGATTAGTTTTAAAATATTCAGCATTTTAGCTGTAACAGTATGGTTGTCTTGAACTTGAGATTATTTCATATTTGCTGTGGTTACTGGTGTGTTGAGATTATTTCATGGTTGCTGTGGTTACTGGTGTATTGAGATTATTTCATGGTTGCTATGGTTACTGGTGTGCTTAGCTTGACAATCAACTTTATGTTAGGAAGAGACCGTACCAGTTTTAGCTATGCCCCGCCCATCTCTAGCTAAGCTCCACCCACACCTCGCTCGTGATGGGATCAATCGATCCCTGAACTCCCTGACCATCAATTTCGAGGAAAAGATACAGGTAAGCTGTTAAATATTTTGAAACTAATTTGACTGGGTGGTGTTCCTGCCCAGTCAAATTAGTTTCAAAATAGTTAACAATGTTTATTAAATGGTAAAGACATACAATCCATACACTAAATCAAGTCATTCATGACGTAATGATTATGACGTCAGCCTACACGTCACGCAGTTGATTATGACGTCATATAATTGATTGATGAAATGTATTCATGAATTATGATTATTTGGTATCATTTTAGAGAGTTTCAGCGAGTCTAAGGATATTATGACATATATTGGTGCATATCACATGCATGCCCGCGTGTACGGACACAAGCACCCAGGATCACGAATTCATAAAACTCTTAACTTAAGACGATCTGGTATTTCCCTCACGCGAGTGCAACACCCCCCCCCCCACCCCCCCCCCCCCCACCCCACCCCACCCCGCGAAAAGCGTGTTTTAACTTTACTGCACAGCTACTACTAGCCATAAAGCTCATTATAGTGATATCTAAAATGACAGATATTCGCGTGATTCCGCATTTTTGACAATCACGTGTCTCAATTTCAAAACAACTATACAGGAAAGGTGTTACATATTTTGAAACTAATTTGTCTGGGTGCCATTGCTGCAGCAAGGCTGTGCATACCGCATGTATAACAAATGTAATACCTGACAGGGCAATGAATTTATCATAGCCATCAAAGCGAATTAATTATCATCAAACTGTTGTTCATCACAGTACGAGAACATTGACTCTTTTTTTTCTCACCCCCCCCCCCTTCCCTCTCTCTCTCTCTCTCTCTCTCTCTCTCTCTCTCTCTTTTGCGCATATACGTTTAATTATAGACTGGCGTCTCACAATTCTGTAGGGAGCGAGTTGTCAGAACTTGTGCCCAGTCCCAGTGTACAGGTGCTACAATAAAATATGTTTTAAAAAACAAAGCTCTGTCAACAATATGTCATCTGTCAATGTGACGAGCGTGTCAATTACAGCAATCAACATATCCATATGAAATGGATTATCCGTCTAGAAAAGCTAGATCAGCTAACAGTTTCTGTGACGGTAGGCACGGACACCCCCCCCCCCCCCCCACTCCCCCCCCCCCCCACCACCACCATACTTCAGCAAACCCACGTCATAATGACGTCATCAAATCTGACACTGAAACGTCACATGACCTGGATGATATTAGCCTGTAGCCATGGCTAAACACTGGTGTAACTAATAGTGTGGTCTGACCAATAGTCCGACATCCCAATAGTCCGACAGCCCAATAGTCCGACAGCCCATTAGTCCAACAGCCCATTAGTCCGGCAATTGACAGCCAATTAGTCTGACAGCCCATTTGTCCGCCAATTAACAGCCCATTAGTCCGACAACCCATTAGTCCAACATCCCATTAGTGCAACAGCGCATTAGTCCAACAGCCCATTAGTCCGACAGCACATTAGTCCAACAGCCCATTAGTCTAACATTCCATTAGTCCAACAGCCCATTAGTCCGGCAATTGACAGCCAATTAGTCTGACAGCCCATTTGTCCGGCAATTGACAGCCCATTAGTCCGACAGCCGATTAGTCCGACAGCCCATTAGTGTGACAATAGTCCGACAGCCCAATAGCCCGACAGCCCATTAGTCCGACAATTGACAGCCCATTAGTCTGACAGCTTATTTGTCCGGCAATTGACAGCCCATTTGTCCGACAGCTCAATAGTCCCACAAAACTATATTTTAAAGAAGCAAGTTAATACTCATAATAATACTTAGAAACGGCCACCTTTCCCGCCTGTTGGAATCAATTTAGGCCTATATACACTTTGAATCCTGATTTCCCAGAATCCTAATTTCAAGGTAATGAAGCACCTAATCTGTTGAATATTTTGAAACGAGTTTGCCTGGGTGCTAGGCAGCAACAGAGCCCATTCAGATTAATTTGAAAATAATTTGTATTAAATTGCTAAGACATACAATTCGTACACTTGACGGACCTTTCAATGCCCATAACGGAGCTAGATATGTCACGCTACATTGTGAGTTCTATAGTAAAGGGTTGTGGGGGAGGTGGGACTTCATTGGTCATCCCAAGTCATGTGGTTTCAAGTCGGCGTGACCTAATTGACCATATATGGAGTGGCCAAAGCTGCGTCTTCTGGTGGGCGTGTTTGTGCAAGAACGCCCACTAGATCACGCCCCTTTTTGGATACTCCATATATGCTCAATTAGGCGTGTGCGGGCATGCGTGCGTGCGTGCGTGTGTGTGAGACGTCGCGATGTAATAATACTATGTGGCGTCATCTATATATGGTCTTGAATCCCATCGGTTTACCCTGTCAACCAATAGATGGATTTCTATCTATGACATAGCTAAGCTCAATCAACATTTTAGGCATGTTTGAAATCGACATGAAGTTTTGAAGGCCGAACTCCCAAAATCAAAATTTCAAGGTAACTATACAAGTAAGTTGTTGAATATTTTAAAAGTAATTTGACTCGGGCTGTTGCTGCTTATGGCAGCAACTGCTTCCAATGAAACTAGCTTTAAAATGTTTATTAAATTGTTAAATTGTACACCCGTAACGGACTTGCCGATTTTAGTGACGGAGCTATACGTATTTATGATTATGACGTTGGCTAACAATGGACGTGATTATGATGTCAGCTACTTGAGTGACATATTGGAGCGCTCCATTACAGCCATTGATACATAGGCTACAGAAAATTTCCTAATTACAGACTCCAAAATTTAAAAACGGCACTGAATCATCAGAATATGTTATGTCAAATGCGTGACATCATATCTTCAGGGTAAGGAAAACCACTGTTATAAGATCAGTCATTGCATTGTACACGAATGCTATGATTGGCTGACTCATTTCGTGACAGTGAGATTCCTTACTATGATTATATAACAATAAGTAAACATGGACATGTCAAGAAGGCAGGATTAGCTACACTTAAGTCAAGAATGGACCTGAGGAAGCTAAGGGTTTTGGCTGAGGACAAGACACAGTGGGCAAAAGTGAAGAAGGACTGATTGCAGCTGTAGGATGTTTCTACTACTACGGTCGCAGAATACAGTAATCATACATACAAACATAGAAATACGTTTTTGCTGACGAATCTACTTATTAAATAATAATAATAATTGCTTCCAATTATTGTTAGGCCCTATATACGTATATCTGATATTTTCAGACTATATTTTGAAAAGGACGCATATGTCCTTAAAGTACTCCACCAGTAAACTGGCAAGTCCTTCAGGACTAAGTCTAACAACTTGGGTGATTAGAAAGTTATATTTTATCTGCGTTAGAGTTGAATTCACATTTCGTATTGCAAGCAACGAAAGAAAATGAATTACAAATCTCTTTCTTGCTCTGTATGGCTTGTGTCATGGTATTTAACCTGCTAACTCTTATAAGTCAGATATGGCAAATTCTGTTGAATATTTTGAAACGAATTTGACTGAGTTATTGCTGCCAATGGTTTATGTTAAAATATATTCAAAATAGTCAACGGCTTTCCTGTATATTTGTCCTAAAATTGAGATCATGACATTTTAATCATTAAATGGTACATAAATAGATATACGAACGTAGGGGCTTATAGCATGCAGACACATTTCCGCTACACTACACTTTCCATCAAGTATTTTAGACGTTCATTAAAGTAAGGCGTTGATGAGTTATCTTCCTTATCCTAACATTAAAGCAATCATAAGTGGCAGATGGTATAAATTAAATATGGCACCCTCCGCCCGCCCCCCCCCCCCCCCACCACCACCACCCTAACCACACCTCCACCCCCAACTCCAGCCCCAGCCCTTAAAGGGGAACACCAGACCCTCTATACTACTTTGCATTACATGAATCTACAGACCGTAACTGTTTCAAAAATATAATTGTAAGCTCAAATTAGAAATATGTATCTTCGCTATTTAACTATGTGATACATTAATTAAATTTCTATTCCCCGATGAGGCGTATGACGTCATAAGTTGAACATTTTTCTCGCTGTCATCCAACGCTATCGCAATTTTACATTGCGAATTGCGTTTTATAAGGGGGTTCTCTTCAACGGTGTTAGGAATATATAAACTACATTTGCGGAAATGTTGAAGAATACATAATAACAGTCTTTGTCTGAATTCTCTGATGGTGCCGATTTTGACATCAAGTTTTGGTCTTGAAATAAATGAATGATGCGATAGTATAGGCATATCAATATAATTGCAATTTTTTAATCAACACTCCCACTGGGGCTACGGCAGATACTGTTATTAAAGCTTCATCTATTAATATGAGAGTTTAAATAGTTCTTACATACATCCAGTCCATATTTAGGTGCTTGTGTTTTCATACTAGCCTAAGAAATTCCTGAGATATTGTAATATTCATGCAATTAGCGTGTATCTTCATAGAAAATGTCCATGTTAAGGTTCGGCAACTAATGTATGAAAATAACAAATATATTCCATAAATTTGGGATAATGTGATAAGTGTCTTACTCTCTTCAATCTGTACATATATAAATGATGTCGATAGCATTATCACCGATAGATATATCACCATCCAAATGCATGCACTCTTGTCTTTAGAGTGCCGTTATCATGGTACTTGTCGGATGTGATTCAACCTATGACGTCATAGGTTTAATTAACTCGCAGAAATTTATGGTAACATAGCGGGTTTTAACCCATTTTAATCGAATCTATATATAAATGTCGCAAGAAAGTTTTACACAGTAGCTTAAATATGTGCTCTACGATACAACTGCGTGTTTTATGCAAAAAATGGTGACCCTTCTTGTGTTCCCCTTTAAAGACAGACATCTTAGTAGGATGATAATCGAACTGGTTTGGATAGACGAATAGACGCACGCGCAGACGAAAGACGGTAATGATTATGAATAAAAGCCAGCCTTTCCATGAAGATTTGTCAAGATACTTCATGCAGAAGTTATCCAACGAAAAGACAAAAGTTGCATGAATGGACGGACACACGGTCAGAGAGTCAGATGCATGGGCGGAATGACTGACCCAGAAAATAACGTTCATTCCCCTACTACCATAGCCAACATTCCCATGAAGTTTCGTTACTCTATGGCAGGCACTGGTTTCCATGGCACGAATGGAATTTCTCCAAGAATCTGCTACAATATATACATTACGTACATCTTACCACGACTTCTATATGGTCTTGAAGTATTCACTCCCTCCAGCAAGCATATAGCTGATTTGGAGGCATTTCACATTTCAATGTTGAGAAAGATTCTATCCCTGACGGTTCGTACAACAAAGTGTATTGTATACCTACTAATTGGAGCCAGAACAATTGCTGCTGAAATTAATATCAGGCAGGTCACATTACTATCAAATATAATCAGAAGCGAAAATCCAACACTGAACAGAATGGAACGGAAAGCACAAATAAGGCCTGTTAATCCTCATAGTTGGTTCATCCCATCGGTTTACCCTATCCAAGGTATCCTGCAGTAGTACAGGTTTCCACAACTTATGTACCTAAAAACTCACATCTTGAGCAAAAGCAAGTGGACAGAAACGGTCAAGACAGCAGTAGATATGTACTGGACACACGAACTAACTGAACAATGCCATACGAAAACTACACTAACATACCGTCACTTCCCAAGGCTATCGGTTGGCAGAATGTACCAAACCATGATCACTGTTCATTCAGATGTTTAGGATGTCCGGCGACATAGTATTAAAGTCAGACTACTAACAGGAACGTGCCTGGTTCAGGATAATCTCGCCAGATTTCAGCTAAATCAAGTAGATCCAACATGTCAATTAGAGACTGACGATTACTATCATATGATACTAAAGTGCAACACCCTTTTTAATCACAGAGTCAAATATTTCCTGGAGCTCAAGCCATTTGTCACACAGTACCTAGGAGACTCTACCTGGAGATCCTTAAGCATGGAATATTGCATATATTGCAAGGAAGTTGAAAGTTGCATATATTTGCAAGCAATGGGGCGAATGGAGCATGGACGAGAGAATACTACACAGCCAAATACAATTGCGTCAGACGTATGCTTTTATAGCATGCACCATGGTATTCCAATAGTCTCGGAGATTCCGGTTGCCTGCATTGCAGTCTCACTTTAGGCGCCGGTGAATCCTCTCTTAATTGTAATTGAGTGGGTGATTAATTGATGGATGGATGGGTGGATGGATGGATGGATCGATCAATCGATATTGATTGATCGATTGATTGAGGGAATGAACCGGATTCCGTGATGTGTCAGTTTAAACACTCAGGGAATGGTAATCAATTCGCCAGAACACTACATTAGCAACTCTGCTGCTGCTGATATTGCTGGTGCACTGCCACCGCTACTGATGCTACCGCCGATACTGCTACTGCTGGAAGGGTAATCAATTAGCCTGAACACTACATTAGTAAACACTGCTGTTGCTGCTGCTATTGCTACTACTAATACTACTTCTGTTTACTACTACTTACTGCTGCTGCTACTGCTACTGCTACTGCTACTGCTACTACTACTGCTGCTGCTACTACTGCAGCAGCTGCTGCTGCTACTGATACTACTGTTGATGCTACAGTTACTGCTGCTGCAGCTGCTACTGCTATTGCTGCTGGTGCTGCTTCTGCTTCTACTGCTACTGCTGCCACCGTTACTACTAATACTACTTTTATTTACTACTACTACTACTACTACTACTACTACTACTACTACTACTACTACTACTACTACTACTACTGCTACTACTACTACTACTACTACTACTACTACTACTACTACTACTACTACTACTACTATACTGCTGTTGCTGCTGCTACTACTGCTGCTGCTGCGGCCGCTGCTGCTGCCGGCGCCGCCGCTGCCGTTGCTGCTGCTGCTGCTGCTAAGGGCCCACCACAAAACACGTACGTCTATTGGTATTTATTCTATCGTTACAATGTCTATTGTACAAGCCACAAAGAGTAAAAAAACTTGTACGATTTTACAATCACTGCCAATACAACATTCTCACCTTCTACTAAATTGTTCGTGCGTGGACGCTATCTCGGTTGAACACGTTCCACATTTTGGGTGGAAACTCACCATCGAAATAGTTCCGCTGCATATATACAATAAAGGCATGTACATCGGGATACCGTCTGATAAGTCGTGCTGCTGAGTTTGCAGTTGCAAGTATCCCAAAGTTCTGCCTGACCAGGGCGAGTGGCAGACACCCTAATGCCATACATTTCTGTAGACACTTGCGAAGTTTTCTCCGACGAGCATATGGGCCAGCAAAACCAAGCTCTTGAATCCTCAGCCACAGGCTTTGGCAGAAGTGGAAATAGCACCCTGATCTTCTTGACCGTGGTAGTTCTGTCTATATGGCCAGCAGTAGTGATATTTTGAAGTCAGATATAATACGCCTTGGTCGGAAATGATGGCCAGTTAGCTGCCTAACTCTCACATTGGCATGTTGTAATAACTGCCAATAGTGTCAAACAGTTTTACCAGTCAACAACGACATGACAAACGGAAGTACTCGGCCGTGAAACATTCCATGAATTGTGACGAATTGCACGTATGGATGTGGACAGGTTTTAAATGTTCCATCAACATAGACATTGCTGCATCGCTGTAGTTTCCTGAGATTGGCCTCTGTAACAAATACTGCAATTCCCCAATTGTCTTGGTGACTAAAGACCGGTTCACCACGCCAGGTATTCAAATACTCGTCCTCCATCAGAACATCATGCATGTCATATGGAATGTGTGGTATCAGTGAGTGTCGCTTTCTGGTTAATTTGGATCTCATAGAATCAAATGTCGGGATTTCGTCATCTTCCACATCATGGACTTCTAACAAGGCTCTATCGTATATACGTTTCATTGGCATTGATGGGTCCCTATCAATATGTGCTACCATCCTCTGTGCGAGACTGTTTGTATCGATTAGACCTGTATCTTGTCCATGATCTAAATGTTCTCCAACCTACAAAAATCACGATTCTTACATCCATACTCGATAGTTAGTAATAAAGGGAAAAGGGTATTGCATTCATTCGTGCGTGCGTGCGTGCGTGCGTGCGTGCGTGCGTGCGTGCGTGCGTGCGTGCGTGCGTGTGTGTGTATGCCTGTCTATGTGTCCAGAGCTGCATCTAAAAAAAACTTTGATCCGATTTGGTTCAACATTTTAACACAACAAAAGATCGGATTGTGAAAGCGTATTTTCAGACCTTGACCGAAATGGGATAAATAATCGATCGATCAATCAATCAATCAATCAATTTTTTGTGTGATTGATAGACCGATTGATTGATTGATTGATTGATTGATCATTGAGCCATTCAGTGATCGATCAAGTGACTGAGTGAGTGATTAATTGAGTGACTGATTGATTGAGCGATTGATTGAGTCATCAAGCGATTGCTTGATTGATTGATCGACTGGTCGATTGATTGATTGATCAAGGAGTGCATGATTGATTGATTGATTGATTGATTGATTGATTGGGTGATCGGTTGATTGATTGATCAATTGATTGGTAGATCATTCAATCGATTGATCGATCAACCAGTCAATCGATCGATCGATATAGTTTCAATAAATAAATTGATCGACCAATCGATCTGATTGTACGATCGATCATATCATACGATTGATCGATCGTATTATTGACTGATCAATCAATCGATCGATCACTTGGTAGAATGATCAGCCAATCGGTTGTAGATTGATTTATTGATCGAATGATCTGCCAAGCAAACAATAGTCAATAAAATATCAAGGAAATCAATCTACCAAGTAGCTGATCAATCAATCAATCAATGGATCGATCGATCGATCGATCGATCGATCGATCGATTGATTGATTGATTGATTGATTGATTGATTGATTGATTGATTGATCGATCGATTGATCAATTGATTGATTGACAGCTTGATCGACCGCTTGCTTTGTTGATCTTTCACTCGGATGGATGGATTGATCATTCATTCATTCATTCATTCATTCATTCATTCATTCGAGTTCAATAAATGGATGAAAGATTTATGGATTGAATATGTGAAAGGATGAAGAAGCATACTTGGAATTAATTGATCGGGTGGGAACGAAATGACTGAAGGAGAGGCGGAAGGAACGGAATACGGGAGGAAGGAAATATGGATAGAACGGTGTAAAGAACGAAGGGAAGGAGGGGTGCTTGAGGGGAGCGAGGTAGGGCTGTAGAAGGGGTGGTGGGAGAGATGAAGACAGCAAGGTGAGCGGATGGAATGAAATGCGGAATTGATGCTTAAGATGCTGATTGAGTGAGTGATTAATTTAAGAATTCCAGGATTGATTGAATGTCGGAATAAACAAAAGAACGAAGGAATTGCAAAATATGGGCGGATGGATGGACAGATGGGTGAATGAACGAATGAACTAATGAGCGAGAGAAATAATGAACGAAAGAATGAATGAATGAATGAATGAATGAATGAATTGTTATACTTACATACTCGATTAGTTGGCTGATCGGCGTTTAGATCTAAGTGATTACTCTGTATGGGAGCACGACACCCACCCACGCCAGCATCTCCAATATATCTTGTTATTTCTGACACGATTCTTTTGGTATTGAAACCCGAGGTATTGTAAACAGATTTCCACCGCGGTTTCCATTGACCATAGTGGTCATATTAATTATATATTTCTAATAACTAATAACTACTTGAGGAATGTAGGACCTAATCTAATCGAACAATGCACGTGTTGCTTCACCATAATAATAACTACATATGTCATCCAGGGAGACACCATCGTAAAACAATTGAATCAAAAAGTCGGAAACATGAAAAGCCGTTTCATTTCTTTGCGTCTACGGATGTTGCAGGGTTTTGTTTTGAAAATAGACTACGTGAAATGTAATTTATTATAATTTTTTCTTTTAGAAAGTCACATGATATCAAAAGACATTTTCTTTTAACCCTTTTCATGCCGAAACCAACATCTGCAGTCGCTTTGATGAATGTTCATTTGATGGTCAAGGCCAAGATAAAATACTTCTTTATATTTACAACTGTAATGACTGGCGCTATAACTGAGCTAGTTATTCCAGTCGTAAATTTTCAAACTTGGTCTTCTCTTGGCCTGGAAATGAACATTCAATAAGAAATTGTTTAATTTCTTAACTAATTTTGACCATTAAATGGTTAGACAATTTTGCATGTTTAACTAATATTTTGACTTTGATGATCAGCTAGTACATTACAGCTCAGAAATACCGTAACATGTTTACAAGACAAAATAAAACGTAGGCCTACTGTTGAATATTGTGAACATTGAGGCCTAATTGGATTGGAAGATCAAGGTAACAATGTCTTTTCAATCAAATTTTGTTCAAAATAGTCAACAGAACATTTATTACTAGCTAAAATCGTTCTGGGTTATTCTTTTGGAAACGTTCTAGCTTATTTCTGAGCTGTGCTGTAGCTTAAAGCTGAAAATACGCGTAAGTTAATGGATATTCTCTGTTTTGAAATACGACAATTTGTTGTTGCAAAATATTGTTTTCTTTGAATTCTCACCCACGCCGCCAACCACAATGGATAATTAGTAGCCATGTAATGAATGCACATATTTGTCTGTTCATTCCTCTATACGGATATCCGTCCAACGCGTCCATATAAATTTGGAGAATTTTGTTTTACACTACTTCATCATCATCGTCTCCATGAGATAAGTCAGAATTTTGACTTACTAATAACTTTCGCAATCCTAGATAGGTCGCTTTCAAAATATGTTTGTTGGCATCTCTATCACCTACAACTTACTTTGGAAATACGTGAATGAAATAAACATAGGCCTATCTTAAGATTTATTTCGTCGCCTTATATCAAAGGACACAATTTACGCCTCTAAAATGTAGAATTTTAACATTTTAATTTTATTTTCAAGCATCCTGATGAGAATGTGAGCCTTTAACGTGATAAAAAGGAATGCTGGTTGTATTGGAATCTCTCTGCGCTTAGGCTAATGTATACGGTTTGGTAAATAATATTTCAACAATGAGTGTGAATGGTGCCGATATATAACAAACAGCATTGTATTTAATTTAACAATCAGGCATAGAACATGAAACAACGAAGATTAACCGCTTTGGTAAACATGCATACAATATTGAATCATTTATATAGAGGTCACGCATGCGTAATATATAGATCGCTTTTATCTCGTCTGACAGGTGGTCTTTGTGGACAGGGTTGGATGTATTCACCACCCGTCCCGCCCACGCGTAGGCACGCACATACGTACACACACGCGCACGCACAGATACACGTTTGTATATTATTTACACTATATTACCTTAGAAAAAATATAAAAGAAAATCAGCTGAATGCTAACATACCCCTCCACCTACCCGACCCACCGCCTCAATCCTACCCAACCTCCAACCTTGAATATTAGGCGCTTCTATGGGTTGTTGTACATTCATCCTGTCAAGCTTCATACAATTCTCTCTCAAACTGTAAGACGAGTTGCAGTGACCATACGTACATGTACGGACGTACGGATTCAAAACTTAATAGGCCCATACCGCCGCTCACTCGTATCCGAGAAGGGAGGAGGGGTGGGGTGGTGGGTGTGGGGGCGTGGTGGTTGAGCGATACACTATTATAAAAGCTAATACATAAATCTGTAAAAAAAATTCATAGCTTTCTTTTGATGTATGCCTTCAATAATATTATCTAATTTATCTTATGCGCTACCTGTCCAGTGATTATCAGCTACATATCATTCCAAGAGGTGTAAAAGTAGTGGACTATACCCCGGTCTCCGTACCCTAACCAATCAACCATATTGGACAGCAGTATCCATTCACTTATATGTTGTCGGACTAATGGGCTGTCGGACCAATGGGCTGACAAGTTTCAAGTTTATTGAAGTACTCCCAGGTCACAATGTGACATATGAGGATTACAAAATAATAGTTAATTTTTACAAGTCTGAGTGAGATTTACCATTATTATTATTATTATTATTATTATTATTATTATTATTATTATTATTATTATTATTATTATTATTATTATTTATACCAAGCTTATTGTTATCATCATTGTTATAATATGAACATTGTTGGTGTAGACATTCTTGTTATCAACATCGGCTTTCTCGACAAATATAAACACATTACACATTATTTATATAAACATTTTTACACAATATTTGTATAACAAATTTTTAAGTTAACCGAATTTAACAAGCATTTTATAGACAGTAATTGTGGCACTATTGATGTAAACATTGTATATAACCATTATTGGTATCAACATTATTGATTAGTAGTAGTAGTAGTAGTAGTAGTAGTAGTAGTAGTAGTAGTAGTAGTAGTAGTAGTAGTAGTAGTAGTAGTAATAGTAGTAGTAGTAGTAGTAGTAGTAGTAGTAGTAGTAGTAGTAGTAGTAGTAGTAGTAGTATTCAAAAATTCAAAAATTTAAGATATTTTGGTTTAACTTACTGCCTGAGATTTGTCATTTTGTTTGAGGAAAGCCATATGGCATTAATGCTAACCCTTTACTGGTTAAATTTGTTCAATATAATCCAAATATGCGCTTACTTATTTAATGTACATTTGCAAGCACATACAAGGTAATTCCCGGGAACATGCCACTGGAATGACTGTCTCGGTTCCCGAGCCTGTCATTACAGTGGGAAATTTTCAAAAACACTCCAATCCCCGCCGGCAAATGGACATTTGATTGAGATGGATATTCTGGATAGCTATTTGAGTTTTGCTTTTACAAAGATGTCACGTAAATGTTGGATCTTTCTTAAACGCAATTACTGGACGCTTGTTGAAGGAGTGTTTCAGTTTCTCCTGCAGGTTTTGATACTCATCTTTCAAGATTTTGGAAATTTCAACGTTTTTGCGATTATGGGTCAGAATGAATGGAATTTTGTCACGTTGAAAAGATAAGCCTGGGTCCGAGTTTATTCCCCTTGGCCACTGTGTTTCGAGTTCTTTAATTCAAAACGATTCTTGAAGTTTTCTTTGTTTATCAATTTCTTCTGCAGTATCTGAAAGGGTGGCTGTTCAATCGGCATAATGTCAAAGTCACGAGGAACTAAATGGTCAGGAAGATTAAAATGTTCCAAAACATGTGTGTCTTCCTCTAGCCTAATATCTGAATGGTGTCGAGTTGCCCACCATCTTAATGGAGATTTGGTTTCGCCGACATACTGCTTTGGCACAATTTGCAAATTAAATAAATAACATTTTCAGAGTCACAATCTAGATTAGACTGAAATTGGAAATTGCTTTTGTTCTGAAAGCTCGTGAAAGCATTTTGCTCGATGATTTGAGGCATTATCTGGAATGGTTTCCAAGCCGTCGTTTCAGATTTGATTTTGCGCAGGAATCATGAGGAGTAACCTCGTGCTTTGAGAGCTTTGAATAGGGTAGAGCACGCGTCTTCAAAGCTTTTCATATCACTCGAATTCCTGTGAAAACGGATTATTTGCGATTTTACGATTCCTTTAAAAGTATGCGGCGGATAGCAAGATTTTTTGTGTAGTAGCTGATGAGAATCGGTTGGTTTGAAATACAATTTGTAGTCTAAGCAGCCACTTTAGATCACGTCAATGGTTGCTTTTAATTTGATATTCGGACCGTGATTGTTCAGAATTCGAAAAATTCTTCAAACTCTGCCTTTGTGTGTTGCCAAATCATGAAAATGTCATCAAGGTACCTGCGATAAATGAGGGGCTGTTTTGGACACTTTTCTAACGCTTCCTCCTCCCGCTCTGCTACGTAAATATTGGCAAAACATGGGCCATAGCGCTTGCCCATCGCACAGCCACACATTTGTTGGTAAATTTCGCCATCGAATTCAAAATCATTGCTTTTCAGACTTCTGTCTGGCCTTGTGGTATCTGGGTAGTTCACGAATGCTTTACGGATAGAATTTATACCTTTCTGGATGTCAATGTTTGTATGCATAGTATCGATGTCAAGCGTAACCAGGAATGAATTTTGAGAAATCCAGGTCTCAGAGACCTGGGATAAGAAGTCGTCTGTGTTTTTCAAGATGCTGGGATGTCTATTTGCTATTGGCTGTAGATGGTAATCAATATAGTCACTGATTCTGTAGGATTCTGAACCACAATCTGAGATTATAGGTCGCCCGGGGGTGCTGACATTGGGTACAACCACGAATCTATGGGTTTATGAATTTTTGGCAAAAGATAGAAAGTCAGTGGTTTTGACTCAAGCTTAGGAGAGAGATACTTATGTTGCGTTTCGGTGATCTTCTTGCTATCGAGCATTTTTTTAGAATCTCATTAAATTTGCTGCAACTATTTTGCCAAACTGTCTCGCTTAGTTTCTGGTAATGCTTTAGGCTACTAAGTTGACGTTGTGCTTCACGTTTATAGTTATCTTTAAGCATTATTACAGTCGCTGGTCCATTATCTGCAGGTTTGATGACAATTTCCCTGTTTTTAGACAACTCAAATCGGGCCTGACGTTCCTCATAGGGTAAATTTGGTTGATCATTAGGGAATGTAGAATTCTTAACATGTTCTGAAAAGAGTTCCATGCTTTCAACTATCTCTGGGTCCAGGAGTTTTACGTTTGGTGTCCGGCCAGTTTTTTCAAAGAATGGTGGGATGTTACTATTAGTTACGAAAGAAGTCTGCTAACTTAATACGTTGACTAAATTCAGATGTTTCCATACAGCCATTATCTAAATGAGCATACAAACCTGTTTTAGGTTTTGGTGTTGGGACAAACGTAAGACCGAAATTAAGCAGTGACTGCTCTGCTTCACCTAATGGGGAGCCAGTTAGATTGACAATATTACTGCACAGTCCTGTTTCCGGGCGGATGTTACCTTGGCCCCTGTCTAATTTAAATTTAGGAATTTAAGTCAGGCAGAATATATAGAATTGCTACTGCTGAACTGTCAACCGACTTGAATAGTTATACTTTGCTAAGAAAGTCGCCGTCTTTGGAAATTTGGACTTGTTCGCACTGAAAATCAGCATTAATCTCTGTTTTAAACTAGAGATGGGTTCATTCATATCATTAATACCATTGTTAATCACCATTTTCTCTGGTTTAAATGATCTAGTGTACTTTTGAACTAGTCCTCTATCATGACGCAATTCAGCTCCTGAGTAGCAGGCAACTTGTGTTTCAGGGTGGGGCTCAACATTAATGCGACTAAGGTTCGAAGCTCCAAAGATGAGTACTTTTTTCGTGAAAACAGTTAGTCGCCAGTCAATTTTATTTTCGAATTTATGACGAAATTTCCGAAATAAGTTTCTCTCCAACAGGGTTGCTTGTTTGGGCCTATTTGCAAATTTAATATGACGCACATCCGGTGCATTACTTGGCCCTGGAGTTGGAGAGAAGCTGGGCTGTGGCAGTTTCCCTGTTGGGCGTGGGGTCTTGAGACCTGATGGCTGACTGCTCTGAGGGGATTTCTGAGAAGCGCCGGTCCATAGACCAGATTTGCTAACAGTAACCCTTTCCCTCTGTGGTAAGGGCGGATATTCGTTTGGGTCATTTAGATTGCCTAGTGGAGAGTCAGTTAGTGGGATTATAGACGATTAAAAAAGCAGATCTCTAGGGCCTGAAGCAATGGAGAGGTCTTATTGTCTACCCGTTTTATAACTGGCGGAGATATTTCAGTAGGTGATCTGAGACGTTTTCCCATTTGTGATTGGGGTACCAGTTGGTATCATGAACATGGGCGTGGCTTGTGCGAGATTTTGAGTTGGTTTCTGAGATGGATCAATCGGTCGCACAAAATCGTAAAAGGAACTATTCGCATTAATTTCGAGCTTTCGATTATAATTGTTTTTTCCCTGCGTATTGCATTGGATTTAGCACGACCAAGGTCTAAATGTGGCATTGTCTGTGTGAGGACTACTTCAGTTCTAATACTACCAAGTTGTTCATTATAGTGATTTAACATGGCCCTAATGGTTGATTTTCCACACTCATAATTCACATTCCAGATCGCAAAGTAGATGTCATCATCTGGCATAGCTGGCTTACAAAATCCATTCAGTTCTTCCACTTTCCTGCTAAGCCTATCAGGGAGAGTTTCGGCATCTAAATGCCTATGTAGTGTATCAATGTGGTAGAAGCACTGAATTTTTTGGTAGTACAGCTTTACCAGGCGCGCATGCGCAGATGAACCTCTTTGACGATCTCCATTCTTCCTACGACCATTCTTCCTACATTCAGACAGGCAAGCGTTCAACCTAACTAGCAATCAAACAGGCAATTGAGCAGGTAACAAAGATTCGATCAGATGAACTCAAATTCAAGCAGACAAAATCATACACATCAACTACAAATTGAACCAATATATTACTTACACCTGAAAGACAATTTATAGAATTAACGTGTAATATGCAATGTTTAACAATACAACAATACAATACGCAATATTATAAGTTACTCAATAATTCTGAACACCGTCAATTGGCTAAATGCATTTTACAGGGATTCGCTTCATCAGTAGCCTGTATAACAAATCTGTCAGTCCTTCAGTCTACATAGCTATATATATATATATATATATATATATATATATATATATATATATATATATATATATATATATATATATATATATATATATATATATATATATATATATATATATATATATATATATATATATATATATATATATATATATATATATATATATATATATATATATATATATATATATATATATATATATTATGTACTTTATTAATGATGTCTGTGATAAACCCGGATCAAAGGAAACCCAAACCTCGCACAAAGTTAAATCCTTCAATGTAAACAATAGAGTAGTTTTTAAAAGGTGACTGAGTAATTCAGTAACGGTTTATATATATAATATATATATAAGGAATAAAATAAACAAGAATTTTTTCAATTTTGAAAATTCTGAGCCAGTGCGTTTTACAATATCATATACATACACATACATAATCACATACACGCACGCACGCACACACGCACGCGCACACACACACACACACACACACACATATATATATATATATATATATATATATATATATATATATATATATATATATATATATATATATATATATATATATATATATATATATATATATATATATATATATATATATATATATATATATATATAAATATATATATATATATATATATATATATAAATATTATATATATATATATATATATATATAAATATTATATATATATATATATATATATATATATATATATATATATATATATATATATATATATATATATATATATATATATATATATATATATATTATATATATATGTGTGTGCGCGCGCGCGCGTGCGTGCGTGCGTGCATGCGTGCGTGCGTGCGTGTGTGCGTGCCTGTATGTGATTATGTATGTGTATGTATATGATATTGTAAAACGCACTGGCTCAGAATTTTCAAAATTGAAAAAATTCTTGTTTATTTTATTCCTTGAGATTGTCATTTTGTTTTAGAGACGCCATATGGCCTAATTATCACACAATGATAAATCACTGAGTGGTATTTTTGAAAACCTATTTCAGTTTGGCTTTTACTAAGATGTCACGTAGATTCGAATTTTTCTTAAATGCAATTACGGGGCGCTTGTTGAAAGGTTGTCTGAGATTGTCCTGTAAGTTGTGATATTCATCTTTTAGGATTTTGGCAATTTCAACATTTTTCCGATTGTATGTGAGAGTAAATGGGATAATCTCTCTTTGATCTAAGAGGCCTGGGTCAGAATGTATGCCCCTAGGCCATTGTGTTTCTAATTGTTTAATCCAGAATGATTCTCTTAGTTTTCTTTGTTTATCAGTTTCCTCTGTTGTGTCTGAAAGAGGTAGCTGTTCGATAGGCATAATTTCAAAGTCACGAGGGACTGAATGATCAGGAAGATTAAAATGTTCAGCCACATGTGTGTCTTCCTCTAGTCTAATATCTGAGAGGTGTCTAGTTGCACGCCATCTTAGTGGATTTTTAGTTTCGCCGACATACTGCTTTTGACACAATTTGCATGAAATTAAATAAATGACATTTTTAGAATCACAATCTAATATTTGACTGAATTTGAAATTTGCTTTTGTTTTGAAAGCTTGTGAATGTACTCTGGGAAGGAAGAAAACCATCCAATTTTCACCTTTTCTTTTCGCATTTCCGAGATCCTCCTTCACCTACAATCGGACGATTATGACAAATTTTGGTAGGCCGAGAATTTCTGGCATTATCCGGAATGAGTTCCAAAGTACGCAAAGTTTCAGACTTTATTTTACGTAGGAACCGAGAAGAGTATCCTCTCGGTCTGAGAGCTTTGAATAAGGTCGAACATGATGATTCAAAGTTTTTCCTATCACTCGAATTTCTATGAAAGCGGATTATTTGTGATTTTACAAGTCCCTTGAAAGTATGCGGTGGATGGAATGATCTCTTGTGCAGTAGTTGATGGGAGTCGGTTGGCTTAAAATAAACTTTGTAGTCTAAGTAACCAGTTGTTTCATACTTTATACCTTTGTATAAGGTTACATCCAGGAAATCTACGGACATCTCATCAATTTCAGCTTTTAGTTGGATATTCGGATCATGATTGTTCAGAATGGCTAAAAATTCATTAAATGCTTCTTTAGTATGTTGCCAGATCATGAAAATGTCATCCAGGTACCTGCGGTAAATGAGTGGCTGATTTGGACACCTTTTGAGTGCTTCCTTTTCCCACTCAGCCATGTAAAGGTTAGCAAAACCTGGGCTGAAACGCTTACCCATTGCGCAGCCACAAATTTGTTGGAAAATTCCACCAGCAAATTCAAAGTCATTGCCTTTCAGACTCAGCTCCAATAGAGCTATTACTTCTCTGTCAGGCCTGTTGGTGTCGGGGTAGTCGGTAAATGCTCTACGAATTGAATTAAGACCCTTTTCGATATCAATGTTTGTGTACATAGCATCGACGTCCATCGTAATTAAGAATGAATTTGGAGGGACCGAGATCTTAGAGACCTGGGCTAGAAAGTCTTCAGTGTTTTTCAGATAGCTAAAATGTCTGTTTGCAATTGGCTGAAGATGGTAGTCGATAAATTCACTAATCCTATATGATTCCGAACCACAATCTGAAATAATGGGTCGCCCTGGTGGAGTCATTGGGTCGGTCCACGAGTCAATAGACTTATGGATTTTAGGAAGAAGATAAAATGTACGTGGTTTCGAATCATCTTTTGCAAAGAGATATTTAAATTGCTTTTCAGTTATCTTCTTGTTATCAACCATGTTTTGGAGAATTTCGTTAAATTTGCTACAGTTATTTTGAGTACAGTTTTATACTTTTACCGATTGCTGGGTCAACCAGTTTCAAATTTGGTGCCCAGCCTGTTTTCTCCATGAATGGTGGAATGTTGCTATTCGAGTTTCGAAAAAAATCTGCCAATTTGATGCGGTGACCAAATTCAGCAGTTTCAATAAGGCCATTTTCTAAATCTGCATCCAAACCAATTTTGGGTTTCGGAGTTGGTACAAAGGTTAATCCAAAATTAAGCAGCGATTTTTCGGTTTCGCTTAACTGAGAACCAGCTAGGTTGACAATATTACTGCCTAGTCCAATTTCTGGGTGGCAACTACCTTGACCCGAATCTAGTTTAAATTAAGGAAATTTAGCCAATTGTCTGTTCGACTGTTGGTTTACGTTTCGGCGTAACATTTTTTGTGCCAACAGTCGAACGGAAATGTGGGTCAATAGGCCTAATGAAATCATAAAATGCTGCAATAGCACTTCCACTGAGCTTTCTACCATGGTTGTTCTTGACCCAGCGGATGGCAATGGACTTAGCGAGGCAGAGGTCAAGGTTGGGATGGTCTTGGGCGGAGAGGATCTGGGACCTTAAACACCCTAGCTGACAGTTATAATGACCAATCAGCGTTCTCACCATTGATTTTGCCCACTCAGAGTTCACCGACCAAATGTCAAAGAGGATATCATCATTTGGCATGGCCGGCTTCAGAAACTTACTTAGATCCCTTACCCTCTGGCCTAAGCCATTAGGCAAAGTATCCAACCTGAGGTGGTTGCTCAAAATACTAATATGGTGAAAACACTGGATCACCATATAGTACACCTTGACTAGGCGGGCTTGGGCAGACGGGCGGTGATGCGATTCACATCCCGCACCATCCCTTCGTCTACCTTTGCCTGGTCTGGCCATAGTGTACTTCTCAGTCAGGAGTCGTTTAAAGGTAAACTAACTCAGACAAAAACTGTACCTGTAGCATTCTCGGATCACAGCATGCTGTGTATTACCTTAGATAATGCTGACTGGATTAAGCAAGGGAATGGATATTGGAAATTTAATAACTCACTCCTTCATGATGCTAAATATTATCAGCTTATCCAACACTTTTGGCATTATTGGCTCGGGAAAAAGGACTCATATGAAAATTTGATTCAATGGTGGGAGGAGGGTAAAAATAATTTGGCTCACATTTCACAGCAGTATGCTAATAAATTAGCACGAGATAGACGAAGGCACAGGAAAGCATTGGATAAACCTTTATTACGAACCTCCAATAAAGTAAATAACGGAGAAGAAGGCTATAGCGACCTTTTAATTCAAACAAAGAACAAAATAAATGAGTTAGATAAGTATCTGTTTGAAGGTGCCAAAATTCGGTCACGAGCTCAGATGCAGGCTGAGGGTGAAAAACCCACAAAGTTTTTCTGCAGTGTGGGAAAAGATAGGGGCATAGGAAAGATTATTAGCCGTGTAAAATCAAATGATGGTGTAAATCTTGATTCAACAGCTGATATAACAAGAGCTGTTCATCATTTTTATCAATGTGTCTATTCGTCCGAAGGATGTGATGCTGCAGCAGCTGCAAATGTTTTAGGTAACATCAAGAAAACGTTTCCGGATTCATGCCGTGTAATGTGTGATCAATGTTTAACATTAAAAGATTTAATTGAATCCTTACGTAATGTGTGATCAATGTTTAACATTAAAAGATTTAACTGAATCCTTATGTGGTATGAAAGCAAGCAAAACTCCTGGATGTGATGGCCTTACAGTAGAATTTTATAGCACATTCTGGAGTATACTAGGGCCATCATTGCTGCAGGTCGTACATGAAGTTTTGGAAATTGGCAACCCTCCACCTTCCATGTCTCAGGCATACGTTTGAATACTTTATAAGAAAGGTGAAAGGGAAGGAAATTACCGACCAATATCTCTGCTGCGTGTGGATTATAGCTCTGTCACTAAAACTAAGCAGAGTTTTGGAGGAAGTGATTGACGCTGATCAGACCTGTGGTATTCCAGTCAGAAGCATTTTAACAAACGTCTTTCTTATACGGGATTTAATTAATTTAGTGGAGAAAGACAAAATACCAGCAGCAATCATTAGTCTTGATAATGAAAAGGCATTTGATCGTCTAGAGTGGGATTTTCTTTTTAAGTTTACGTTGTATTGGCTTAGGGGAAAATTGTATTAAATGGGTCAAGATATTGTATACTAATATAAGTAGTCCATATTTGGTCAATAATCATTTAGCTGACCCTGTAATTTTGAAGCGTGGCGTTCGACAGGGATGTTCATTGTTGTTATTTGTGCTTGCCATGGAGTCATTTGGGGCACCAATACGTGAAGATAAAACATTCAAAGGAATTGTCATACCAGGTATTGTAAGACCCTTGAAGATTTCACAATATTCCGATGATACCACAGTATTTATAGGAGATAATTATAATTTTAGTTTCCTAGAAAGGACACTGGTTGAATTTAAGAAAGCATCTGGCCTAAAAATAAATAAGGATAAATCCGTTGGTTTGTTTCTTGGTGAGTGGAATTCCCGAATGACGTCATGAGAATAAAGTGGTCAGACAACAATATTAAAGTGTTGGGAATTTACTTCAATAGGAAAATGGATCCCTCAATGAACTGGACATATCGCCTTACTAAAGTGAAACATATTCTAGCAGGTTGGAGGCGGCGTCATTTGTCAATTTTTGGAAGAACCTTTGTCATTGATAATTTGGCAATGTCCGGGCTGTGGTATACAGCCTCAGTTGTACATATGCCAAAATATGTAGAAACTGAAATTAGTCAATTAATTCTTGCATATTTATGGAAAGATAAAACTAACCTTGTATCGCAGGCTGTGTGTGTGAACAAAAAACAAAATGGCGGGGTTAGATTTAGTTCACATACCAACAAAATGTGCGTCTTTAAAACTTAAATTTCTTTATGAATTACTTTATGAAGATTCGCCGCAAGTATCTTCTTTTCAAATACGCCACCCCCAAATATTCGGAGGATTCCTGGGATATATCAGGACTTACGCAAGGCATTAAGTATGTTTTCTAAAACCACTCAATCGCCATTGACATGGGGAGATGCTTTAAATCAACAATTGTGGGGAAATGATAACATTACCCTGTCCAATAGAGCTCTTTATTAGCAACTAACGGGATCCAGCACTTAGCAGATGTGATTACACTTGATTCCCGAGCGTGGGTTTCCAGGCAGACCCTATCAGAGAAATGTAAGCTGAGAACCATCGTCTGGATTGGTTTAAATTACGAAATTCCACTAGCAAACAGGAAATAACTCCACCCATCTTGCTTTACGATGAAAATGTATTCATATGTCATATGAGTTCCCATGACTGGTATACAGTTCTGATACAAAATCACGCTAAAACACCAAAAGCTGTTGCTGTTTGGAATGACACATGTTATAAACCCTTTGAATGGAAAACTGTCTGGAAATTTTTACACCTGCCCTCTATATCATATAAAGCAAAGGATGTAGCTTGGCGACTTCTCCATCGCAGACTTTGGGTTGGTCATCTATTACAAAAATGTCACGTCACAACCAGTAATCGATGACAATTGAGCACTTATTCCTTAAATTCTCAGTCATTCTTGAGTTCTGGAATTACATAGAGACAGTTTTAAAGGATATCGGGATCAGTCACGTGAAATTGACAGCTAATATTATTTTATTTAGAGATTTTAAACATGTACAAATGCATCTTACAAACAGCCTGCCAGATGTCCTAATTTGTCTTGTTACAATGGCGGGTTGGACAATTTGGAAATATAGATGTGCTAAGGTACTGGGCCATGATAACATGAACAGCTTAGTTTCATTGAAAGCGATTTTTCGCGCCAGTATGCTAAGTTTCCTTCAAGGAGAACTTTTTCGGTTGACGAAGAAAGGGAAGATTGAAAGGTTTAAACATACATGGTGTGTAACCAACTTAGTAGAATTATCACCTATGAACCGGATAATTTTAAATTTATGAGCACCACAGATCCTGTATTGAAGTACCAGAGGAGTTTAAATTAATATTAGTTGAAAAAGAAAATCTGACTATTAACCCTTTAATGGCAGCATTTGTTAAGGAATGTCAAAATATTTGCTGATTGAGTTACCATTTGCGGGCCGAGAGGAGAATATTTTGGAAATTTAGCACTGGAGTGGCTGGCTCGGTTGTCAATGCAGTCATTCAACTGGTACGTTTTTAAAAAATGGTCTTCTCTTGGCCTCCAAATCGAAATTAACATTCCTCAATACCACTGAAGAGACGGGGTTTTGGTCTACTTCGCCATAGAATGGTTTTAAAACGTCACCATGATGATTAAAAATTTCCTTAGTTTGCCGAGTATGGAAATAATGTAATGTTGTAATGTTTTAAATCCCATCTGTACCATTTTGTGTAACATTTTTAAGAATAAATTGTTAATGTATACATATTAACGCTTAAATACGGGCATCCCTTGATTGGAGGCGGTTGCTGCCTTATCTGACTGCTGCTTCCAGTCGTGTCGGAGGTTTTTTAATGGCCAGTATTATATTAAGATCATTGTATTGTTTGAATTGCAAACGACCCCGGGCAATATTGAAATCAGTATCTCTATGTAAACACATCATTTTTTCAAAACAGCAGCGGTGCTTGTTATTGTTTACTCAGGCCGCAAGCGATCACGGACATTTTCAGAAACGTTCTCGCGAAGTAAAGAGAAAGATTAATTTGCCGAGGCGATATTTGCTATTGTTCGCTGTACTGCTGACAAAACGTTTGCGTTTAAATACTCGCGTTTTGTCGGCTACAAAATCAATTACCCGGGCCTGTTCAGAAACTGGTCATAATAATGTATGTATGGCGTTTATTGTATTACGGCAGTATATATTTTTATTGCGCATATATTTTGAGGCGCCGAGGTCAAGGTTGGGATGGTCTTGGGCGGAGAGGATCTGGGACCTTAAACACCCTAGCTGACAGTTATAATGACCAATCAGCGTTCTCACCATTGATTTTGCCCACTCAGAGTTCACCGACCAAATGTCAAAGAGGATATCATCATTTGGCATGGCCGGCTTCAGGAACTTACTTAGATCCCTTACCTTCTGGCCTAAGCCATTAGGCAAAGTATCCAACCTGAGGTGGTTGCTCAAAATACTAATATGGTGAAAACACTGGATCACCATATAGTACACCTTGACTAGGCGGGCTTGGGCAGACGGGTGGTGATGCGATTCACATCCCGCACCATCCCTTCGTCTACCTTTGCCCGGTCTGGCCATAGTGTACTTCTCAGTCAGGCAAATCCCAGTCAATCAATCAATCTTAATTAATCTTAATCAATCTCGATCAATCTCGATCAATCTCGATCAATCTCGATCAATCTCGATCAATCTCGATCAATCTCGATCAATCTCGATTAATCTCAATCAGTCTTAATCAATCTTAATTAATCTTAATTAATCTCAATCAATCTCAATCAATCTCAATCAATCTCAATCAATTTCAATCAATTTCAATCAATTTCAATCAATTTTGATCAATCTCTCGCTCCCTCAATCTGTCACTCACACACTCTGACGCAATATTATAAGTTACTCAATAATTCTGAACACCGTCAATTGGCTAAATGCATTTTACAGGGATTCGCTTCATCAGTAGCCTGTATAACAAATCTGTCAGTCCTTCAGTCTACATAGCTATATATATATATATATATATATATATATATATATATATATATATATATATATATATATATATATATATATATATATATATATATATATATATATATATATATATATATATATATATATATATATATATATATATATATATTATGTACTTTATTAATGATGTCTGTGATAAACCCGGATCAAAGGAAACCCAAACCTCGCACAAAGTTAAATCCTTCAATGTAAACAATAGAGTAGTTTTTAAAAGGTGACTGAGTAATTCAGTAACGGTTTATATATATAATATATATATAAGGAATAAAATAAACAAGAATTTTTTCAATTTTGAAAATTCTGAGCCAGTGCGTTTTACAATATCATATACATACACATACATAATCACATACACGCACGCACGCACACACGCACGCGCACACACACACACACACACACACACATATATATATATATATATATATATATATATATATATATATATATATATATATATATATATATATATATATATATATATATATATATATATATATATATATATATATATATAAATATATATATATATATATATATATATATAAATATTATATATATATATATATATATATAAATATTATATATATATATATATATATATATATATATATATATATATATATATATATATATATATATATATATATATATATATATATATATTATATATATATGTGTGTGCGCGCGCGCGCGTGCGTGCGTGCGTGCATGCGTGCGTGCGTGCGTGTGTGCGTGCCTGTATGTGATTATGTATGTGTATGTATATGATATTGTAAAACGCACTGGCTCAGAATTTTCAAAATTGAAAAAATTCTTGTTTATTTTATTCCTTGAGATTGTCATTTTGTTTTAGAGACGCCATATGGCCTAATTATCACACAATGATAAATCACTGAGTGGTATTTTTGAAAACCTATTTCAGTTTGGCTTTTACTAAGATGTCACGTAGATTCGAATTTTTCTTAAATGCAATTACGGGGCGCTTGTTGAAAGGTTGTCTGAGATTGTCCTGTAAGTTGTGATATTCATCTTTTAGGATTTTGGCAATTTCAACATTTTTCCGATTGTATGTGAGAGTAAATGGGATAATCTCTCTTTGATCTAAGAGGCCTGGGTCAGAATGTATGCCCCTAGGCCATTGTGTTTCTAATTGTTTAATCCAGAATGATTCTCTTAGTTTTCTTTGTTTATCAGTTTCCTCTGTTGTGTCTGAAAGAGGTAGCTGTTCGATAGGCATAATTTCAAAGTCACGAGGGACTGAATGATCAGGAAGATTAAAATGTTCAGCCACATGTGTGTCTTCCTCTAGTCTAATATCTGAGAGGTGTCTAGTTGCACGCCATCTTAGTGGATTTTTAGTTTCGCCGACATACTGCTTTTGACACAATTTGCATGAAATTAAATAAATGACATTTTTAGAATCACAATCTAATATTTGACTGAATTTGAAATTTGCTTTTGTTTTGAAAGCTTGTGAATGTACTCTGGGAAGGAAGAAAACCATCCAATTTTCACCTTTTCTTTTCGCATTTCCGAGATCCTCCTTCACCTACAATCGGACGATTATGACAAATTTTGGTAGGCCGAGAATTTCTGGCATTATCCGGAATGAGTTCCAAAGTACGCAAAGTTTCAGACTTTATTTTACGTAGGAACCGAGAAGAGTATCCTCTCGGTCTGAGAGCTTTGAATAAGGTCGAACATGATGATTCAAAGTTTTTCCTATCACTCGAATTTCTATGAAAGCGGATTATTTGTGATTTTACAAGTCCCTTGAAAGTATGCGGTGGATGGAATGATCTCTTGTGCAGTAGTTGATGGGAGTCGGTTGGCTTAAAATAAACTTTGTAGTCTAAGTAACCAGTTGTTTCATACTTTATACCTTTGTATAAGGTTACATCCAGGAAATCTACGGACATCTCATCAATTTCAGCTTTTAGTTGGATATTCGGATCATGATTGTTCAGAATGGCTAAAAATTCATTAAATGCTTCTTTAGTATGTTGCCAGATCATGAAAATGTCATCCAGGTACCTGCGGTAAATGAGTGGCTGATTTGGACACCTTTTGAGTGCTTCCTTTTCCCACTCAGCCATGTAAAGGTTAGCAAAACCTGGGCTGAAACGCTTACCCATTGCGCAGCCACAAATTTGTTGGAAAATTCCACCAGCAAATTCAAAGTCATTGCCTTTCAGACTCAGCTCCAATAGAGCTATTACTTCTCTGTCAGGCCTGTTGGTGTCGGGGTAGTCGGTAAATGCTCTACGAATTGAATTAAGACCCTTTTCGATATCAATGTTTGTGTACATAGCATCGACGTCCATCGTAATTAAGAATGAATTTGGAGGGACCGAGATCTTAGAGACCTGGGCTAGAAAGTCTTCAGTGTTTTTCAGATAGCTAAAATGTCTGTTTGCAATTGGCTGAAGATGGTAGTCGATAAATTCACTAATCCTATATGATTCCGAACCACAATCTGAAATAATGGGTCGCCCTGGTGGAGTCATTGGGTCGGTCCACGAGTCAATAGACTTATGGATTTTAGGAAGAAGATAAAATGTACGTGGTTTCGAATCATCTTTTGCAAAGAGATATTTAAATTGCTTTTCAGTTATCTTCTTGTTATCAACCATGTTTTGGAGAATTTCGTTAAATTTGCTACAGTTATTTTGAGTACAGTTTTATACTTTTACCGATTGCTGGGTCAACCAGTTTCAAATTTGGTGCCCAGCCTGTTTTCTCCATGAATGGTGGAATGTTGCTATTCGAGTTTCGAAAAAAATCTGCCAATTTGATGCGGTGACCAAATTCAGCAGTTTCAATAAGGCCATTTTCTAAATCTGCATCCAAACCAATTTTGGGTTTCGGAGTTGGTACAAAGGTTAATCCAAAATTAAGCAGCGATTTTTCGGTTTCGCTTAACTGAGAACCAGCTAGGTTGACAATATTACTGCCTAGTCCAATTTCTGGGTGGCAACTACCTTGACCCGAATCTAGTTTAAATTAAGGAAATTTAGCCAATTGTCTGTTCGACTGTTGGTTTACGTTTCGGCGTAACATTTTTTGTGCCAACAGTCGAACGGAAATGTGGATCAATAGGCCTAATGAAATCATAAAATGCTGCAATAGCACTTCCACTGAGCTTTCTACCATGGTTGTTCTTGACCCAGCGGATGGCAATGGACTTAGCGAGGCAGAGGTCAAGGTTGGGATGGTCTTGGGCGGAGAGGATCTGGGACCTTAAACACCCTAGCTGACAGTTATAATGACCAATCAGCGTTCTCACCATTGATTTTGCCCACTCAGAGTTCACCGACCAAATGTCAAAGAGGATATCATCATTTGGCATGGCCGGCTTCAGAAACTTACTTAGATCCCTTACCCTCTGGCCTAAGCCATTAGGCAAAGTATCCAACCTGAGGTGGTTGCTCAAAATACTAATATGGTGAAAACACTGGATCACCATATAGTACACCTTGACTAGGCGGGCTTGGGCAGACGGGCGGTGATGCGATTCACATCCCGCACCATCCCTTCGTCTACCTTTGCCTGGTCTGGCCATAGTGTACTTCTCAGTCAGGAGTCGTTTAAAGGTAAACTAACTCAGACAAAAACTGTACCTGTAGCATTCTCGGATCACAGCATGCTGTGTATTACCTTAGATAATGCTGACTGGATTAAGCAAGGGAATGGATATTGGAAATTTAATAACTCACTCCTTCATGATGCTAAATATTATCAGCTTATCCAACACTTTTGGCATTATTGGCTCGGGAAAAAGGACTCATATGAAAATTTGATTCAATGGTGGGAGGAGGGTAAAAATAATTTGGCTCACATTTCACAGCAGTATGCTAATAAATTAGCACGAGATAGACGAAGGCACAGGAAAGCATTGGATAAACCTTTATTACGAACCTCCAATAAAGTAAATAACGGAGAAGAAGGCTATAGCGACCTTTTAATTCAAACAAAGAACAAAATAAATGAGTTAGATAAGTATCTGTTTGAAGGTGCCAAAATTCGGTCACGAGCTCAGATGCAGGCTGAGGGTGAAAAACCCACAAAATTTTTCTGCAGTGTGGGAAAAGATAGGGGCATAGGAAAGATTATTAGCCGTGTAAAATCAAATGATGGTGTAAATCTTGATTCAACAGCTGATATAACAAGAGCTGTTCATCATTTTTATCAATGTGTCTATTCGTCCGAAGGATGTGATGCTGCAGCAGCTGCAAATGTTTTAGGTAACATCAAGAAAACGTTTCCGGATTCATGCCGTGTAATGTGTGATCAATGTTTAACATTAAAAGATTTAATTGAATCCTTACGTAATGTGTGATCAATGTTTAACATTAAAAGATTTAACTGAATCCTTATGTGGTATGAAAGCAAGCAAAACTCCTGGATGTGATGGCCTTACAGTAGAATTTTATAGCACATTCTGGAGTATACTAGGGCCATCATTGCTGCAGGTCGTACATGAAGTTTTGGAAATTGGCAACCCTCCACCTTCCATGTCTCAGGCATACGTTTGAATACTTTATAAGAAAGGTGAAAGGGAAGGAAATTACCGACCAATATCTCTGCTGCGTGTGGATTATAGCTCTGTCACTAAAACTAAGCAGAGTTTTGGAGGAAGTGATTGACGCTGATCAGACCTGTGGTATTCCAGTCAGAAGCATTTTAACAAACGTCTTTCTTATACGGGATTTAATTAATTTAGTGGAGAAAGACAAAATACCAGCAGCAATCATTAGTCTTGATAATGAAAAGGCATTTGATCGTCTAGAGTGGGATTTTCTTTTTAAGTTTACGTTGTATTGGCTTAGGGGAAAATTGTATTAAATGGGTCAAGATATTGTATACTAATATAAGTAGTCCATATTTGGTCAATAATCATTTAGCTGACCCTGTAATTTTGAAGCGTGGCGTTCGACAGGGATGTTCATTGTTGTTATTTGTGCTTGCCATGGAGTCATTTGGGGCACCAATACGTGAAGATAAAACATTCAAAGGAATTGTCATACCAGGTATTGTAAGACCCTTGAAGATTTCACAATATTCCGATGATACCACAGTATTTATAGGAGATAATTATAATTTTAGTTTCCTAGAAAGGACACTGGTTGAATTTAAGAAAGCATCTGGCCTAAAAATAAATAAGGATAAATCCGTTGGTTTGTTTCTTGGTGAGTGGAATTCCCGAATGACGTCATGAGAATAAAGTGGTCAGACAACAATATTAAAGTGTTGGGAATTTACTTCAATAGGAAAATGGATCCCTCAATGAACTGGACATATCGCCTTACTAAAGTGAAACATATTCTAGCAGGTTGGAGGCGGCGTCATTTGTCAATTTTTGGAAGAACCTTTGTCATTGATAATTTGGCAATGTCCGGGCTGTGGTATACAGCCTCAGTTGTACATATGCCAAAATATGTAGAAACTGAAATTAGTCAATTAATTCTTGCATATTTATGGAAAGATAAAACTAACCTTGTATCGCAGGCTGTGTGTGTGAACAAAAAACAAAATGGCGGGGTTAGATTTAGTTCACATACCAACAAAATGTGCGTCTTTAAAACTTAAATTTCTTTATGAATTACTTTATGAAGATTCGCCGCAAGTATCTTCTTTTCAAATACGCCACCCCCAAATATTCGGAGGATTCCTGGGATATATCAGGACTTACGCAAGGCATTAAGTATGTTTTCTAAAACCACTCAATCGCCATTGACATGGGGAGATGCTTTAAATCAACAATTGTGGGGAAATGATAACATTACCCTGTCCAATAGAGCTCTTTATTAGCAACTAACGGGATCCAGCACTTAGCAGATGTGATTACACTTGATTCCCGAGCGTGGGTTTCCAGGCAGACCCTATCAGAGAAATGTAAGCTGAGAACCATCGTCTGGATTGGTTTAAATTACGAAATTCCACTAGCAAACAGGAAATAACTCCACCCATCTTGCTTTACGATGAAAATGTATTCATATGTCATATGAGTTCCCATGACTGGTATACAGTTCTGATACAAAATCACGCTAAAACACCAAAAGCTGTTGCTGTTTGGAATGACACATGTTATAAACCCTTTGAATGGAAAACTGTCTGGAAATTTTTACACCTGCCCTCTATATCATATAAAGCAAAGGATGTAGCTTGGCGACTTCTCCATCGCAGACTTTGGGTTGGTCATCTATTACAAAAATGTCACGTCACAACCAGTAATCGATGACAATTGAGCACTTATTCCTTAAATTCTCAGTCATTCTTGAGTTCTGGAATTACATAGAGACAGTTTTAAAGGATATCGGGATCAGTCACGTGAAATTGACAGCTAATATTATTTTATTTAGAGATTTTAAACATGTACAAATGCATCTTACAAACAGCCTGCCAGATGTCCTAATTTGTCTTGTTACAATGGCGGGTTGGACAATTTGGAAATATAGATGTGCTAAGGTACTGGGCCATGATAACATGAACAGCTTAGTTTCATTGAAAGCGATTTTTCGCGCCAGTATGCTAAGTTTCCTTCAAGGAGAACTTTTTCGGTTGACGAAGAAAGGGAAGATTGAAAGGTTTAAACATACATGGTGTGTAACCAACTTAGTAGAATTATCACCTATGAACCGGATAATTTTAAATTTATGAGCACCACAGATCCTGTATTGAAGTACCAGAGGAGTTTAAATTAATATTAGTTGAAAAAGAAAATCTGACTATTAACCCTTTAATGGCAGCATTTGTTAAGGAATGTCAAAATATTTGCTGATTGAGTTACCATTTGCGGGCCGAGAGGAGAATATTTTGGAAATTTAGCACTGGAGTGGCTGGCTCGGTTGTCAATGCAGTCATTCAACTGGTACGTTTTTAAAAAATGGTCTTCTCTTGGCCTCCAAATCGAAATTAACATTCCTCAATACCACTGAAGAGACGGGGTTTTGGTCTACTTCGCCATAGAATGGTTTTAAAACGTCACCATGATGATTAAAAATTTCCTTAGTTTGCCGAGTATGGAAATAATGTAATGTTGTAATGTTTTAAATCCCATCTGTACCATTTTGTGTAACATTTTTAAGAATAAATTGTTAATGTATACATATTAACGCTTAAATACGGGCATCCCTTGATTGGAGGCGGTTGCTGCCTTATCTGACTGCTGCTTCCAGTCGTGTCGGAGGTTTTTTAATGGCCAGTATTATATTAAGATCATTGTATTGTTTGAATTGCAAACGACCCCGGGCAATATTGAAATCAGTATCTCTATGTAAACACATCATTTTTTCAAAACAGCAGCGGTGCTTGTTATTGTTTACTCAGGCCGCAAGCGATCACGGACATTTTCAGAAACGTTCTCGCGAAGTAAAGAGAAAGATTAATTTGCCGAGGCGATATTTGCTATTGTTCGCTGTACTGCTGACAAAACGTTTGCGTTTAAATACTCGCGTTTTGTCGGCTACAAAATCAATTACCCGGGCCTGTTCAGAAACTGGTCATAATAATGTATGTATGGCGTTTATTGTATTACGGCAGTATATATTTTTATTGCGCATATATTTTGAGGCGCCGAGGTCACGGTTGGGATGGTCTTGGGCGGAGAGGATCTGGGACCTTAAACACCCTAGCTGACAGTTATAATGACCAATCAGCGTTCTCACCATTGATTTTGCCCACTCAGAGTTCACCGACCAAATGTCAAAGAGGATATCATCATTTGGCATGGCCGGCTTCAGGAACTTACTTAGATCCCTTACCTTCTGGCCTAAGCCATTAGGCAAAGTATCCAACCTGAGGTGGTTGCTCAAAATACTAATATGGTGAAAACACTGGATCACCATATAGTACACCTTGACTAGGCGGGCTTGGGCAGACGGGTGGTGATGCGATTCACATCCCGCACCATCCCTTCGTCTACCTTTGCCCGGTCTGGCCATAGTGTACTTCTCAGTCAGGCAAATCCCAGTCAATCAATCAATCTTAATTAATCTTAATCAATCTCGATCAATCTCGATCAATCTCGATCAATCTCGATCAATCTCGATCAATCTCGATCAATCTCGATCAATCTCGATTAATCTCAATCAGTCTTAATCAATCTTAATTAATCTTAATTAATCTCAATCAATCTCAATCAATCTCAATCAATCTCAATCAATTTCAATCAATTTCAATCAATTTCAATCAATTTTGATCAATCTCTCGCTCCCTCAATCTGTCACTCACACACTCAAACAACCAATCAATCTATCTATCAATCAATCAGAAACACTCATAATCGATAAACCCGTTAATCACGCAATCATTCAATCAATTAATCAACCAACCTGACAAACAAGCAACTAATCACAATCAATCAATCAATCACGTATTCACACAATCAGGTCAGACACCATCAACTAATCACTTAATCAGTAGGATACACTCAGACAGTCAATCAGTTAACAATGTAAACAGGAGTACACTTTACAAATCTTGACAGATGGGCTGTCTTTATATTTCCTAATTCAAGAGGGGTTAACTTACAGAGCTGAAATGGAAGGAATATGGTTAGTAGCAATGATTAATGACATGTTAATATTTAATACCTAAGAACAATCAATACAGGAATAACAATATAAATATTATAACTTACTCACAGCAATACAGGAATACAGTACTATCCAGGAATACACAGAAATACACAGGAATACACAGTAATGAAATTGTTCACATCGTCAGAGGGCTGGACGCGTTTCGTGTTGATACACTTCTTCTGCAGCCTATTAGACAAATCTACCAGTCCAACAATTTGCCCTACTATTTATTGGGCAAGTGAATGTTTTTGAGACTTAATCATTTTCTTTAAAGTTACTAAGTTGTTTGCGTTGAGGCACTTGCCGCTAATAAGGTGTTATAATTCATTGTAATAATGTATTGTTGACTAATTGAGCTCTGGATAAATGAGTTGGTTTCACTGTGGAAAGGTGTCAAAGATTGAGCTACTTTCAATGGCTTAGCGGCGGACTGCTCAATGGTTCAAAGAGAAATATTAATCTGACTTTGATGTGAACCATGAGGTCATTTGAAAGCCACTTAAGTGACCTTTTCAAAGTATAATAAATAATTTGGATTGCAAAGAAAACATTTAAAAGAAATAAGTGATTGATGGCCTTGTTTGAAAATCTTTGATCTGAATGAGTAATTTTGATTTTAAATGTTTTTGCTTTGTAATATAATTACTCAAATGTCAACAGTTTCCATGGGCATTGGTTTCAAAGATTATCATTGCTTTGAGAATAAAGTCATTTTCTATGAGTAATTTTCTCCCTAAAACTGATAAATGAACAAACAAATCGCATGATTGAATGATACAAGGATAGAAGGAAAGAAGGATGGGCATAGCTACCCAATCACCCAACCAATCAACCACCCACCCAACCAACCACCAAACCACCCAATCAACCACCCAACCACCCAACCATCCACCCACCCAACAAATCACGCAACCAACCACCCAACCAACCACCCATCCACCCAAACAAGTAACCAACCATCCAATCCACCACCCAATCAACCAACCAACCCACCATGATGGAAAAATGGAGGGAAAGATGGAAGGAAGGGTATGGGGAGGAAATATTGGAGGAATGAGAGCTTGAAGGAAGGATGGGATGATGGAAGGAAGGGAAGATGAAAGGGATGAAGGCCGGAAGGAAGGAAGGAAGGGATGAAGAGGGAGGAATGAATGAATGAAGGGATGGAGAGGGAGGGAGGAAGGGATGAAGAAGTAGGGCGGAACGGGGAAGTAGGGTGGAGGGAAAAAGGAATGGAACAAATGAACGAACGAATGAATAAACGAATAAACGAATAAACGAATAAACGAATAAACGATCAAACAGATGAAGGAACGAAGGAAGGAAGGAAGGAAGGAAGGAACGAACGAACGAACGAACGAACGAACGAACGAACGAACGAACGAACGAACGAACGAACGAACGAACGAACGAACAAACGAACAAACGAACGAACTGAGGTGGACGGAAAGCAGGAAGGAAGGCTGAAAGGAATGAAGGAATAGGGGAAAGAGTGAATGAATGAAGGGAGGAAGGACAGAATAACGGATAGAGGGAAGGCAGGATAGAGGGAGGAAGGATGGACTGAACGACAGTTTTCTTGCTCAAACAATCATGCAATTCAAAGAGTGATAATAGGTTCAATTTAACCCTTCATGAGATTTCTATATACCTTTTACTAGGTGGATCTAATGAAGGACTGATAGATTGCCTGACGATGTGGACGAATGTTATATACAAGTGGATTTATAAAGTAATAAAATAACGAAACTGGCACTGGCAAGTATGTATATGATATTGTCAAACGCACTGGCTCAGAATTTTCAAAATTGAAAAAATTCTTGTTTATTTTATTCCTTGAGATTGTCATTTTGTTTTAGAGACGCCATATGGCCTAATTATCACACAATGATAAATCACTGAGTGGTATTTTTGAAAACAAACCTATTTCAGTTTGGCTTTTACTAAGATGTCACGTAGATTCGAATTTTTCTTAAATGCAATTACTGGGCGCTTGTTGAAAGGTTGTCTGAGATTGTCCTGTAAGTTGTGATATTCATCTTTTAGGATTTTGCCAATTTCAGCATTTTTCCGATTGTATGTGAGAGTAAATGTGATAATCTCTCTTTGATCTAAGAGGCTTGGGTCAGAATTTATGCCCCTAGGCCATTGTGTTTCTAATTGTTTAATCCAGAATGATTCTCTTAGTTTTCTTTGTTTATCAGTTTCCTCTGTTGTGTCTGAAAGAGGTAGCTGTTCGATAGGCATAATTTCAAAGTCACGAGGGACTGAATGATCAGGAAGATTAAAATGTTCAGCCACATGTGTGTCTTCCTCTAGTCTAATATCTGAGCGGTGTCTAGTTGCACGCCATCTTAGTGGATTTTTAGTTTCGCCGACATACTGCTTTTGACACAATTTGCATGAAATTAAATAAATGACATTTTTAGAATCACAATCTAAAATTGACTGAATTTGAAATTTGCCTTTGTTTTGAAAGCTTGTGAATGTACTCTGGGAAGGAAGAAAACCATCCAATTTACACCTTTTCTTTTCGCATTTCCGAGATCCTCCTTCACCTACAATCGGCCGATTATGACAAATTTTGGTAGACCGAGAATTTCTGGCATTATCCGGAATGAGTTCCAAATTACGCAAAGTTTCAGACCTTATTTTACCTAGGAACCGAGAAGAGTATCCTCTCGGTCTGAGAGCTTTGAATAAGGTCGAACATGATGATTCAAAGTTTTTCCTATCACTCGAATTTCTATGAAAGCGGATTATTTGTGATTTTACAAGTCCCTTGAAAGTATGCGGTGGATGGAATGATTTCTTGTGCAGTAGTTGATGGGAGTCGGTTGGCTTAAAATAAACTTTATAGTCTAAGTAACCAGTTGTTTCATACTTTATACCTTTGTATAAGGTTACATCCAGGAAATCTACGGACATCTCATCAATTTCAGCTTTTAGTTTGATATTCGGATCATGATTGTTCAGAATGGCTAAAAATTCATTAAATGCTTCTTTAGTATGTTGCCAGATCATGAAAATGTCATCCAGGTACCTGCGGTAAATGAGTGGCTGATTTGGACACCTTTTGAGTGCTTCCTTTTCCCACTCAGCCATGTAAAGGTTATCAAAACCTGGGCTGAAACGCTTACCCATTGCGTAGCCACAAATGTGTTGGAAAATTTCACCAGCAAATTCAAAGTCATTACCTTTCAGACTCAGCTCCAATACAGCTATTACTTCTCTGTCGGGCCTGTTGGTGTCGGGGTAGTCGGCAAATGCTCTACGAATTGAATTAAGACCCTTTTCGATATCAATGTTTGTGTACATAGCATCGACGTCCATCGTAATTAAGAATGAATTTGGAGGGACCGAGATCTTAGAGACCTGGGCTAGAAAATCTTCAATGTTTTTCAGATAGCTAAAATGTCTGTTTGCAATTGGCTGAAGATGGTAGTCGATAAATTCACTAATCCTATATGATTCCGAACCACAATCTGAAATAATGGGTCGCCCTGGTGGAGTCATTGGGTCAGTCCACGAGTCAATAGACTTATGGATTTTAGGAAGAAGATAAAATGTACGTGGTTTCGAATCATCTTTTGCAAAGAGATATTTAAATTGCTTTTCAGTTATCTTCTTGTTATCAACCATTTTTTGGAGAATTTCGTTAAATTTGCTACAGTTATTTTGCCAAAGTGGTTCCTTTAGCTTTTGGTAATGTTTCGGATTACTAAGCTGCCTATGTGCTTCTTTGATATAGTTATTTTTATCCATTATTACAGTAGCTGATCCTTTATCCGCAGGTTTAATAACAATTTCATTATTTTTAGATAACCCTTGTAGAGCATGGCGCTGCTCATAAGATAAATTTTGCTGATCATTTGGAAATGTTGTATTTTTAATACGCTCTGAGTACAGTTTTATACTTTCACCGATTGCTGGGTCAACCAGTTTCAAATTTGGTGCCCAGCCTGTTTTCTCAATGAATGGTGGAATGTTGCTATTTGAGTATCGAAAAAAATCTGCCAATTTGATGCGGTGACCAAATTCAGCAGTTTCAATAAGGACATTTTCTAAATCTGCCTCCAAAGCAATTTTGGGTTTCGGAGTTGGTACAAAGGTTAATCCAAAATTAAGCAGCGATTTTTCGGTTTCACTTAACTGAGAACCAGCTAGGTTGACAATATTACTGCCTAGTCCAATTTCTGGGTGGCAGCTACCTTGACCCGAATCTAGTTTAAATTAAGGAAATTTAGCCAATTGCTATAGATAGTGTTAGCAGTCCCCTCAGTCCAATGTATAGTGTCACGACACACACTAAAATCTGCGATTTGCAGGCATGGTATGACAGTAACATTGGACCTAGGGGACTCTGCAATTCGATTAATTGCCTCAAGAATTTCCTTCTGGTTGGGGGTCGAGGTAGCTGAAAAGTTTAATTGGCTGAAATAAATCATAGTTTTAGGGAATTTTTTTCTTATCATGCTGAACATCAATCTCAGTCGAGTCTCAGTGTCTGAGAGTGGACTGTTCCGGTCATTGATACCTATATTAAGGATCAGTTTCTCAGGATGGACTGACCCTGTGTATCTATTAATGACAGTTCTTATGTCATTAATAGATGCGCCAGGGAAGCAGACCACCTGTATGTCTGGTTGCGGGTCTACGTTGATTCTGCTGAGATTTGATGTTCCCACAATCAAGGGTTTTTTTTACAAATAGTGGGAAGCTGCCAATTGGGTCTATTTACAGACTCGTTCCGGAATTTCCAAAAGGTGTTCTTCTCTAGCTCAGTGGGACGGGTGGGTCTGCTGGGCTTACAAAACTGAGATGGGGTGAAACGAGGTTGTGGAATCTTTGCTACAGGTGGCTTTTCACGTGATGATTTTCCACCAGCTACATGCTATGGTAGTGATGGAAAATCATCAGGTGAAAATGGCGCCATAGGGGATGATGGGGATTCGGGTAGTGGAATCAAGGATGGGTCTACTGGTGAAATGACACTAACAACGGGTTCAGAGCGTTTTTCTGCATGATGATCTTCCACCAGCTACGCGCTGTGGTAGAGGTGCAAGATCATCACGTGGAAACGGTGATATAGGGGGTGGTGGTGGCGATTCAAGGAGAGGGATCAAGAGCGGGTTAACAGGCGAATAATTACAAGGGGACGGTCTGTCATTTAGACGTTTAAGGCGTGGTGAAACCTCAGTGGGCGATCTTACTCTCTTCCTAGCCTGGGAGGGTGGAGCCACACATGTCTGTTCGACTGTTGGTTTACGCTTCGGCGTAACATTTTTTGTGCCAACAGTCGAACGGAAATGTGGGTCAATAGGCCTAATGAAATCATAAAATGCTGCAATAGCACTTCCACTGAGCTTTCTACCATGGTTGTTCTTGACCCAGCGGATGGCAATGGACTTAGCGAGGCAGAGGTCAAGGTTGGGATGGTCTTGGGCGGAGAGGATCTGGGACCTTAAACACCCTAGCTGACAGTTATAATGACCAATCAGCGTTCTCACCATTGATTTTGCCCACTCAGAGTTCACCGACCAAATGTCAAAGAGGATATCATCATTTGGCATGGCCGGCTTCAGAAACTTACTTAGATCCCTTACCCTCTGGCCTAAGCCATTAGGCAAAGTATCCAACCTGAGGTGGTTGCTCAAAATACTAATATGGTGAAAACACTGGATCACCATATAGTACACCTTGACTAGGCGGGCTTGGGCAGACGGGCGGTGATGCGATTCACATCCCGCACCATCCCTTCGTCTACCTTTGCCTGGTCTGGCCATAGTGTACTTCTCAGTCAGGAGTCGTTTAAAGGTAAACTAACTCAGACAAAAACTGTACCTGTAGCATTCTCGGATCACAGCATGCTGTGTATTACCTTAGATAATGCTGACTGGATTAAGCAAGGGAATGGATATTGGAAATTTAATAACTCACTCCTTCATGATGCTAAATATTATCAGCTTATCCAACACTGTTGGCATTATTGGCTCGGGAAAAAGGACTCATATGAAAATTTGATTCAATGGTGGGAGGAGGGTAAAAATAATTTGGCTCACATTTCACAGCAGTATGCTAATAAATTAGCATGCGATAGACGAAGGCACAGGAAAGCGTTGGATAAACCTTTATTACGAACCTCCAATAAAGTAAATAACGGAGAAGAAGGCTATAGCGACCTTTTAATTCAAACAAAGAACAAAATAAATGAGTTAGATAAGTATCTGTTTGAAGGTGCCAAAATTCGGTCACGAGCTCAGATGCAGGCTGAGGGTGAAAAACCCACAAAGTTTTTCTGCAGTGTGGGAAAAGATAGGGGCATAGGAAAGATTATTAGCCGTGTAAAATCAAATGATGGTGTAAATCTTGATTCAACAGCTGATATAACAAGAGCTGTTCATCATTTTTATCAATGTGTCTATTCGTCCGAAGGATGTGATGCTGCAGCAGCTGCAAATGTTTTAGGTAACATCAAGAAAACGTTTCCGGATTCATGCCGTGTAATGTGTGATCAATGTTTAACATTAAAAGATTTAACTGAATCCTTACGTAATGTGTGATCAATGTTTAACATTAAAAGATTTAACTGAATCCTTACGTGGTATGAAAGCAAGCAAAACTCCTGGATGTGATGGCCTTACAGTAGAATTTTATAGCACATTCTGGAGTATACTAGGGCCATCATTGCTGCAGGTCGTACATGAAGTTTTGGAAATTGGCAACCCTCCACCTTCCATGTCTCAGGCATACGTTTGAATACTTTATAAGAAAGGTGAAAGGGAAGGAAATTACCGACCAATATCTCTGCTGCGTGTGGATTATAGCTCTGTCACTAAAACTAAGCAGAGTTTTGGAGGAAGTGATTGACGCTGATCAGACCTGTGGTATTCCAGTCAGAAGCATTTTAACAAACGTCTTTCTTATACGGGATTTAATTAATTTAGTGGAGAAAGACAAAATACCAGCAGCAATCATTAGTCTTGATAATGAAAAGGCATTTGATCGTCTAGAGTGGGATTTTCTTTTTAAGTTTACGTTGTATTGGCTTAGGGGAAAATTGTATTAAATGGGTCAAGATATTGTATACTAATATAAGTAGTCCATATTTGGTCAATAATCATTTAGCTGACCCTGTAATTTTGAAGCGTGGCGTTCGACAGGGATGTTCATTGTTGTTATTTGTGCTTGCCATGGAGTCATTTGGGGCACCAATACGTGAAGATAAAACATTCAAAGGAATTGTCATACCAGGTATTGTAAGACCCTTGAAGATTTCACAATATTCCGATGATACCACAGTATTTATAGGAGATAATTATAATTTTAGTTTCCTAGAAAGGACACTGGTTGAATTTAAGAAAGCATCTGGCCTAAAAATAAATAAGGATAAATCCGTTGGTTTGTTTCTTGGTGAGTGGAATTCCCGAATGACGTCATGAGAATAAAGTGGTCAGACAACAATATTAAAGTGTTGGGAATTTACTTCAATAGGAAAATGGATCCCTCAATGAACTGGACATATCGCCTTACTAAAGTGAAACATATTCTAGCAGGTTGGAGGCGGCGTCATTTGTCAATTTTTGGAAGAACCTTTGTCATTGATAATTTGGCAATGTCCGGGCTGTGGTATACAGCCTCAGTTGTACATATGCCAAAATATGTAGAAACTGAAATTAGTCAATTAATTCTTGCATATTTATGGAAAGATAAAACTAACCTTGTATCGCAGGCTGTGTGTGTGAACAAAAAACAAAATGGCGGGGTTAGATTTAGTTCACATACCAACAAAATGTGCGTCTTTAAAACTTAAATTTCTTTATGAATTACTTTATGAAGATTCGCCGCAAGTATCTTCTTTTCAAATACGCCACCCCCAAATATTCGGAGGATTCCTGGGATATATCAGGACTTACGCAAGGCATTAAGTATGTTTTCTAAAACCACTCAATCGCCATTGACATGGGGAGATGCTTTAAATCAACAATTGTGGGGAAATGATAACATTACCCTGTCCAATAGAGCTCTTTATTAGCAACTAACGGGATCCAGCACTTAGCAGATGTGATTACACTTGATTCCCGAGCGTGGGTTTCCAGGCAGACCCTATCAGAGAAATGTAAGCTGAGAACCATCGTCTGGATTGGTTTAAATTACGAAATTCCACTAGCAAACAGGAAATAACTCCACCCATCTTGCTTTACGATGAAAATGTATTCATATGTCATATGAGTTCCCATGACTGGTATACAGTTCTGATACAAAATCACGCTAAAACACCAAAAGCTGTTGCTGTTTGGAATGACACATGTTATAAACCCTTTGAATGGAAAACTGTCTGGAAATTTTTACACCTGCCCTCTATATCATATAAAGCAAAGGATGTAGCTTGGCGACTTCTCCATCGCAGACTTTGGGTTGGTCATCTATTACAAAAATGTCACGTCACAACCAGTAATCGATGACAATTGAGCACTTATTCCTTAAATTCTCAGTCATTCTTGAGTTCTGGAATTACATAGAGACAGTTTTAAAGGATATCGGGATCAGTCACGTGAAATTGACAGCTAATATTATTTTATTTAGAGATTTTAAACATGTACAAATGCATCTTACAAACAGCCTGCCAGATGTCCTAATTTGTCTTGTTACAATGGCGGGTTGGACAATTTGGAAATATAGATGTGCTAAGGTACTGGGCCATGATAACATGAACAGCTTAGTTTCATTGAAAGCGATTTTTCGCGCCAGTATGCTAAGTTTCCTTCAAGGAGAACTTTTTCGGTTGACGAAGAAAGGGAAGATTGAAAGGTTTAAACATACATGGTGTGTAACCAACTTAGTAGAATTATCACCTATGAACCGGATAATTTTTAATTTATGAGCACCACAGATCCTGTATTGAAGTACCAGAGGAGTTTAAATTAATATTAGTTGAAAAAGAAAATCTGACTATTAACCCTTTAATGGCAGCATTTGTTAAGGAATGTCAAAATATTTGCTGATTGAGTTACCATTTGCGGGCCGAGAGGAGAATATTTTGGAAATTTAGCACTGGAGTGGCTGGCTCGGTTGTCAATGCAGTCATTCAACTGGTACGTTTTTAAAAAATGGTCTTCTCTTGGCCTCCAAATCGAAATTAACATTCCTCAATACCACTGAAGAGACGGGGTTTTGGTCTACTTCGCCATAGAATGGTTTTAAAACGTCACCATGATGATTAAAAATTTCCTTAGTTTGCCGAGTATGGAAATAATGTAATGTTGTAATGTTTTAAATCCCATCTGTATCATTTTGTGTAACATTTTTAAGAATAAATTGTTAATGTATACATATTAACGCTTAAATACGGGCATCCCTTGATTGGAGGCGGTTGCTGCCTTATCTGACTGCTGCTTCCAGTCGTGTCGGAGGTTTTTTAATGGCCAGTATTATATTAAGATCATTGTATTGTTTGAATTGCAAACGACCCCGGGCAATATTGAAATCAGTATCTCTATGTAAACACATCATTTTTTCAAAATAGCAGCGGTGCTTGTTATTGTTTACTCAGGCCGCAAGCGATCACGGACATTTTCAGAAACGTTCTCGCGAAGTAAAGAGAAAGATTAATTTGCCGAGGCGATATTTGCTATTGTTCGCTGTACTGCTGACAAAACGTTTGCGTTTAAATACTCGCGTTTTGTCGGCTACAAAATCAATTACCCGGGCCTGTTCAGAAACTGGTCATAATAATGTATGTATGGCGTTTATTGTATTACGGCAGTATATATTTTTATTGCGCATATATTTTGAATGATATTATTTATGATGGAAAGACTGGCGAATTTTTTTAAGTTGTTTTTACTTTGACGTCTGTTCAATGTTAGTTTATTGTATAGTTTTGTCAGCCTTTTATATATTTTTGGATATTAAAGGTTTTCCGCATGATCCGTTGATCGTGTCATCAAAAAAAAAAAGAGCACGCGTTTATTTAGCTTTGCAATTGCTGCCCGAATTTGCTAGTTTCTAGCGCGATTTTGTAGATAAATTGTGTACACATATTTCGTATTAGTATTTCCTTTCAAACTTTATGTTTAATTTGCAAATTCTTGTCTTGGTTGGAGCGGATTTTGTGTCTCCATTTTCTTAAGGCACTCCTCTTAGCTGACGGTTTCCGCCATTTAATAGGGCTCTTCTTACTGTGGTCAATGCAATACATTTCTTCCCGCGCCAGTATACTATTTCTATAGTTTGTTGGCTAGCTCATTATATTTGACAAGATCGTGTCACGGCTATCGACGTGTATCATGGGTTAAAGGACGTCGTTGGCGCGGGATATGCTGCTTTGCAGGGGCTTATCAATGTTACTAAAACAGTATTGAATGTAACAGTGTCAAATGAGGGGGTCAGGGAAAAGCTTCTAGAAGATGTTCTTATTGTAAAAGGCGAAGTTTGTAACGTAGAAGATATCGAGTCAGATAGGTTGCTAGTGAAGAACAAAGTTCCACTAGAAATTACAGATGACAGAATCATGAATGAACTCAAGAAGTATGGTAAAGTGCAAAAGACTGAACGGGAAATGTATCCCTTTGACAGAACGCTAGAAAACGGTGTAAGACGCATCTGGTTTGATAAAGTGGATAGCCCTTTACAAAGCAGATTGATGCTTGATGGCAGCTTTGTCCTGCCCTTACAATATAGAGGGCAAATTAAAGAATGCCGGATCTGCCTAAGTACCAACCATTTGGCAACATATTGTCCCAATCGAAACAAATGTTTGCTCTGTGGTTCAGTTGACCATTTTAAATGGCGCTGTCCAAAAAATCAAAACAAGCCCTCAATATCATGAGATAATCGCCCATTAAAGGATGCAACTGAATCAAATGCTTCTGAAGCAATCGCTACAGAAGCTGTTGTTGTGGTTCATGCCACTCAAAATGACACAAACAAATCATCAAATCCTGTTAAAGTAAGTGCAGTTGATGAAATTCAAGTATTAGAGGAGGGTATAACCTTAAGTCAAGAAAATACTCAAAATGCAGTGGAGCCAAACGTGGCTGTAAAAGACACGCAGAAAAATGATGATCTTACAGAAGAGCCAGTTTATAATTCCTTAGAAGATGAATTAAAATTAGAACAGAATAAGTTCAGGACTCAGAAGACGGAAAGTTCAGTCGATTTTCCGCTAAGCCCACTTGATTTAAGTCAGCTTGAAGATAAAGTAAATGACGCTCCTGCCAAATGTAACTTAAGTAGCAATAAGCGTCATAAAGAAGACAATAGCTCAGAATCTGAGATTGAAGTAAATGATATGGATGATGATACAATGTCAGTTGCAGAATCAGATGTGTCCATTCAAACACAGAGTTCACAGATGAAATATGAAATGGTAATGTACCGATCAGAAGGGGGTGAAGTGTTAGTGCCATATGTAACTGCGAGAGGCGTGAAATATCGTCTACTGCGCCATGATTCTGATATTTCCAAATATGAATATTTGTCTGTGGTAGAACTAGGAAACATTGAATTCGCAGGAAAATTAGGTAAATTGTCTATGAAATGAGCTAAAAAACCAAATCAAGTTAATCTAATTATGGCGGTTGTAAATATCATTTTACAAATTATGACTATCTACACCATCAATTGCAGAGGATTAAATACCGAATTCAAGCAGCGCCACCTGCTTGAAGAATTAGCAAATAAGAGAGTTGATATTGCTTTTCTACAAGATACCAAAATTCAAACAACTGAAGTGTATGAATCTCTCAAAGATATTTCAAAAGGGCAGATTTTTTATTCTTTATCACAAGATAATAGTGCGGGAGTGGCCATTCTTATCCTGCCCTTCTGTCTCAACTATGTTGACGTTATATCGTCGTCATCAGATACAAATGGACGATGGATTTGTGTATCAATTGATGTACTAAACACAAGTTTAAATTTGATGTGCCTTTATGCACATATCTCTCATCAATTGCGCTGTTAATTTCTAAATGATGTTTCCACAATAATTCAAGACAGGACGCCTGAAAACCTAATTATGGGCGCTGACTTTAATTGCATATTAGATGAGGCTAAAGACAGAAACTCTAGGTCTAATTTTAATGATACATCGCATAATATTTTGAAACAAATTTGTGAAAATAAAAGCTTGGTAGACACTTCAACCAATGGAAGGTTAGCTTCAAGGTTAGACAGGATCTGTGTAGAGCGATCACTGAAAGGTTACATGTGTAAAAAAGCTAACATAAAACCAGTAACTTTCTCTGATCACAATATGTTTTCCATCACATTAGACAATGCTGACTGGGTCAAACGAGGAGATGGATTTTGGAAACTTAATGTAGCATTGCTACGAGATACTTGCTATCGCAAATGTGTGGAAAGTTGTTGGAGGCATTGGGATGAAAGAAGAGGTTCGTATCAATGTATAACAGACTGGTGGGAAGATGCTAAATCAGACCTGAAATATATTCCAAGGAAGTATTCCATCAGGAAAGCACGAGAAATACGGAAGCGTAAAAAGGCGCTTCAGCGGTCGTTGTGTGAAATTAATAAGAACATTAATGATGAGGAATATAATTATTACGAACTATTAGTTAAATTAAAAGGTAGACTAAATGAAATAGAGCAATATCAGTTTGATGGCGCCAAAATACGGTCAAGAGCACAAATGCACACCGAGGGCGAAAAGTCTACAAGTTAATTTTGTAACTTGGAAAAAGCAAGAGGTTTAAGAAATTAATGCGCACACTGAACACTAATGATGGAGTATCAGTGTGCTCAAATTCAGAAATGATGGAAACAGGATCCGAATTTTACAAATCATTTAAAATCTGAGGGAAGCGATGAAACTGCAACTAGAGATGCTTTAGCTAATATAACGAAAAGACTTCCAGATTCATGTCACGAAAGCTGTGATCAGTCAATAACAATTGATGATTTGACAAAATCCCTCAAGGTTATGAAGTTAGAAAAGTCTCCTGGATGCGACAGACTTCCAGTTGAAATTTATCAAACATTCTGGCACATATTTGTGCCAGTATTAGAAGAAATCGCAACCAGCAGTTTTAACAAGGGCATCCCCCTCCATCGATGGCCCAGCCCAAGCATATGTTAGGCTTATATACAAGAGGGGTGACAGAAATAAAATACAGAATTATGGACCAATCTCTTTATTCTGTGTAGATTATAGGATTATTACTTGGGCACTAACATTAAAACTTGGCGCAGTCCTAGGCGAAGTCATTGATGATGATCAAACCTCCTCTGTGCCAGGAAGATCAATATTAAACAACACTTTGCTTATACGAGACCTTATTCATCAGTTGAAAAGGATTGTATCCCAGCAGCAATAATAGCACTTGATAACGAGAAAGCGTTTGACAGACTAGAATGGGATTTCTTGTTTAAGTCGTTAGACCATATTGACCTTGGTTCAAGATTTATTAAATGGGTGAATATTTTACATACTGATATAACAAGTTGCTATTTAGTAAACAATCAGCTATCTGAACCTGTAGTGATGGAACAAGGTGTCAGACAGGGTTGCTCACTGTCCCCGTTTCTATTCGTCATAGCTATGGAATCGTTGGAGGCCACATTGAGGCAATGCAATGACTTTCAAGGAATATGTATACATGGCGTAGAAAGGCCACTAAAGGTTTCTCAATATGCAAATAATACGACTGTGTTTGTGGGTAAAAATACGGATTTTAGAATTTTAAATGGAGTATTAATAGATTTTCAAAAGGCATCAGGGCTTAAAGTCAATAAAGACAAATCTAAGGGCTTATTTTTGGGCGATTGGAAGGTCAGAACTGACAATGTGATGGATATTAACTGGCCAAATGATGTCATAAAAATGTTGGGTATTTACTTTAGTAGAGAACAAAATGTATTACTAAACTGGGGAGAAAGGCTTTCCAAGCTAAAGTGTGCATTACTAAATTGGAAACGACGTCGCCTAACTGTCTTTGGCAGGACATTTGTCCTTAATAATTTAATTTTATCTGGACTGTGGTATACCACTTCTGTACTTCATATGCCCAAATCAGTAGAGTCAAAGATCAACACGTTACTTTTGTCCTTCTTATGGGAGGACAAAGCCCATTTAGTATCACAGTCAATCCTCACCAATGAAAAGCATGCCAGAGGCCTGGATTTGGTTAATGTTTCAGCAAAGTGTGCTTCTTTAAAATTGAAATTCTTGAATAACTTGCTCACTTCAAACTCATCTTGGTCAAGTGTTTCAAGGGCACTTCTCCAAAGGTATGTAGACCCATTTCCAGTAGAATGTTTATTTATGTGCAATAAACTGCCACCTAATCATCAAAAGGTACCAAATGTATAAAAAGAACAGCTCGAAGCCTTAAAATATTTACACGATCAATGCTACAACCCAATTGTTGGGAAGATGCCTTAGAGCAACGTCTTTGGAGCAACGAGTTGATTCGTGGTAATGATGATGTATTATATTTGCCCTCTATGGCCAAAAATGGTATTCAATATTTACGTGACTTGGTAAATCCGAAATCTCGTAAATGGATTGCGATGCAAGATGTAGCAAGAATAACATCAATGAGATATATTGATGCTCAGCGCTTATTTGTTAGAATAAAGAATGCAATACCTGCTGTATGGTTCAAATTGCCGAAAGCACGTGGCAACATGGATATGTTGCAACCAACATTAGTATCTATGTCAGAACATATAAAATACAACATGACATCTAGAGACTGGTATAAAATTCTAATGCAAAGTCGGAGACAGACGCCTATTGTGGTTAGGCATTGGAACAATTTAGGATGCACGCCAAAGAACTGGAAAAATGACTGGAGAGCAATACATCTACCTTGTCTACAAGGAAATGCACAGGACCTGGCATGGCGATTACTCCATCGAAGGCTATGGGTCGGCCATCTTACTTATATGTGTAAAATAACAAGTACAGACCGGTGCTTATTATGTAATACTGAGGAGGAAATGATAGACCATCTATTTACTCAGTGTCGTATAACTACAGGCTTTTGGGTATATATCAATATGCTCATTGCTAAATTTGGAACCAAATATGTGAATTTAGTGGCTGAAACACTTTTGTTCAAAGATTGCTCAACTATCGGACGAATCATTAATAGCAAGGAGAAAGAATTGTTAATAACCCTGTTATATGTAGGAGTGTGGGCCATCTGGAAGCATCGGTGTTCAGAGGACAGAGATAAAACCGGCAACAACCATCAAAGAGCCATACAAGCTATATTTCGATCATTGTTGATAAACTGCATTCATTGTGAATTTTACAGGCTAGTAGAACATGGGAGAGAAAGCAGATTTAAAGATGTATGGTGCAAAACTGGCCTAGTATCAATTGAATACGGATATCTAAAAATATCAGAAGCAGACTTATATAAGCTAGTACACTCGCAGCTTGCTGTATATTGATAAATGCTATTTTAATTTAATTTAATTGCCTTTATTTTAAAATTTTAATGCCTTAGGAGACTCTAATCTTGACGAATATCCTAACCTTGGGAATCAGTGTATTTAAATATCAAATGAGCATTATGTCAATATTCTGAAGGTGATCCGATTTTCAAGTTAACAGAGTGTGATATCTTACAATTAGCTTCCTGTTGTAAATGTTTACTGTAGGTGTATTTGTTCCAGGGTAATTTGCAAAAACTTACAATGAAGTAAATTTATAATGTGAACCCAAAGTGCCATCTATGTTGTCATAGTTTGTATATTTTGCTTTGTGCATTATATTACATAAAAGCTACTTCGTCCGGCGGGCATTTAAGAATTGGCTAACTGTCGTCAATGAGTGACTTTTTGTTACTTATTGACGAGTCACCTCGCCACTTGTTGGTGAGCTGCACTCGCCATTTGGCCCTACTACTATATGGTGTGCTACGTTAAACTACATATGATCTACTTAGCCTGCCGGTCATGAATCGGCTTAATGGCGTCAATGAGTAGCAGTAGCTTACCGCTAATTACTGATGAGTCGCATTTGTTGATTTGCTATGCTCGCCATTTGGGCCTACTATTACACGGTGTGCAAATAGTAATGGCTTTGTTGAATTATGTTATGTTATCAGCACTTTATTAATTATGTTTTCTATGTAGTTATGCCACGGTTGTGGTATATGATAATAGAGTATTTTAGCTTGCACTGTTTTGATATGCTAGGTATGTATTGCTATTCTATTAATAAAGCCTGCTATTTCATCCGATTTTTTATTGGGGTTTGCAAGCCTTTTTTAAAGGAGTTCATTCGTGAAGTCTATCAGACTGCGTCAGCATCAGACTTTCAACAACAAAAAATAGTAGTAGTAGTCAATCATAGCACATGCTGTCTTTTGGCTCTGCTAATTACGTCGATTTTAGAAGCAACAAAGGATCAAACTCGAAGTGCTTCAGAGCCTAAGAATCACCAGGAGCCTGAACCGGCTGCTGTAGCTGCCGTTTACAAAATGGCTACTGTAGATGATGTTCATAAGCCAGCTGTTCGTGTGGTAGTAGACATGGCGGATTCTATTGAGGTTTTGAGGGAGAACGTGACACAAACTCCTGTACCAATGGCTAAGGATGTTAGTTTAACATCTGATTCAGAAAGTCTACAACTAGGGCAAACAAGATTTAAATCACAGTCCACTGAAACCGCTGATAATTCAATATTAGATCAGGCCTCTCTGACTTGTTACCTTGAGAGGCGTGGAAGGTAAAACAGATATTGCTGTTGGAGCCAGCAAAGAATTAACAAGCACCACCTCCAGCATTCCTCGCAAGACAGAAAGTAATCTTAAGCAACAAAAGGATGACTCAAGTTCAGATTCTGATGTTGAAGCAGACAATGTTCATAATATGTCATATGATTATGATGATAACGTATCTGTTGCTGATTTGGATATATCGGTCAGTACACAATGTTCTCAAAATGCTGAAATGGTTATGTACCGTTCTGAAACAGGGCAGGTATTGATCCCATACATAACAAAAAAGGGTGTGCGCTATCGTCAGTTACGTAATGATTCTGATGTATCAAAATATCAGCATCTGACAGTAATTGAATTAAATGCCTCAGAATTCAATGAAAAGATTGGTAAATGGGCGAAAAAGAACTTGAGTAAGAAAAACAAATCAAATTAAAATATGGCAGTTTTAAATTGATGTTTTAAAATATTTTAAATGTTAATTTCCACATTAAATTGCAGAGGTTTAAATGACGAAATAAAACTATTAGATGAATTAAAGGCAAGAAATGTTGACATTATTATGCCGCAGGAGACAAAATTACAAGATATAGAGGTTATTGAAAGGTTCAGGTGTTTGACGAATGGGGAACTCTATTACTCTATTACCAATGAACCGAGTGCAGGTGTTGCAATTTTGTTTCTCCCAAAATGCCTCATCTGGATAAATATCATTTCTTCTTCTTCTGAAAACAATTGGCCGTGGGTTAAAGTTGTAATCGACATAGAAGGGTCAAATTACACTTTAGTTTCAGTCTATGCACCGGCGTTGCATTCTGAAAGATGTACATTGTTGTCCAGTGTATCACGCATTCTTAATGATAATGCTGACAATATTATCCTGGGTGATGATTTTAACTGTGTTATGGATGGGACACGAGACAGAAGTTCACTTTCTAGCTATGGTGACTGTAGCCCGCGGGGTAGTGTCGGGCCATTCCGGTGTCTGATGTCGACTCGCCGCGCCGCAAGTGCACAACGAATGATGACGCTGGTTAGCTTCCGGTCTCGGGGTGACGGATCCTGTACGATACTGCCCTACGGGTAACAAAGACCAGCTCCTAAGGCCGGTGGAACTCAATTGTTCCGGTGGGGAAGTGCGACCATCGTCGCGAACATTAAACACTACAGTCTCATCCCAAGAGTTTGTGTCACCAGTATGCCTGTCCATAGCAATTTCGTGATCTATGGACTTACAAGATTTGATTGGTGACCTAATTAAACTAAGTCTATACAATAATTCTACCTAAACAGACTGTCAAGTATGCTAGATAAAAATACTGAGCATACGAAAATACAAGACATAGAGACAGCCTGATGAACTTTTAAATGTGGGGCTCCCGGAGGTACCACACAGACTCGTAGGTCCGCAGACGTATCCCCGCAAGGGAGGCTCCAGTACACAAGACGTAACTATTTAACTTAATATAAGCTATTATACCTCTAAACTGAAAGGAAAGAAAATTATCTTTGTAGTGACGGAAAATCAGGTGCCTTATGCGGGCACTACTCCTAGTGCTAGTTTTAGGTGAGGAGTATTATCCTTGCGTGGACCGTCATCCCTGAATCCTTGCGAGAGGCAAGTGCCTCGCGCGGGCCTCCATCATGGGAAAATGTTGCCACTGCTTAAAGTGGGAGAAGAGTAGTGGTCGAAAGGGGCCCACTCCAATATTTAACCAAAAATGCTGTAGAGAAAAAGACCATACCTAGTGAGATTATGACTATAAGGTTGCGTGCTGTTTTACGTGAAGACGGGACGAACGATTCCTGAAGGATTCCCACGTCACCGTCTTATGTAATTCTTGGTATGCTGAATTAGTAGTTGCCGCTTTTATTTATGCGGGCCTTCTTCTATGCTTATGCTAACATTTAGTTTTTAGAGACAAGAATTATTTTAGGCCGCAAATGGCGGGTGTCTACCTAGCTTTTAGATACAGCTGTCATTGAGAACAGATACCCTAAGACATCAATACTGAAGACAGCGCACATACATGTTACTTAGCAAGACCTCCGAACTGGAGAAGAATCCGGACATCTCGCTCCGTAACCACATAAAACGTCACAGGACACTGGTTACTTTTCACAAAAGCATTTTTTTAGGCAACTGATCTATCATTATGGTGGGGATAAGAGAGACGAGTACCCACCGTAAATGTCCTTCCCATGAGGGCGTGGCAGATTTGAATATCATGCCCAGACATTTTTACGGTATTCGGTGGGGATGCGCATCTCGCCCGTCACCAGGTCCTATGGAACTAACCGTTTAACCTGTCGTTAGGTTTAAACACAAGTTGTCCAGCTTTGCACTGCGGTGCAGGAGGATTGGTCAGCAGATTAAAAATAATAATAATTAAGATATGTTTTCGCAGTGCTTTCCTACATTGGCAAAGGTGCTAACTACTAAGTATCCGAGGATACAGGGGAAATGCGTGTGACACCACACCTTGGCCATCACCGCTCGGAAACCCCAATAGTTTCCCATGGTCGGATCATCCCATGGTGCGGATAAGGACATCCAAACAATTAAGAAGCTATAAGACTTAGTGGAACATGAAGAGAGACAATAACTTTAGGTATTTTGGCCAATCTTACACAACCTTGCCGGAGTACGGGGCTAAATTATCGCAACCACCGGGAAAGAGGTTTACACTACAAGTTTTCTAACGAAGAAATTGTCTCTAATCATATTAAACGTACCCTATCGAGCTGAATAGAAAAAGTTTTTTGTCGGTAGCATGCCGGGCTAAACAGAGTTATAGCACGGACAGCGACATCAGTGAAAAATTGTTGGTGGCGGGAAAAAGTGCTGCATATATAAATGTTGCTGTATAGTGTTTCCTACGTGCACTGTAGTCCTATATTTTCGACAATTAAGCAAAACATAAGAACTGATGGCCACTGAAACCTACTACGGTGCGGTTAGTGAGAACACCTTACAGAAAATAAGAATAACTATAAACAAATACAGAAATTATAACTGGCAGTCCTAAGACCGTTACGCTGCCTTTTAGTCATCGGGACCGTTTATATGGGTACGATATAATTATCAAAAATATAATTAACGGAATAATTAAAAGGTTAAGTATATTTACTTGAATAATCGGTAGCCATTCTTAAACCTGGGCTATCGTGCTACTGAAATTGATACGTCACTCTTAGGTTGACGTAAGTTGATGAATTCTCGGGAAGCTGGAAAGTTCTCACAGGCTGGTTTCCGCAAACATGATTCCCGTAAGCAGCTGATGACGGAAGCGGATCGAACTCAGGACTGTTATCACAATATAGAATGTCTAACGAGTAGTCAGCAAGGGATACCATAACATTGCTGCTGTGACGAAAGTTCCCATACACCGATGGTATGGATGGAAGTTGACAACAACCCAATCATAAGCGGGGGTTGTTAGATGCGGATGAAGATACGAAACTAAGCTTAACGGTGCGGGGTACGTCAGCCCATTATTTTAGAGCGTGGTGTGCATCAAGGGTGTTCATTGTCTCCCGTGTTATTCGTCATAGGAATGGAGGCATTAGGAGCAACCCTCAGGGAGGATCCACTTTTTCATGGTATAGATATTCATGGTGTAAATCGGCCCATAAAGGTGTCTCAATATTCCAATGACACAACTGTCTTTGCAGGAACCAATGCTGATTTTAAAAGGCTTGACACGATTTTATTTGATTTTCACATGGCCTCTGGTCTGAAGATAAACAAAGCTAAATCAGTTGGATTATTTTGCGTCAGTGGAAGAGTAGGTGTGCTAAGCCACTGGACATCCGATGGACAAATGAATCAATTAAGATTCTAGGTATTCACTTCAGATGAGAGGGTGAAGAGAACCTTAACTAGGAAGAGAGAATAGCTAAAATGAAGAAAACCTGTAATGCGTGGAAGCATCGGCATTTTACTATTTTCGGCAGAACCTTGGTTATAAATACCTTAATACTTTCATAGTTATGGTATACGGCCTATGTTATATATATATGCCCAAACATGTCGAATGTGAAATAAATAGAATGGTCCGAGAATTTTTATGGGAAGGTAAGGCATGTCTTGTATCACAGGATGTTTGCATGAATGATTTAATTCATGGCGGGCTTAATCTTGTAGATGTTAGAATGAAGTACATGTCGTTGCGTTTCAAATTTTTAAATGCATTACTTCATTCTAATATTCAGTGGGCAAATGTATCAAGATCGTTAATAGAAAGATTCATAATGCCTTTCTCAACCAAAAGCTTTTTTTGTGCCAAAAATCCGCCCCCGAATTATACGCGAGTTCCTCCGCATTTTCTCGAGCTAAAAACTGGTTTTGATGCATTTATTAAAGTTGACGATGTACCACTATACTGGGGAAATGTTTTACAATTGGAGTTATGGGGCAATAATCACATCACTCATCAAGGCAAAGCTATGTACTATCCATCAATGGCAGGGAAAGGCATTAAATATGTATGTGACATTGTTGACCCTATTAGGAGGGAATGGAAATCATTGGCTGAGATTTGCTATGTTACTGCTCTTCGACCAATAGACGCGTCAGTTAGCTCGCGTACAAGAAGCTATACCGAAAGCTTGGTTCTCTATATTCAGTGCCGATCTTACTGATGAAGAAGCAGAACTAATATTCATCAGTAATGATAAGGAATTTTCCTGCAGAATTGCAATAAGCAGCTGGTATAAGCTCCTTAGGGAACTACATGCTACACCTCCAAGAGCTCTTTATGCATGTGAGCAGAATGGTTATAATATTCCGAACTGGGAGATAATATGGAAAAACATACATTTACCGAATATTCCCAATCAGGCAGGAGATGTAGTTTGGAGACTAATACACAGACAACTTTGGGTTAAACATCTCATGACAAAAGCACAACTGTGTACTGAAGATGATAATAAGAGCGTTTTCTGTGTAAGCTCTGAGGAAACATTGGTACATCTATTCATTGAATGCCATGTTGTAGCTCAGTTCTGGGTAAAATGTAAGTAGGATTTTATCAGATCTCTGTGTTCCCACATCGGACATAACACCACCCAATATTTTATTTCATGACCTTGCAAATGAGTCACTACAAATAAATAATAACGTTATTGTGTTAGTCTGCTTAAGCATTGGAATTTGCAGCATTTGGAAACAGCGCTGCTTCGTAGTGCATGATGCAAATGCTACTCTCACACACGATCATTTAAAATGTTTAAATGGGATATTTTATGCGTTATTGTCACATTGTGTTAGAGGCGAATGTCATAAGTGTATCAAAGAACGAAATCGGAAAACGTTTAAAAGAATATGGTGCAGAGGTAGATTAATATCATTTGAAAATGACAATCTGTCCATCAAAACACCGCCGTGACTTTCATTTAATGTGCCGAACACGTAAATATTTTAACACTTATGTTACATCCTTGTCAATTTGTGCATAATTTAATGTTGATTATGGAAGTGTATTTTTAAGATTAAATTTTTAATGTAGATTTACCATTTGGTAGGAAATCGTTTGAATGGAGGCTGCTGCAGCCTGATGTAACTGTCGCTTCCAGTCATTCTGTTTCAAAATTATCAGTCGTCTGTTATTTGTTTTGGACATTAGCGGCAAAATGCACTGTAAAATTCTGGGCTAAAATCATCCTATGTTTATGAATTACAAACGATCCAGTGTTATATTTTGGACCCGCCTTATCATTGTAGCTAAGATCGTTATAAAATAGCAGCGAGTTTTGTCATTGTTTAACAATGTACAATCCCGGATAATTTAAGAATCTCTCTCAAAAAGTAGAGAAATATTCAAATGCCACGGAGATATTACTATTACGCGCCGCTCTGCTGACAAAGTGTTTGCGTTTAAATGCTCGCGCTTTGTCGGCTATATAAAAGATTACCCGGGCCTATTCAGAATAGAGCATACTAGATGTTTAATTCGATCAAAATAATTAACGTATGGCGTTTATATTAGTAGTATATACCTACTTTGACAGAACAGATATTTCAATAATACTATTAGGACGAAAAGACTGATAAATATGTAATTAGATTTTTAATGTTAATTAACATTTAATCCTTTGAACACAGACTTCCACGAATCTCACGTTCCGGACAATCGTACGTGTAAGCTGTTGGATGTTTTGAAACTGGTTGGACTGGAACCGTATTTGTCCCGTGGAGTTCAAAGAGTTAAATATGTATATTTATTGAGCAGCTATTTTGAAGTATTTTATTATACTGAAAGACAGATGGATTTTTGAAAGGTTTTTTCCTTTTCACTTGCCGTTTATATACTGTTTGTTTGTTGTATGATTTGTACGTCAGTCTTTTATATATTTTTGGATATGAAAGGTTTTCCGCACGATCCATTGATTGTGTTATCAATAAAAAAAAAGTAGTAGTAGTAGTAGTAGTAGTAGTAGTAGTAGTAGTAGTAGTAGTAGTAGTAGTAGTAGTAGTAGTAGTTGTAGTAGTGGTAGTGGTAAGCGGTAGTAGTAGTAGTAGTAGTAGTAGTAGTAGTAGTAGTAGTAGTAGTAGTAGCTGTAGTAGTAGTGGTAGTGATAGCGGTAGCGGTAGTAGTAGTAGTAGTAGTAGTAGTAGTAGTAGTAGTAGTAGTAGTAGTAGTAGTAGTAGTGGCGGTAGGCGGTAGCGGCAGCGCCAGCAGCAGGGAAACTCGAATTTTAGTTATGCATTACGTCACAGAAAGATTGGTAACCATAGGCGGAAGAATCCTGAAAAAAACAGACTGTCTATGGTGTTTAGTGACCCATGAAAACTAAGTCATGCTGACCTACATTTGAAGTACGACATACAGTTAGCCAACGGTGTATTAACATATCAGGTTTGGTGGCCCCTCTATGAAAAACTCTTGATCAAGAGTTTTCTATGATGCTCATTGAACTGTGACAAGTCAGTCACGATGACCGTGGCGACTGTTGATACATGACACAAAATGCATCCAGACACCAAGCATGAATACTATATGGGACAGAAAACTGTTTAAATTACAGCCAAGACAGGAATCGTCTATGATGTTCATTAAACAATGCAAAGAAGGTTACGCTGACCTACTTTTAATATATGACACACATGTATCCTACAATCCCCACACCAAGATATGGTTGAATTATATGAAAAAAAATTTGAAATCCCAAAGCCTAGTCAGACCTTTTCTATTCTGTTCAGTGAACCATGAATATATGACCGTGCTGTAGCCAGCAATGCATACATGTACCAAGTTTCATTATTGGCCTCGCCCCGTAAGGGAAAGAGGGTAGTGTATTCGTGTGCGTGCGTCCGTGTGTGTCTTTGTGCGTGTTTGCGAGCGTGCGCAAATATGTGCATGCGTGCTTGTGCGTGCGTATCTGCGTGGCTCTGGCCGTGTATGTGTGTGCGTGCATGTGGGCGTGAGTACGCGCACGCGTGCGTGCGGAGGTCAGTATGTGTGTGTGTGTGTGTGTGTGTGTATGCGTGCGTGCGTGCGTGTGTGCGTGCGTGCGTGCGTGCGTGCGAGCGGGAGTGCGGTCGTGCTGGTGTGCGTGCGTGCGTTTGCGCGTTTGTGTAAAGAAATATTGATCTGGATTGAGTCAAATTTTAACACAACAGGGGATCTTATGCTCAAAGAGGATTTTTCTGATTTTGGCCATAATCCGGATAAAAAAGCGGATCAGGACTTAAATTTTAGATCTCTGGAAATCTCTCAAACAGCTGTGACTCACATATTACCACAAGAAAGGGCGTGATAGCAGCAACAGCACCTAATCAAATTAGCTTCAAAATATTCTACAGCTTACCTGTAATCTTCTGAAAATTGATAGTCAGAGCGTTCGGGCATCGGTCGATCTCAACACCAGTTCTCTTAATTTATAGTAACGTGCAATCGATTTGCAATCATCATATTTGAACTCAGCGCCTTCGAGAATCCCCAACTAGACACCCAGATCATAAATATCCACCAATTATGAGCAGAGATATAGTTTTGCGCCTATCCGGTCGTAAAAGGAACTCATAAAGGACTCGAAAAAGAGGGCGCTAGTGTCCAAAACATCTAGATTTAAATCTTCTGTTTCTACGTTCCAAAAGTGTATCAAACTTAGACAGTAACAGCACCCAGTTTGCCCTGTAGGTGGGGCTTAGTATACTCTCTTCCGTATCCTCTGCGTGTCGTAAGAGGAGACTAAAGGAGGTAAGGGTGAGGTAACCCTGACAGAAACCTCGAGTGCTGGAGACGGAGGTTCCAGGCCGCACGGCGCACTCTAATAAACCATGGATCCACGCACTTAACGCATATGATCATGTCGATAGTCACATACAGGACTGGCGGTATGATCAGCGAACGAAAAGAAGAAGAAGAACAGCACCCAGCCAAATTTGTATCAAAATATTCAACAACTTACCTGTATATTTTTCTGGAAATTGATAGTCAAGGAGTTTATAGATCTATCCCTTCCAGCACGGGCGGAGCTTATCAAAAGATGAGCGGGCAGACCATAGCTAAAACTGAATTCCTCCATTGGGCCCTATACTTGTGATATTCAAGGGACATAACTCATGACTGTGTCTCTTCGAATCAGGTTCATTTTCGGAATGTATACACAGTTTTGGACATATTGACCCAGTTGTACTAGATCTTGTCAGAAACAAACTGGATAGTTGTTATGCTGCAGAGGTATTTGGGACAGCTTCCGGGAAAATCAGTTTCAAAATTTCCAAAATTGTATTCCTTCATGGAAATCACATTTCCGCGATTTTCCAGATGAAACTCACAGTTATGCCTATTACCCTCGGTCCGTAGATCTCGGAAACTACTTCTCACACACCCCTGCATCACACCCACCCACCCGCCCCGCCCAGATTTCGATCAAATTCTAACACAATAAAGGCACCATACACTAGGATTCCACAACATTTTCTAAAGAAATCTGGAAAATATGAAAAAATTGGGAAAATCGGGGGAAAATCCGGAAAGTCCGAAAGATTGTTTAGGCTACACCGTGATAAATGTGAGGGCGAGGTCTGCAATTTCGGATTGCTCTTGTTATTTAATGGACTAGAGACGTATTTGGGACAGCTTCTGGTAAAATCAGTTTCAAAGTAGTCCATCCAAAAGCTTCTCCGTGTTTAAAACATTTCCAGGTGAAAATCAAATATAACCCCTGCCCAATATGGGGAAGGCGCTATTGATCCATTCGGACCAGTATGTCTGTGCGCCAAACAACCCGGATCCGGCTAGGATCAAATTCTGGATCTATGGTCACGCACACCACTACCACCACAGCCACACCCCGCCAGCCCCCCCTCCCCCCCCCCCCCAAACACGTGTATATATGGTATAAGGGAGATAACTTTGTATCTAAAGATTACTAAAACAACAATTATCTCCCTTGAACTGATATGCCCGCAGGCGATAGAGGATTCCGATAAAAAGTGACGTCATTATATTGACTTTTGGGTGATTTCCCAAAATGGCGTCTCCGAGTGCAGAATCTTTTCGACCACTTGATAATCTGTATAATATCCTGCCTCAAGGACACGAAAAGGCTCTGAAACATGCATTCTACAACACGGCGGCAATCTTGTTTGTCGCGTTCGCGTCTGCAGCAGCTGTCGCAGTCTTCTATATTCTAGAATCGTTCCTGAGGCCATTATTATGGGCCGTCTTAGTTGGATCTTTCCTGTATCCATTCAAACGGTCACTCACAAACGTTCTCAGAAACTGGCTGAACGGATTGAACTCGTCTGGGACCCCGTTTGTTGTCGGAATAGCGTTGATTCCTGTCAAAATCGTCGACAGAAGCTCGCAGACAGTCGGTGGGTCTATTGCCAGGAATTTCAAACTGATTTTGGTTTTAATCTCGGCGATTTTGGGAATCTATATTTTGTATTATTTCGGCCCTCTTACGTCTATGTTTCTTGGAGTGCAAACATTCTTCCTGTTCTTAAACGAGGCGTCCAGTTACTTCAGTTCCTTATGGGTAAGTACCAATATCAAAGATTCAAAGATTCAAAATTATTTATTTTCATATAACACATAGATTTTACATTTACACAACAGGTAGTCCACCAAAGGCTGAGCCTATACAGCGGTGGACCCCTTACATTTAACATATAATAAACATATAATTAAGTAATAGTTGGATCATGGGTGAAGATAATAAAATATTTACATGTATACATTTAAGACAATAGACAATTAACACACACGCACACACATGGGAATGGGGAAAACCACAGGCCTTTGAATTTCCATCCATCCATCCCTCTACCGCATATCCCTCCTACCTATATATAATATACAGTAGGGGGAATATGTGGTAGAGGGATGGATGGACGAAAATTAAAGGCCTGTGGGAAAACACATGCATATCTTGTTTACAATATTATTATTATTATTATTATTGTCATATGTAATAATACGGCCTAATTTGTATCAACATTTCTTGGTGCAGCATTATTATTATTATTATTATTATTATTATTATTATTATTATTATTATTGTCATATATATATATATATATATATCAACCAAGCGTAGATGGGTTCATTATGACATCAACTGTAATAGTCTTGTAGCTTACCAGATATATCGACTAAAGTTGGACTAATCCATCAATGGACCTTTCCGGTTTTAGCTATGCCACGCCCATCTCTAGCTAAGCTGTACCCACACCTCGCTCGTGTTGGGATCGATCGATCTCTGAACATCCTGACTATCAATTTCCAAAAAACTACACAGGTAAGTTGTTGAATATTATGAAACTAATTTGACTGGGTGTTGTTGCTGCCTTAAGGCAGCAACAGCGCCCAGTCTAATTAGTTTCAAAATATTCAACAGCATGTTTATTAAATAACAAATAATTACAAAGACATACAATCATACAACATGTCGGACATGTCAAAGCTTCAGTCACACCCGACAATGAAAATGATATTCATCTGCTATTGTCATGATTGTCTTGTTGATTATTTTGAAAAACATGTACCTTATATTGCCTTACCTTTCAGTCAAATTATTTTCAAAATAGTCTGCTCAGTTATAATCAAAATGTACAAGTGCTAGATGAAATTCTACATGGAATGGGTTTTAAGCTTGAACAAAGCTTAAAATGTGCAAAGTTTGTTGAAAGGATGATTTATACACCCACCCCACCCCCACACACAGTCACACACACACAATTAATTATGGTAATTATGTTGTATATATGTGCATGCTTTTCAGATCTGACAGGCTTTGTGTATGACCCTTGCTGGTAAAGCTGACCTAAAATATCCATTTGCAGACCAAGGGAAAAGAAAATTAGAAAAAAAGAAATTTTATCACTGTCCAAGAATTGGCTGCCTCGGTTATTGCATCAGTCATTCCAATGACAATATTTTCAAAATTAGTCTGTCTTCAAATGTACATTTCTCAAGACCACTGGAAACAGGTTTTTTTGTTAACAGTGAGCGTTAAAGGGTTAATTAAGTGTATATAAATAAGTCTTTGTGTACATTGTATGTTGTGTTTAACCCTTCAATGACTAAATTTGTTCAAGAAAATAAAAATATTTCCCAATTCAATGTCCACAGGCCAAGAGAAGACTATTTTTGACATTTTACAACTGGAACAACTGGCTCAATTATCAAGCCAGTCATTCTAGTTGTAAGTTTTCAAAAAATAGTCACATCTTGACTTGCAAATGGCCATTCATCAAGACCTGACCACTGTAGGGGCCGGTTTCAGCCGGCTTAGTCATAATATTTTGAAACAAATTTGACTGGGAACTATTTCAAAATATTCCACATAACGTTTTTTATCTCCATGGCGTTATGAAAAAAATGGAGTGGATTCGTCTGTCCGTCTGACTCTTTGAAACCATTTGCTGGAATTCAGTCAAAATTGTGATGTGAGTTACCTGTACCTATATGATTTGGGCCTGGAAGACTGCATTTGCATTATACTCCAGGTGAGGGAATGGTGGGGGGGTGGGGGTGTCAGATAGTCAAAGTTGGCTGAGTACATCCAGATTTGGTATGTTAGTTATCCATGATTGCAGATTGCAAGACGATGCCTACATTCTAGGCTCCGCCACTGATGAATGGTGGTGGTACAATGGCAAACTTGGTGGAATTCAACCAAGTCTTACATGTAAGTTACTCATTATCATTGCGGATTGTGAGGCGATGTTTACATAATAGGCTCTGCCCACAGGCTGGGGGGTTGTGGTGGGGTGGGGTGTTTGGGGGTGTATATGGCGGGGTTGGTTGTGAGAGAACAGAAAATTTGGCGAAAGCAAAGGAATGCGCAAATTTAGTTGAAAATTGTAAATTCACCAAAAATACTTATTCTTTTAACCCTTGAATTCGTTCAAGACAATTTCAATTTTCTGATGGAAAATGCCGATTTGCAGACCGAGAAAAGAGTAATTTTTAAAATTTACCACCGGAATGACTGGCTCGGTTATCGAGCCAGTCATTCCAGTGGTAAATTTTCAAAAATACTCCTCTTGTTCTGCAAATCGACATTTTTAAAGACCACCGCAGACGCCATTTATGGTTGGTGAGAGTTACAGGGTTAAGGACATAGAAGTGAGACACTCGTAGGGACCATCACCATTTGTCATTGTCGTTTTAACTTGTAATGTCAGCTACATGTACCAAGTGACATATTTATTCACACACGTTTTGAAAATACGGAGGTGATATTGCAATCACCTCCATCCATCAATCCGTCCGTCTGTCTATCCGGCTAACTTCTCCAAAACCATTTGGTGGTACATGTATTCAATTAAATTTGCTATGTAAGTTACTCACTGACAACAACATTCAGTTAAATTGTTTTCAAAATATTCAGAGTATCCAGAGCTAAACATTATTAAAAAATTTGTCTGCAGAAATTCAGCCGGCAGACGCTTAGTTTAAATTTGTGTACATTTACTTGAAGGTCATATTTGGAGAAATCCCTTTTATGTACAATTTTGCAAGTATTTAAGGCATTATTGTATAGTAATTAATAACAAACCAGCTGTATGCGTCTAACATTCACCAAATAGCTAATATTAAGCCGCGAAGTTGGCGTATGATTGAATACATGAAATTACGTGATGGCTTACCTCCCTTGATTTTGCGCTCTTCAGCGTCAATAATGGCGTACAACCTATTATACCGTAATGTTGAATACATGCAGCTTCGTTCAACTTCAGCAGGAAATAAGTACATTTTGGTTGCATTTTCCCGATCAGGCAAAGATAAAAATAGCTTTTTCAGGTGTTAATGCCATTTAAAAATAATAGAAAGTTATATGTTGATTGATTTTAACCCTAAATAAACAACTGACCATAGAGTCTAATGCATGCTTTTACTTAACATACATAATATAGCCACATAATATAGCCTACATAGCGGAATGACAGTTTTTGTTGCTGAATTAAATACATGTTCATACATAAAACAGACACACGTAGGTGACCTAGATCTTTCTTTTCCGTCTAAAACAAAAATTGTATGAGGTCTCAAGGAATTTTCTTTAATTCTGACATTTTTCCTGCGGCTATGTAGGCTACATGGTTTAGGCCTAGAGGGTGGGTGTGTAGTTAGAATCACGCAAAAACGGCAACAGCTATGAAAAACCAATGCGGCAGATTTTTCTCGTTTTTATGTTTCCAGAGATGCTTGAGAACATGATTGCTTCAATGGCGATTTTGGCTCGATAGAAATGTGCGTGAACAAAATTAGCCTGTAAACTACAAGATAATTTAATGTACAAGTGTGTGAGTTTTTAAAGCCTAGCATATACTCATCATTTTCGAGACCAACTGTTTGTAGGTTTTATCAGAAATCCTTCTGGTTTTACCTAACAGTCATAGGCCTGTGTCACTAGTAAGATTACAGTTGAATATACGAAGAAAAACAATCGATATTACATGACCGTAGCAATGGTTGGATGGTGGGGTTGGGGTGGAAGGTGTATGGGGTGGAGGGTGGTTGGGTGGGGTGGGGAGGGGTTGCCAGTTGGGGAATCGATGGGCCTGCATATTTTCACGTTGATGCAAAGCATATTATTTTGAGAAATTACCACCGGGCAAATTGAAAATTACCACCGGGCGATAAAACAAGCATTCCATGTGATGGAAGCGCATAAATAGTAGCAGATGAACGAATTCATAGGAAGACTGACATATCGGTTATCGATCGTCTCTCAGTTCATGCGGACGTCAATGAAAGCTTATAATAAACAAACAATTTTGACAGTCTTCGACGCGTAAGCTATCCAACGTAAATTTGTGCACTCTTAATAAACGTAGGCCTATCTAAATATGACAATTTAGTTCATCTTACCCACCTGTTATAAATTATTATTGTCACGTTTTTTGCGCGTCTTCACTCATATATGTGCGTTTTCAGTATACGCGACAATTGTACACACTCAGGGCCAGCATTTGTCTCTAGTAGGGAAACCTACAAATTACTCCAGTAAAAGTGTGGGAGAGTGAGTGTCGGTATGCATAAATTCATAAGTTACGTGAATAGAGACACATCTGGAAAATCATAACAGATTCTGCTGAATTATAGGCGCAGTTTGGATACAAAATAGATATGTTGTTTATCAAATGGAATGCAGGAAATGACTTCGCATAGCATCAGAATTTTCTGGGAGAAGTACCAGCCCGCCCATATCTCCACAAACGGCCATTTGGAGGGGACACACCCTCACTCACAGACCCTCTCCAATATTGGACTAACTCAATAATAAAATCCTAGATCTGCCAATACTGGATGTAGCAAGATATAGTGTCGTAAAAATACAGTATCTACAGAATCACACTGAGATACCTCTCCAATATTGGACTAACTCAATAATAAAATCCTAGATCTGCACTTGACGGCCATCCCACCAATACTGGATGTCATAAAAATACAGTATCTACAGAATCACACTGAGATATTTTCTCGAAGCAGATCTCATCTATGGGGGTGGGGGGGAGGGGGTGCGAGATATTCATATTTAAATATGGCATCGGCGCTATTATAAACTTTTGAATAATGTCTACCGGGAATATCATTGAAATCATTGTCGATTTCAAAATTCATTGCTACATAAATACAATAAAATGAAAAAGTTACTCCGGTTAACACGTTGACTGCCAACTACGTGTATACTCATAATTGTAGGTGTACCAGATTCTGCCACTACGAGTATACTCGTAGAAAATCAATGGCTGACCTATTGTAAATGAAATATTCTGGCATACATGGGAATGAAATTAACAATGTACTGGCAAATGGGACAATATAAATCTATGCAAAATTAACAAAAACATAATTTTATATTTATATTGCATCATTATTTTGAATAACACAAGTCAGCGTTTCCGAAATTCTTTCCGAATGTGATATCTCTCACACAAACACTTCAAATCAACTCAAATAAATGAAGTCTAACACTCTACCTGATTACAGCATAAAACATTAATGTTTCATGGAAAAAAGCACACCTTTATCATGCTCGATCAAAATTCGTTTGCTGATCAAAAATGTTTGTCATCACATATAAAAATTTAAAGCTGTTTTCAATGATTTCTGGGAAAACAAACTCACATATATCCAAAAACAATATATCAAATAATAGTTCAATCAAAACATAATGTTAGAAATTCGGTTTTAGATGTCTGTTTCCTCAAGCAGATGGTATTTTTTGAAACATTGGTCCACACAAAGAGCAGGCTTCCCGGGACAGACCTCACAAATGTAGCGCGATTCTCGGCGTTTCACTGTTTTTGTACAGATCCGACATGGTTTAGTAGGTCTGTCTTTCTTTTTGGTCGGTAGCAAATAGACAAGATAGTGAAACGACTTCGCTGTGGCAACTGCGGCTATACATTGGCCTTGGCCTTGGAGATTCAACACAGCATCACCCAACAGATGATTTATTAAATGGTCACGAAATTTTATGAATCTCATCTGCTCCCTGCTGTTGTCACTGTACATAATGTGAGCATTCAGGAGACACATCTCGATAATGTGCAGGGCAATCTTTTTGTACCATCTTATGGTCTTGCGCAGAGTTGAGTAATATGACAACATCTGATCAGATCTGTCTATCCCTGACATACCGTTATTGTAGTCTCGCACAATATTTGGTCTGCTTGTAACTTTGTTATTCCGATTTGGGACATCCACCATCTCAACTTTGTGCATGTTACTTATTGTCAGTACACCACATTTGTCCTTCCACTTACAAGCTATGACCGAATCTGACTGCCTCCATTCACATTCACCCCTCTTCAATTTTTTATGAACCACATCTTTGGGATTCGCTTTCCGATCGGCACAGAGTGTTCCACATAAGTAGGTTGATCTGATGGTCAGTTCTTTCACAAGACCCACAGAATTGTAATAGTTGTCAGTGTACACCGCGTGGCCTTTGTCCAGGTAACCATCTAGTAATGTAAGTACCACAGCACCAGCCTGTCCTACGCCAATATCATCTTCAAGACTTTCTCCAGAATATATGCGAACCTTTAGCACGACACCTCTAGATTCACATAGTTCAAACAGTTTGATACCGTACTTGTGGCGTTTATTCTTTATATACTGCTGAAACAAAAGCCTACCACGCCAAAGTTCCATTGACTCATCGATGCACAGATCTTTTCCTGGGTAGTACGTGTTGGTCATTATATTATTGAAATGTTTCAGTACTGGCAGGACCTTGTACAGGCGATCAACATGATGCTGAGTATTGTCTGTGAAATGCCAGAAGCTCAAAAGTAATTGGAAGCGGTTACGGCTCATAACACCAATAAACAAAGAGGTTTTATACATCACATTGGTGCTCCACTAGTGTTCCAAGGTGGGAAGATTTACCGTCCCCATGTGAAGCAACAGACCAAGGAACGTTTTCATTTCTTTACCATCTGTACCAAGCCTTCAGGCGGGATTCTTTACGCAATGGACGTTGTTTGTTGATTTCTGCTGCAGCATACTGATTTGTTTCTGTGACCATCATATCTATCAATTCATCAGTCATGAGCATGTCAAAATAACTGCCAGTGTACGCATCAGTAACTTGCACTTTTTGCGCAACATTCGACCAGTTATGCAGGGCAACACCAAACCTCGCACCTCTCAAAGTTCCATGCGAAGCTGTTGGCACAGCTCTACCATGGCCTCTACCACTGCCTGGGGTAAGGGGTGTACGAACTGGTGTAGCAGAATTATGTGAACAACCCCTTGTTCTAACTACACGACAGCGTCCTCCTCTGGTACGCACCCCACATACGCTAGGTCTTCCACGTGGCAGTGATGGTAAGTCATTGTCACTTGAATGATGAGAGTCAGAAGAAATTGTTGGGTCACCTATATCACTATATTGGTTATCACTACTTTGACTATTACTTTCATAACCTCCGTGTCTGCCTGATAATCTGCATCTAAATCACTGTCATCTGTCATCTCATTAGCTAACTCCATAACTAGACTATCATTGCTCTCACTTTCCATATCCATTAGCATTTCTGCTACCTGGTCCGCTGTCAAACGCGACATTTTGGACTAAATTGCAACTAACTAAATATGGTAACACAGAGAAACATGTGTTATATGAGAATCAGACTATAAAAAGCGATGATGCAATATGACGTGATATTGACGTCACATACTGCTAAAAATAGTGCTACGAGATAACTCGTACCTGGCATATGTGATGGGGAATCACACAGCCACTACCAGCTACGAGTTAACTCGTATACGAGATAAATCGTAGCTGGCAAATGGATATGAATTTACATTCACTCCTGCCAGATACGAGTAATCTCGTGCCATGGGTATTCATGATCAACTGAGTAGAAATTAACTTATTATTACCAAGAGATGAACAAAAACAAAAAATAAAGGTTGTGCACATGCGTATATGGAATGGCAAATTGGAGCGGTATTACAACTACGAGTATACTCATAGTTGGCAGTCAACGTGTTAAACAGTGTTGCCTGTACTAGATTTGCTTAGCGGTTGTTCCACTATGATGTCACAGCTGCTTGGAATTCAAGGGAGGTAATTCATGATGCGATATTCTAAAGCTATGTACTTTATATGCCATGTATTAGCAAATTGATAACAGCTATATGATTTGGAAGGACTAGATATATTATAATATCTTAAAATACACTACATATATGACCTTTAATGTTTCAGATTTGGACTGTTCTTATCAGCTATCTTCTCGTGATTATCTTCCTGTGGACCCCAGAAAACAGCTCTCTGATTCGTTACCTCTCGATTCCCGTGTGGATCCTGCTTATACTCCACCTGTCCGCGATAACGGGGCCGCTCCGCGTTCCTCTGCTCATCCTTATCCTTACATCGGTCGTGATCGGTTTTATTACAGAGAAGAAAAAAGTCACCAAAGGTTTGTGTTATGACCGATTTACACTACACGATTTTATAGCTGATTGCCCACCTGCGAGATGGTGTCTGCTACAATGATAATGTAAACATCCCTCAACTCACGATATATTTTGTCTCGTGACAAGTCGTGAAATTCAAAGCATGTTTGATTTTCATGATTTGTTGCATGTGATTTCGTGCAATGTAACTAGGAAAGCGGACATCATGACCTGGTGTACAATCATTTAATGCATTGTTATCAGTTAAATAAAATTAAATATCTGTAAGTAATAATGTAACAGACATGCCACGGAAAATGTGTGAACGAAAAACTGTCGCAAAATGTAAACAGTGTGGTCTTCTACGATGGTTGACAGGGTTCGTACTGGTGATGGAAATCCTTGAAAATCATGGAATTTGACAATTTAAATTCCAGGCCTGGAAAGTCATGGAAAATCTGGGTTTTTTATCATAGGAATGATATATGAGGAAAAGTCATGGAAAATGGTAATCATACAAAATAGAAGAAATCTGTTGACATAATTTCCGCTGTCACCTCTATATAATGAAAATTACAGCAACACATCAAATCAAGGCTTTAGATTGGTTCTTGCAAGACACAATATTCAGATATTTTGAAAACTTTGTAATACTTAAACTATTTTCCTTTAAAACGACTTCTTCTCAAGAACCACTGGGATGATTTCAATTATATTTGGCAGGAAGAATCCCTAGGGCATAGAGATTCAAGTTTGTTCAAATGAAGCCAATCGGCCAAAATCCAAGATGGCCGCCGGCCAAAATAGCCGATTTTCAGAAACACTAAAAAATCTCTGAAACCGCTGGAGGAATTGATTCAAAACTCATAACACATCATCTATTGCAACGGTAGACCCAAGTTTGTTCAAGGCAACCTGATTGGCTTATTTTCCTGGTGGCCATCTTGGATGACCTAGTTTTCGCGAAAATTACTTCTTCTCCCGAACCGCTGAAGGGATAGGTCTGAAATTTGGTAAATATGCTTAGGGACCAAGGTACATTCGAGTTTGTTCAAGGGAAGTTTGTATGTTAAAAAACATGGCTGCCATCAACCAATCAAAATTTAGCGTTTGTTAGTCATAATGGCTTTTTTGTATTTGCTTTATATATGCTTATCAGTGTGGCGAGTTCAAATATGCCACTCGAGACTATCGGATAAACGGTTTGGCTGCCATCTTGGTTTGTTTTCCCGCCATAGGCTCCCATAGTAAAGCAATGGGCCCATAGTAAAGCAATGGGGAATTCTTTAAACGACTTCTTCTCATCATCTGTGGCAGCGGTAGGCCCAAGTTTGTTTAAGGCAACCTGATTGGCCAATTTGCTTGGCGGCCATCTCGGATGACCTAGTTTTCGCGAAAACGACTTCTCCCGAACTGCTGAAGGGATAGAGCTGAAATTTTGTAAATATGCTTAGGAACCAAGCGCCTTTCAAGTTTGTTCAAGGGAAGTTTGTTCGTTAAAAAACATGGCCGCCATCAAAATTCAGTGTTTCTAGGTGATATTGGCTTTTTCATATTTGATGTATTTTGATGGCGAAAATTGCTTTATATATGCTTATCAGTATGGCGAGTTCAAATATGCCACTTTCGAGACTGTCGGATAAACGCTGCCATCTTGGTTTGTTTTCCCGCCAAATGCTCCCATAGTATAGCAATGGGCCCCATAGTAAAGCAATGGGGAATTCTTTAAACGACTTCTTCTCAAGAACCACTGGGCCGATTTCAATTATATTTGGGAGGAAGAATTCATAGGGCATAGAGATCTAAGTTTGTTCAAATGAACCCGATTGGCCAATTTGTCCGGTGGCCACCTTGGATTTAGGCCGATTTTAGGAAACGTCTTTAAAAATCATCTCCGAAACGGCTTGGGGGATTGATGCAAACATCATGAAATATGATTTATGGCAAGGGAACTTGATTGGTCAAATGGTTCGGCAGCCATCGTGGTTGACCTAGTTGTAGTGAAAATGACTTATTCTGCCGAAGGGATCGGGCCGAAATTTGGCAGATATGATTAGGGCCTAAGGGCCATTAAAGTTTGTTCAAGAGAAGTTGATCCATCGAAAAACATGGCCGCCGTGGGCCAATCAAAATATAGCATGTTTGTTGGCCATATTGGTTTTTTTTATTTGATGGATTTTGAGGCCGAAATTGTTTTTATATGTGTTTTTGGGTATTCTGATCTCAAATTTGCAATTTTCGAAACTGTCGGATAAATGGTTTGCTGGCCATCTTGTTGATAAAGAGCATTCTAGTTGAAATACCTATTGTCCAGGTGAGCGATACAGGCCCCTTGGGGCTCTTGTTTGACTTAATCTGTCACACGCGTAGCACCAGACATGCCAGATACATGTACAATACCCAGTAGACCTTGCCATCCTTAGCCATGCTCTGCTCATCCCTAGTTAAGATACACCCACCCCTCGCTTGTGTCGGGATCAACCGATCCCTGAATGATGTGACTATCAATTTCCAGAAAACTATACAGGTAATCTGTTCAATATTTTGAAACTAATTTGACTGGTGGCAGCAACAGTGTCCAGTCATATTAGTTTCAAAATATTCAAATTGGTATTTATTAAATAGTAAATACACCTGTACATACAATTCAGATAACAATTCTTAGTCAGTCACCAATTATGCATTCTTGACAAACTTATCCATGTCATTCATGATGTCATTGATTATGACATCATCTTACACATCACAACATAGTTGATTATGACATCATATGATGGATGGATAAACATTATATTTTCATAGAACAGGTTGGGTATACACCAAGAAACACCTCCACTATGCGTGTCCACACATGTGCAAGGATGAGTACCCAATTGCTTCGTTCTCAACACGAGAATAGCGTCGGGTAACAGGCATGATCCATCTCAAGTGAGCGTGTTTTTTCACATTTTACTTGTTTCAAAATGTGTTTTTATTTCACTGTATGCCTGGGCATGTTCCATGGCAAGATTATTTTTGAAAATTTACCACTGGAATGACTGGCTCGATAAATCAAGCTTAGTTATTCCAGTGGTAAATTTACATATTATATGAGAAATTTTTTAATTTTCCTGACCGAATTCGAGGAATGAAAGGTTAAGGAAGCGACCATTTTGTGGCCTCTAAAGTTATATCTTATATATTATATTAACTGTCAGCTGAAATTCTGCAGACTAAATGTACCTTTTCCACAAGGTGTAGCTCTAGATATACTGAATATATTGAAAACAATTTGACTGAAAGTTGTTGGTGGCTAAGCCACCAACAACTTTCAGTCAAATTGTTTTCAACATATTCAGCAGCTCCAGAGTTATTGCCCATTGAAATTATTGTTTGCTGCCTCGCAGCAGTCAGACAGTTAAGTCAGTGATATATCGTTGATTAAAGCTGAATATAATAAATTTTGGTATTTTCAGTTGACGATGATAGTGCAGATGGCACTGCGACACCTGAAGCTGAAGCTAAGCCACCCCGTCCCAAATGGCTGTGGTCATGGTTCTGTAACGAAAGAGAATCGGAACCGGGAGTGTCTGAGGCTGACACTCAGCAACCAGTAGCTGCATCTGAAAAGAAATCAGAGGTTTGAAATAAATTTAGGATCATACTTGTTAGCTCACCTGGCCTGAAAGGCCAAATGAGCTTATGTCATGGCGGCCGTATATCATCTGTCCGTCTGCTCATCCGTCAAAGCGCATATCATCCTTAACCGCTTCATGGATTTCCACCAAATTTGTTTGGAATAACTATAATGGCAGGCTCCAGAACTTCCATTCAGAATTTTGATTGGTCAATTTTTCCAGTCGCCACCTTGTTTAATGTAAAGAAACATATATCTTTAAATGCAAATGTTTCAAATGCTAATGGTCCAGGTGAGCATTGCAGGCCCTTGGTCCTCTTGTCTCACTTAAAAGTGTACCAGTAAGACAGACTCAGGATTACATTTTCGTATGTCAGTCTTTGTATTTGTGGCGTGTCATTTGTGTTAAATAGATTTTTATTATTAACTGTATTTATGATTAGCTCACCTGGCCTGAAAGGCCAAGTCAGCTTATGCCATGGCGACGGTCGGTTGTCTGTCTGTCCGTCCGTCCGTCAAATCGCGTCATCTCCTTAACGTTTAAACCGATTTCAACCAAATTTGCCTGGAATGATTCTAAGCTGGTACCCTCCAGAAGTCTTTTTCAGAATTTGGATTGATCAATCTTTTGGGTGAAAATCTGAGATTTTATGAAAAATCTACCAGAAATGGTCAAAATGCTACTCCTCCTTAGCTACTTGACATATTTCAACCAAATTTGACTAGATGCATTCTATGGGGGTAGGCTCTAGAATTTCTTTTCAGAATTTTTATTTATAATTTTTTGGGGTGAAAATCTGAGATTTTATGACAACTCTACCGAAGGTAGTCAAAATGCTACTCCTCCGTAGCTATTTGACATATTTCAACCAAATTTGACTAGATGCATTCTATGGTGGTAGGCTCTAGAACGTGTTTTCAGAATTTTGATTTATCAATTTTTGGGGTGAAAATCAGATTTTTTGAAAAATCTACCGGAAATGGTCAAAATGCCACTCCTCCTTAGCTGCTTGACATATTTCAACCAAATTTGGCTAGAGGCATTCTATGGTGTTAGGCTCTAGATCATGTTTTCAGAATTTTGATTGATCAATTTTTGGGGTGAAAATCTGAGATTTTATGGAAAATCTACCGGAAATGGTAAAAATGCTACTCCTCCATAGCTGTTTGACATATTTCAACCAAATTGGACTTGATCAGTGCTATGGTGGTAGGGTTTATATCTTCTTTTCAGAATTTTGATTGATCAAGTTTTTGGGTGAAAATCTTAGATGACATGAAAAATTTACCGGAAATTGTCAAAACGCATATCACCCTTAACTGCTTCATGGATTTCCACCAAATTTGTTTGGAATTACTATAATGGTAGGCTCCGGAACTTCCATTCAGAATTTTGATTGGTAAATTTTTCCAGCCGCTACCTTGTTTAATGTAAAGTAACATGTATCTTTAAATGCAAATGTTTCAAATGCTAATGGTCCAGGTGAGCGTCACAGGCTCTTGAGCCTCTTGTTAAAAAATGGGCGGGCTCTTCTGATTTCAAATGATACTTTTAAGATGCGTTCTCAGCCTTGCAGAGATGGAATCTTTGACAGCATTGTTACTCTGAATTTTGGCAATTTTTTCTAATTCTCTTTCACGATTTTGTTTCAACAAATCTTAACTATCTGCCCATATTGGCCCTAAAATAACTCTTGAGAAGTGTCCAGCTGTAGGCCAAGAGAAAATAATGTTTGAAATTTTATCATTGAAATCACTGGATCGTCATTCCAGTGGTAAATTAAAAGAAATTATCTTCTCTTCACCTGCAAATAGGCATCTATTAACTAAGCATTTTCTTGACAAAGCTTAAAGAGGCTATCGATGATAGAACTAGAAATCAAATATAGAGAACGATGTCCATAAAATGCTTCCAGTGGGTTAATACTATCATTTTGACATCAATTCTTAATATACGACTAGTCGACTTCTCAAAATCCAAGAAGATGCGAATTATAAATTCCACAAATATAAAAAATGAACACAAATTTGACGTTCTAAATTATCTCCATTTCGCAGAGAAACCAGATTATTTGCTATTTAGTGGTGGCTTGTGATTCATCGCTGGTCCTGTATAGACAAAAAATTGTACACAGCTTATATGTTTGATGTTATGTTAATAGTTTTTGCAGTTTCTGTCCTCCCGACCTGTATATCTTTGATGTTTTTGAGGCCCGATCATCGTGGGCTCATGGCGCTAGTATTTTTTCACAAGAGAGTTGATACTGACATGTACAATACTGATACAAATCCGACCTCTCCACCCCACAGAGGCTTGGTCATATTTCTCAGTTGCTATTGTCAGCCAATCAATATCTATCTAAGTGACTGGTCACTGCGCATGCGCGCCGTTTAGTCCCTGATGCTCCGAGTTTAACAGTTGTGTCACCTGCCTAATAGGGGCAGTTTAATTTAAAGTTTGTGTAATATTGACATAGGAAGTAATGCCTCTTTAATTGCGCAATATAATGTATTGAGATCTGTCTAAGTACTCAGTTGATCGCATATATGTACAATGTATTAACTCTGTAATAGGTAAGCTGGCCCAAGCAGGCTTCTGCAGTGGTCATTGAAAATGGACATTTGCATTTCACATCAAGAGTATACTTACCTCCCTAATACTTTTGATATTGCTAAATATCGGCTTTCACTCAATAAAACACTCAGATTAAAAACAGTTAGGTGCCCCTACTGGGCAGGGAGTCAGAGGTAGTCCGGCGGATGCTCGCCCCACCACCGCGCATGCGCCGACTACTACTTCCTCTTTGCTCATTTATTGGCTAAGGGTTACATGCGGTTTTGTGCTACTCTACATTTTCTGCGCGTTTACCTTGTTTTTCACTTATTTGACGATTGTTGTACGTTCGTGGCATGTCGGAAAGAGAGGACTCACCTTTGGAAGGAGCTGGATCTCTTTATCAGGTGACTTCTTTGATATGCTAGCGTGTTTTGTCCCGGTTTAATGTGTTTCCGGGACTCGCGCTTACCGTGATTAGCGCCTGTTTGTGTTTGTTTTTTACAACATGGTGCTTCATAAGTCTCATTTCTCTTTGTGTTTTTGTCCACAGGTATCACGTAGAAGCTTTGATGGACTTCTCGGCACAAGAGGATATGTTTCTCTCCACCACGGTTCCATTTCCTACTAATACTGTTAGGTTATCTAACCAGAAAATCTATGTTCAGTGAGTTGGAGGCCTATTATAAAGGTCTTCTCACTTTGCCCTCTTGATCCAATTCCTTCCCCTTCGGTGGAGAGAATGTAGAGGCGTACTATGGTGGAGTTCTCCGGTTCATCACGTTGGATGGTTTGTCTGTACAAGTGTCAGGTATCTAATTATTGATAAACAAAAGGGGAGATAATTTCCCTTTTTGCCAATGCTAGAATTGGAAGGAGTTATCTCGGTATATCTGATTATTGTGTACTCGAAATGCCAATTCAACGGAAATGTTCCGGTTACTTATACAATTCGTTCTTGCACTTGGTGCTTGTTGCGGATCGATTATTTTGGTCACGGGATTGATGACGTCATAATCGGCCTTGGCCTTTATTAACATTTAACGTTTTGTCCACGGCTGGTTCTTCTTGACTTGCGATCTTGAGGATCCTGTCCCTCTCTTTTTAGTTGGTTTTGAGTTCGCTAACCTTAACTATCTTGCTCATTGTCCTTGTCCTTGTCCTGTTTCAGAGACCTGGTTGCCCGTCCTGCGGGAGGTTTCTGAAGAATAGATTCGTACCGCACTTGTGCTTCAGCTGCAGTCCCTGTGGACCGTTGCTGAAGTGCGATGTATGTAAGCAGTGGGGGGGAGATCTAATGTCTGATTTTCTCTCATTGCAGGCAAGGGAGAAGGTGATGGAGGAAGAGAGGAAGAAGAAGAAGGAGGGTAGTAAGAAGGGTAAGAAGAAGGCCTCATCCGCGGTGGATATGGAGGCCTTCAGGTCCGAAATGTTGCAAGAGATGCAGAGGACAATAAAGGATTTGGTCCCAGAGTTGCTTCGCAGCATGCTCCCTGGGCCAGCTCCTTTGTTGTCCTCGGCATCTGCTTACGAGCAGGTGATCCCCGCCTCTGAATCCGGTCTCTTTAGGTCCGGTCCGTTTGTGGATTCAGAGGTGGCCCCTTTGTTGGGGGCAGTCCAAGACCCTGGCAGCAGGCATGGCGCCGCGCCGAGGGGCCGTGGACAACGGTTGTTGCTGGGACCCGCGGTCTGCTCATCAGACCCTGGGTATCCGCGCGCCGCGGGTGTCAAAGCCTCCTATGGCACCTTTCCTGGCCAGTCCGGGTTAGCTCTCTTTGCTGACCCGGAGTCTAATCTTTCTGGCCAGGAGGAAGAGGATCTCCTGCTAGGGTCGCCTTCTGAGGACGTGGCCATGGAATACGACGTCTGTGCACCCCTCGCGGGGAATACAGACGACGTGTTCCGTGGTTCTACTCTCGCAGGAGTAGATTTCACGGTCCAGAAGGTGTCCCCGGGCGGTGCTGTTGACCACGGATACCGCATACCTCGGCTTGCCGATGGTGTCGCTGGTGCTGGTCAGGGCCGCGGTAGGGCGGTGTTTACCCCACGCTCTGCCGCGGAGTTCAGCATGCCTGCTCTCTCGGGCCCGCATGCTTTTCCGGGCTTGCCAGGGGTATCAGCTTATCCGCCGTCGACGTCAACTGCGAGTGCTCTGGAGGAAGACGAAGGCCCTCGTCTAGTAGAGCGCTCGCAGTTAGCCACGGAGGAGGATTGGTCGGACGCTTGCCAGTGGCTGGTAAGTGTTCGGCCCGATCTACCCGTGGAGCTGCCGGCTAGCCAGCGTGACCATAGGCCGTGGTTAGCTGGTAGGCCGGCGGCTACCGCTATGCCATCTCTGCCGCTGGCTGAGCATGTCGTGGACATGTTCGAAGCGGCGGAGGCGTCCATTAAGGTTAATGGACGTCTCGCGAAGGCCCCTCGCGAGGTGGCGAAGCGTTGCCGCATCGTGCCCCTGGAATACCAGCGGTACGGTGTGGTGCCAAAGCCAAGCGTGGATGATCGCGCGGCTTTAGGCGAAGATGCGCGGCCGGGCTCCCGTTCTGACACGGGAGTCTTGTGCTCGAACGCGTTGCGTTCGGCGAATGCCGCGCTGCGTGATGCGGAGGAGAGTGGGAGGGCGTCGATTGCCGCTCTGTCCCACGTCTCCCAGCTGCTACAGGGGGTGGTAGCGGCCTCCGCATCACGCCAGCCAAGCCCGGTAACAGTCCAGAGAGCCATCCAGGATGGTATCAACCTGGCTTTGGACTGTTTGACGCGGGCGGTGACCAGAAGTGTCCGGGCGAGGCGCACGTTTGCTCTTGACAATCTGTGCCCGTCCCAGGACCTGTATAATAGGCTGCTGCGGACGCGTATGACAGGTCCTGGTCTCTTTGGAGGTGAGGGATGCAGGCACCTCCAGGAGACGGTCACTCTGGTTAACAACCAGAGGGCGCTGCGTGAACAATTTGAGGTGCTCCGGCGGGAGCGTGTTCGCGCGGCACCCCCTGCGTATCGTCCTCTGCAGGCTCGAGGTGGTGCTGGCCAGGTCAGAGGCCAGCCACCGTCGCAACGTAGGCCTAGGCCACGTGCGATTCGGCCAGCAGCGAGGGGGGCGCAGGCTCCCCAGCCGCACCCAGCCAGACAGCCGCCCGCGCACCGTGGTGCGCACGGCGCTGGACGGGGCGCGCGGGGATCTGGTCGCGGCAATCGGGCCTGATGGCCTGGTTACCGCGGTGGGAACCACTCCGGTGTTTCACGCCGAGAGGACAGTGCCACTCTGGCACTCCTTATGTCCACCTCTATCCCTAGGTGGACCGGTGGGCGGCCGTTTGGCCGGCCACTTGCCAGAGTGGAAGCGGTTGACTCAGGACCGTTTAGTCTTGCGATGGCTTTCCGTCGGGTATCGTCCCGACTGGGTGACAGGCCCGCCATCGCGACTGTCTCTCGCGCCGATCTGGACTCCTATTCCACGGGATCCGGATCAGAGGTTGTGTATAGAGGAGGAAATAAATTCCCTCATACTCAAAGAAGCCATTCAGCCGGCACAGAGGTGCCCGGGCTTCTATTCAACCCTCTTCTTAGTGAAGAAAAACACCGGAGGGTGGAGGCCGATTCTCAACCTCAAGCCTTTGAACAAGTTCTTAGAGACGCCCAGTTTCAAGATGGAGACTGTGCGCTCGGTATTGGCGGGGTTGGAGCGAGGAATGTGGACCGCTTCCATAGATTTGAAGGATGCGTATTTCCACATTCCCATAGAGAGGAGTTTCCGTCGCTTCCTGAGATTCGCATTTCAGGGCCGGCGGTGGGAATTCAGGGTGTTACCCTTCGGGATTTCCACGGCTCCTCGGGTCTTCACCCGTGTGGTTCTCGCGATCACTGCATACCTCCGCAGGAGAAGCATAGCAGTCCACACGTACATAGACGACTGGCTGTTGAAAGCACACACCCGGGAATCGTTGTCAGCCAATCTGGAGATTGTTTTGAGAACTCTCTCGGACTTGGGCTGGATGATCAATTTCCCGAAATCAGAGCTAACTCCATCCCAGAAGTTTGTTTACCTGGGCATGTTCTTCGATCTGGAGACGGGGTATGTGTACCCCACTCAGGAGAGGGTTCAAATACTCATCTCGGTAATACAGTCGGTGTGCGACAGTCGTCATGTCCTGGCGCGGGTTTACTTGAGAATGCTGGGCTTGATGGTTTCTTTGGAACCAGTCATTCCGCAGGCCGCCTTGCGCAGGCGCCCGATCCAGTTGTTTCTCATGACACAGTGGACCCAGAGTTCAGGTTCGCTGGACTCGAACGTGTCAGTGTTGGCGCCTCTGATTCACCACCTGCAATGGTGGTTGAATACAGAGAATCTCTTGCCGGGGGTTTTGCTAACCCCTCCCCACCCTCAGGTGACTGTGTATACAGATGCATCGATGGAGGGGTGGGGAGCTTGTCTGGAAGAGTCCACAGTATCAGGGCTTTGGGATCTGGATCAGTCCAAGGAACATATCAATCTACTAGAGCTAAGAGCAGTAGTCCTGGGCCTGGAACATTTCTTACAGAAAGTTCACGGCAAGATTGTTCTAATTCGTTCAGACAACTCAACAGTAGTGACTTACATAAACCGCCAGGGCGGAACGAAGTCGCCCAGTCTCTGTATGATGACATGGAAACTGCTTTGTTGGTGCCTGGATCATGGGATCACCTTGAAGGCAGTTCATATTCCGGGGAGGTTAAATCTGCTAGCAGACTCATTGAGCCGAAGGATGAGTGTTTTACCCACGGAATGGCAACTAAATCAATGTGTGGCGGATCGTCTGTTCGACCATTGGGGGAAACCCAACATAGATTTGTTCGCAACGAAGAAGAATGCGAAGATGACGACGTACGTCTCTCCGATTCCAGACCCAAGCGCTTTCGCAACAGATGCGTTAGCTATCAGCTGGGAGGGAATGTATGCATACGCATTCCCCCCAGCAATCCTGATTCCAAAGGTGCTTCAGAAAATCAGGCAGCAGGAGTGCCAAGTGCTTCTGATCGCCCCGGATTGGCCAAGCCGATCGTGGTATACGGATCTGCTGGACCTTCTGGTCTGCAATCCGGTTCCGCTGCCTCTGATGGACGACCTTATCTTCCAGGGCAAGGCCCTTCACGACAATCCGTCAATGTTCCGATTGACTGCGTGGATGTTGTCAAGGAATCTAGAATTAAGGAGGGCTTTTCTGAGCAAGCGGCCATGTTTATGGCCAAAGCCAGGAGGGGGTCAACCTCCAGAGCATATAATTATAAAATCAACAGATTTGCAGAGTGGTGCTCAAAAAGATGTATTGATCCAATGGAATCATCTATTCAGGTAGTGGCTGATTTCCTCTGTCACCTATATGATGCCTATAGCCTCAAGCCTAACTCTATTGCTGGTTATAAATCAGCTTTAATGACTGTTATTCCTTGCTTGGCTAATAGGGGGAGTGATGAAGTAAGTACATTAAATGTATTAATTAAAGGCATGGGCAATCTAAGACCAAGGAATCCTCCACTGATTCCGTCTTGGAGTTTATCACTGGTGCTCCAGGTACTAGGTGATAAGCCTTTTGAACCACTTAGTTCCATTTCTATGAAAATGTTAACTCTTAAAACTGTATTTTTAATTGCTGCGGCCTCGGCGAGGCGTAGGAGTGAAATTCACGCCTTATCAGCCGAGGTTGACCGTTTTGTGGTTACAGGGGAAGGCCTTAAGCTTCTACCTAGGATTAATTTCTTGTCTAAAAATCAGTCATTGAAATATCAAGGTCAGCCTATTTTTTTGCCATCTTTAACTAGATATGATCCTAATTCTAAAGTATGGTGCCCCGTACGGGCGCTGCTCCGGTACAAACAGCGTACTTCGGAGTGGCGTACCGACCAGTCAGCGTTATGGTTGTCATATATTGAACCCCATGGTAGGGCGTCTAAGGACACCATTTCTAGGTGGATTGTGGAATGTATTCAATTTTGTCACAAATCTGCCACCGGGCGACAGGTTGACGTGGCCAAGGCTCACAGTGTCCGCGGTGTCGTAACATCCACTGCCCTGTTTAATGGGGTCCCTGTGGATGATATTATGTCAGTGGCTCAGTGGCACTGTGAGTCAAGTTTTACAGACCATTACCTCCGTGACACCTCTAACCCTCTCGCCTTGTCGATTTTGAAACAATAACCGCTTTATGTTGTGAAGAGTGCTTCCGCATTGCTTATATACTTCGCCATTCAGCGACGGTGACAACCACTTGTCGGGACTGTATCATCCTTCTCTACTGGAATCATGATGACAGTTTCCTAGTACAACAAGGTCAGTCTTGTTCATGTGTTGTTCATTGTGTTGTATTGTCACGTTACCCAGTGTTATTAATATGGTGATGGTTTATGTGGGTTGTGGTTCTTTAGAGAGAGTATACGAAAATGGAGCCTTTTCGTCTCTGTCCTATAGTACTTGGCACTAGTACGAAGAGAGCGTGTAGGACATTGAGGTCATTTAATCTTCCTCCCAAGGGGGGGGGTGGGAGCGCATATGACAAATCGGTCATCTCTCAGACATCGGTTGTGTTATCCGATGGTTTATCAAATCCTGACTGTGTTTTCACACAGTGTCAGACGTCATAAGTGCCTTAAACGCTTGAAAGCGTATAGGGAAGAGCTGGTCTTTTGACCTCGCCTCCCTCCCGCCAGATTCACTTTCGAATTCTGGCAATATCAAAAGTATTAGGGAGGTAAGTATACTCTTGATGTGAAATAAACGAAATCTAGGATTTCTTTTTTCACGAGAGAGTTGATACTTACCTCCCTAGATACGGACCCGGCCTCTCCGCCCCACAGAGGCTCGGTCTTCAGGCTCTTGGTAGTTGCATGTGTTAGCCAATAAATGAGCCAGAGGAAGTAGTAGTCAGCGCATGCGCGGTGGTGGGGCGAGCATCCGCCGGACTACCTCTGACTCCCTGCCCAGTAGGGGCACCTAACTGTTTTTAATCTGAGTGTTTTATTGAGTGAAAGCCGATATTTAGCAATATCAAAAGTATTAGGGAGGTAAGTATCAACTCTCTCGTGAAAAAAGAAATCCTAGATTTCGTTTAAACCAGAAGAAGACTATTTTTGAAAATTTACCACTGGAATTACTGACTCGGTAATCATTTCAGTGGTAAATTATGAAAGATAATCTTTTCTTGGTATGCAAATGGTTATTTTCTTCTAGAACGAATTTGAGGGTTAAAGAGTTGTGACAGTTTTGTTGGACTGTAAATTTCAGAGGAAATCTGCAACGTTTAATACATACATATAGATATTCTATGGAAAGATTTCTTCAAAATAAAATCGGACTTATATGCACACATCTTCAATCCGCTATTCGAAACTTTGATGAAAACTAGATGTCATAGCAACCGCATACATATACTATTTTGCTCTGTGATGTAATGAGACTGTCAAAGTCTCAAATATTTGGGTGATAAATGGAGATACATTTACACTGTATTGTGTCAATATATGTCTCCGTTAGTCACATCTTTCATAATTTTGAGGAAGAAAAGAATTCCGTTGTTTCAAGATCACCAGTTCTCTCTTCTCTTTTGAATTGCAGGGTTCATACACAACTATTGAAGGCGGAGAAAATTATGGAATTATTTTTAAAATCCATATCCAACACGTGAAAACATGGAAAATTGAAATATTGCCTAGTGTGATTTTCATTTGCAAAGTTCTATTTAAAATATTTATGATCTCGGATACTAATTCCGCCATTTTTCTAAGAAATTTGACATTTTTGAAATATACACGTACCTGGTTGGAGAGATAAAATGTGTCTGGAAATTGATAAATTATGTCTGAAATATTATGTTAAAAGTATGGATTTCATTCTGCTGAAGGTGTATGAGCCCTGGCATGCCTGATATTACATATATCCACATTTGTGTGCTTCCTTCCAGAAACCTCCACCAGTGGCACCAAAACCAAGCCTGAGCTTACCATCTGAGAGCGTAAAGGAACCAAGGTCTTTTAGCGATCTTTGTTTTATCGCCCTTTTTTGGGCGTATGTTTTGGTTACTCTCTGGAAGAACCTCTGGATACTACCCGTCTTCTTACCGCTGCCATTTGCTGTTATGCTGGTTAAGGGCCTGTGTAAGTATAGATGTGATTTTACATTTTGATAGTCAAGTGACTCAAGTCGTCGAAAACCAACATTTGTAGTGGTTTTGAGGAGACCATTTTTGAATGACTGGATGAGTGAGCCAATCATTCAAGTGCTAAGTTGTCAAAAATAGTCTGCTCTTGATCAGTCTTTCTCATGGCATCTAAAATTTGGAGATCCTAGACACACAACACCTAGAAATCTGTGGGTACCACCCTGAAATATGTGGGTACTGAAACCTGCTATTCCCTATTCAGTTGTTCTCATCCATGTTAAAATTAGAGCTTACAGCTATGAATTATGCGGGTCACATACTGGATTTTATTTGGTAATTTGTACAAAAATGTTGTTACCAGATTCTCCATTGAACTACTGTTTCAGAGAATTTGGAGATGGGTAGCAGTCTCGATTAACCATTTCTGTCATCTATATATATAATCGAGACTGCTACCCATCTCCAAATTCTCTGAAACAGTAGTTCAATGCAGAATCGGGTACCAACAAAACTATAGTCATCTACACAGCTTTCGCTTGGGCATAGCAAATGCGCATGGTCAGTAAACTAGCAAACTGACTTTGGTTAGCCAACCGAACTTGACCCTAGTGGCAGCTTTCATGAAGGATTGAACTTGAAACATTAGCATCTATAGATATCGTTCTACCGGCTGGACATTTTCTAAGGGCATGGTCTTGGGTCAGATTTTCGTCTTATATATCCTACAATGAAGTGTCCAGTTCTTGAAATTCGGAAAATTTTACCACAGCGCAAAAATGGTTTGATACCTTGTATCTATGATAAAATGCCACTTAAGTAGCTAGGCTTGTGAATATTTGTTGTGGCAAATTGAGTTTATCACAGCTTTTGCCACGGCTTTGCTGATTGATGTGGAGGATTTAGAGGGCTGACAGTCTACATGTATAGGAGAAAAGTTGATCGTTTTCATAGACTTGAAATTAAATGTTCAAATTCTTTGAGACAATTTTCACAGCGAGTGTGTGTATGTTTAGGAAAGAAAGTACCTGTACTACGATTTAGTGATGAATACATGGGTATATATATGCATCTATTTGTTGCAAAATTTGGGTGTCCACCATTTTGAAAGTTACGCAAATTTCATGGAACCGAGCTCGTGTGCTCGGTGGACTATACATGTAGTTGACTAACTAGCTATTTCAAGTTCGTTTTTTCTAGTTAGCTATAGTTATCTATGGTTAGCCATCCGACCTTGACCCACGTTAGTACTTTCATCCCTAGCGGTACAGTATTTCAAGAGATGGAGTCGATCTGTCCCTCAACTACCAGACGCTATCATCAAATACGTCGTATTTTAACCCTTACCACTCTAATGTCAAAAATTTTTAATTTTCAAATTAAAGTAAAAGATGAACTGGTGTTTGTTTTTCATCAAATTTGGTGGAACATGGTGCTGTCATAGACATGTCATAGACAGCAGCAACATCTTCCACCAAAATTGATGAAACGTATACACTAGTTTCTTTGCTGTAAAAGATAAAATGTTGACAACAGTGTACTAAGGGTTAACTGATGCCACAAGTTGATGTAGCGCCGTCTTAAAATTGAATGGTCTTTGATGAATTTACAATTTACTAAAGTAAGCAATCTTACATAGCTTACCTATATAGTTTTCTGGAAATTGATATTCTGGAAGGTCAGGGATCAATCGATCCCAACACTGGCGAAGTTTGAGTGGAGCTTAGCTAGAGATGGGTGGGGGAATAGCTAAAACTAGATTGCTCCATTTATTAATTACCCTGTACATGTAACCTAAGCGATACATGCAGTGTGTTTCATGGCATTTATATTTTGGATGTCACAAGGACCCTGCACCAAGAGATCTGGGAGTTCCACTCTGAAATCTGAGGGTCCCAAACTTAAATTTGCTATTCCCGGGCCGTTTTTCTCGTCTGTGCTAAAGCAGAGAGTACCATGAGTACACAGCTATGAATTATGGGAACCCAATGCTGATTTTCTGTGTATGTTTGTTCAAAAACCTTTAAAACTAATTAGTATTTAATAATCATTCAAAATTTTGGCGGGTCCCATAGGACCCACTGCCGGACCCACTGCCACAACTTTAAGGGGTCCCAAGTTGCATTTTGGGAGTATATACCCTTATAGGGACTCTTAGGAGAAACCATGGATACATTATGTATGCGACCCAAAAAATAGCAACCCAACAAATGTCAATCAAACAAATACCGGTACCTTGTCTTCCTGACATTACCGTTTCTTTATCTTCAGTTCATCAGCTTGGTGATGGTGGACTGCTCGGTGACCGCGTTCGACCAATACGTGATCGCATGAATAACTGGATTGAGACAAGGAAGGATGTTCTGGCTCCGAGACCGTTGCGTGGTCTTATGAAGATCTTCATGAGGGGCGATAGACAGGTAGGTTACTTTACCTTCCTTTAGCTCTTTCACTGATAAATCCATGAAAAAGTAAATTCTTTACAATATAATTACTTTTTCTGTTGAATAGTGTGAAATTAATTTGACTGGAGGCCATTATTGCCTAAGCCAGCAACAGCTTCCAGTCAAATTAATTTCAAAATATTCAACAGTTTTCCTGTATAATTGCCTTGAATATGAGATATGGGGAATTCTTTTAATATTTTCCACTGGAATGACTGGCTTGAGTATCGAGCCAGTCATTTGAGTTGTCAAATTTAAAATATACTCTTCTAACTTGAAAATGGGCATTCCTCAAGACGACTAGAGGCAATTTTTGGCCAGCTTGACCATTAAAGGAACCTTAATAGTGAATGTCTGGTCAAGAAAGTCACATTTTTGACTGCGTGATTGTCCATTTGCAGGTAAAGATATTTTTAGCTCAGCTGATTAACAAGTTAAAGTGATTACGCCTCTTCGGGAATCTGTCTGTCCATCTGTCTCTCTGTTGTCAACAATAGTGGCACATTTCATTTCCTGACTGATTGACACCAAATCTAGTCAGTATGTTCATATCGCCATCTAAAATTTGTATTGTGAAAATGAAGTTGATCATATCGTAAATTCTTGAGTTACATGGACACTAAAAATGTACGCTTTATATGTAGTAAAGGGAGATAATTTGTATTTAATAGAGTCTTAGCTCCCCTGTACATAGATTAGAGAAGGGGGTGGGGTGCAGAACATGAAGGTTGGCGAATGTGGGGGCCTTTGCAAGGGCGGGCCATCGGCTGTAAGTTTTTCAAAAAAAGAAAAATATAAATTTATGTGGAGAACTGGTGGAAGGTATTGTTTGATATCTGATATATGTTTTTGTCATTATTTATCCAGGTTATTACAGCACTGGGTCACTCATTGGATAAAGCAACAAGTGTGTTATTAATTCTTGTGCTGCTTATTGGAACCGTATTAATCGCTATTTTCTCAGCAGTGCAGGTATGCTATAGTATAGTTAACCAATTGGTGGAGCAGGGTACACACTTACATGTATACATACGCACGCACGCACGCACGCATGCACGCACACACGTACACACCAGGTGAGATAACACTCGGTCAGAGGAAATATGTAACTATCTATCTACATCTACCAGGCCTTATAGGCATCATACTTGTTTCAGTCGTTGGACACTGGTCCTACTTTTCCTCCATTTTAGCATTCTGTACTCATTTCTATTTGAAATGAAAAATTCACCTTTTAATCCTCAAATATGGTCAATTCTCATAGAAAATGTCCATTTACAGACCAAGAGATTATTTTTAGAAATTTATCACTGGAATGACTGCCTCAAAAATGGACATTGACATTGGCCTGCTTGAGTGTTAAAGGGATATATTAAACTAGAATAGAATGTATATATTTTTTGTAACTTAGCTTGTAGTTGTCCTTTTTTTAGCACTCATTCCTGAACACCTTGTATATCAATTTCATGGTTCTCATACAGAAACAGTTTTGAATATTTTGAGAATAATCTGAAAGAGAGCTGTCGCTGCCTAAGGACAATAAAGGAATCCATTTCTAGCTATGCCCCTCCAATTTCTAGCCCAGCTCCACCCACGCTTTGCGCATGTTCGGATCGATTCAGTTATACATATACTTTGAACCATGAATTCTCAGCATCCCAATTTCAAGTTAATTATACACTCAGGTAGGCTATTGAATATTTTGCATATGGCAGCAACAGCACCCAGTCAAATTAGTTTCAAAATATTCAACGGTGTTTATTAAATAGTAAATCCATCATAGACATACAATTCATTAGTGTTGGGAATTGGTACTAGTTTTGTGATCGATGATTGGTTTTACATACGGTACTAACCAATGATCATTTAATGATCGATGATAACATTTTCTCATTTTTACCCATTCTGAAATTTTGATATTGAATGTTCATGGATATTTATCCTTTAAGAAATAATATGTTGAATATTTTAAAACTAATTTGATTGGAAGCTGTTGCTGCCTTAGGCAGCAACAGCTTCCTGTCAAAGAAGTTAAAAAATATTCAACACGCTATTGGTATAGTGGTTTCAGCGTTGAGAGGGTTAATGTCTTAGAGTATGGACTCGTATGGAGTAATACTATGTTATTTAGATCTGTAAAAATGAGATTAAAATGGCATTGCCCCAAAAAAAGAATCATCTGCAGTTTTAATATCGTAAATTTATAAGCAGTCAGAATCGATTTCTGAAATCATGATCGATCTGTTGGTTGGACATGCAAACCAATCAATCATCTATCAAATAGATTAATTGGAACAAACTACAATGCGTACACTTGACGGACTATTGCAGCTTCATAGGCTCATAGCAGAGTGTTCTCTGTCAGTTATGAGTGTGACGTTAGCCTACATGTGATGTAATTGATTATGATGTCATATACTTGAGTGATAGATGGGATTCATACATTATTAGCTCACTTGGTCAGAATAGCCAAGTGAGCTTATGCCATGGCGACCGTCATCCATTCGTCATCCATCAAATTTTTCGTGAAGGAAGCATACTTAGGGCATAGGGATTCAAGTTTGTTCAAAGGAAGCCAATCGACCAAGTTGGCTGGCAGCCATCTTGGATTTTGGCTGATTTTTAAAGATGCCTTTAAAAGTCTTATCTGATACCACTTGGCGAATTGATTCAAAACTCATGAAATATTATCTATGGTAAGAGCCGAACCAAGTATGTTCAAGGGCACTTGATTGACTGAATAGTTATGCGACCATCTTGGATGACCTAGTTTTCGCGTAAACGACTTCTCCAAAACTCTGAACGGATTGGGCCGAAATTTGAGAGATATGATTACAGTACAGCTCAGAATTAAGTTAACATGTCCTGAGAACAAAAATGCAACAGACAAAAACAAAAATGCGCCAAGAAGAAAACAATAATGTGCCAGATGCAAAACAAGAACGTAGGCGAAGGAAACATAAACGCGACATGAAGAAAACAATAAAACACCAGGCCAGGACAAAAACAACAAATAATAGTGACATTTCTTTTTGGCGCGCCATAAAGTATCAGAAGCGTTTGGAAACAAAATATGAACATGTCTAGAGAGCATGCCATGTCTTCAAAATACCCGGCGCATTTGTGAAAAACATAGGCGTGTTTCACACGGTGTTACCAACTGATTCGTTGTCAGTTCTTGGTGTTCACGAATAGATTTAACAAGAACCCTACCATTCGACAACAGCACAGAAACAGTGCTTCCCGAACAAAATTTCTACTCGCCATCAGACGAGGAGTGGAAATCTCGTTTGTGAATGCTAAACTGTTCTCGCTGTGGCATTCTAGAACAGTTTCAGAATGTTGTTCACGAACGACGAGAAAAGACAACACATATTTTCACGATGTTCTCTTAAATTAGTTTCGTGTCGGGAATAAAACAGAATTGTAAAGTTTATTTGTTGAAATGAATGTTTGCGACGAGATTTTGCAATGGTTTGCATAATGTACTTATGCACAAATGTGTTCCCGTTGGTGATTGTCATTGTATTTGTACAAAACTACGAGAAGTATGCTAGCTCCATCTATTAAATCTACAGACCTGTATTGCTATAGACCCCTTATGACCATTCAACGGCGGCATTTCCGAGCAATATTTTATAATACATGTATCTAACATAGTATTGTGAATAAAACCTTACAATGAAGACAAACGGAAGCTCGAGAAACGTCCACAGTTGATCGTGATAGATCTATTTTTTAGTTTTGTCTAACATTTTACCGGAAATATTAGTCCCGCGAATCTTCTCATTCGGTTGCTTTCGCATTTACTTTTTAAAAACATCCAGTGCAGCGAAACATGCTGACTTGGTGACATTTGACATACATGTACATGTAGATTATTTTTGCGCGATGGACAAATAGTAGGACTGCCGACGATTTTAGCACTTAATTTCGTTTCAATCCCTGTCTACATTATATATCAAGAATAATGTACTATTATCGGCGAGCCAGAGAAAAACACGACAGCGTTTTAGAAAAACAATCTTGTCGGGAAGTGTTTTGGCACATTTAGGCTTATCCTGTTCGTAATTAATTCATGTACATCACGGAAAAAGTCACCTGGCATTTCGACCTCGTCCTGTTTCTGTTTTTCATTTGGCTCGCAATGTTTTTCATTTGGCACGTTTGTGTTTTTCATTTGGCGTGAAATGTTTTTCATTTGGCGCAAAATATCTTGCTTTTTGCGCGCATATGTTTTGCTGCTGTCGCGGTTTTTGTTAACTTAATTCTGAGCTGTACTGTAGGGACTAAGGCCTGTTAAAGGTTTTTCAAGGGAAGTTGATACATCAGAAAACATGGCCACTATGGACCAATCAAAATGTAGCATGTTTGGTGACCATATTGTATTTTTTTATTTGATAGATTTTGGAGTCGAAATTGGTTTTATCAATTTTTTCAAATTTCCACATTGAACCTATCAGATACAATTTTTTGCTGGACATCGTGGATCGTTTTCCCAGCAAAAACTCCCATGCATGTGCTAAAGCAATTGGAAATTTTAAGAGTTTAAACCCATGGAAAATGTAATCTGCAGAAATTCAGCAGGCAGACAGCTAATACAATTCATTCATCAGTACATCAGAACCAGTACATGTATCTCAAATTATGTGACATTTTAACTGTCTGACGGCTACAAGCCACCAGACAGTAATTTCAATGGGCAATAACTCTACTTGCTGGATATTTTGAAAACAATTTGACTGAAAATTGTTGGTGGATTAACCACCAACAACTTTCAGTCAAATTATTTTCAAAACTTTCAACATATCCAGAGTTTAAACCCATGGAAAATGTAATCTGCAGAAATTCAGCAGGCAGACAGCTAATACAATTCATTCATCAAAAGATATGGCATTAAGCGCCACAAGATGGTTTCTTCCGTAACACTAATTCTTGAATTTGGTCAAGAAAATTTAAATGTTCTCTTAGAAAATGTCAATTTGCAGACCAAAAAGGTTTTGGAGTCGAAATTGGTTTTATCAATTTTTTCAAATTTCCACTTTGAAACTATCAGATACAATTTTTTGCTGGACATCTTGGATCATTTTCCCAGCAAAAACTCCCATACATGTGCTAAAGCAATTGGAAATTTTTAATATCTTCTCGAGACCCACAGTGCCAATTTCTTACAAATCTTCTCCGATACCACTTGGGCATGTTGGGTGATTGATTAAAAAACTCATGAAACTTCATCTAGGGAAAGAGCTGAACCAAGTTTGGTCAAGGGAACTTGGTTGGCCAAATGGTTCAGCGGCCATCCTGGCTGACCTGGTTTATCGCGAAAAATACTTATCCTGTCATGCCAGTATCGCTAAACAGATCAGGTTGAAATTTGGGAGATATGATTAGGGACGAAGGGCCATTGGCATTTGTCCATGGAAAGTTGATATGTTAAAAAAACATGGCCATTGTCGACCAGTCAAAGTTTAGCATGTTTCGTGGGCATCTTGAATTTTTTGAAAATTTCAAAGAAAATCATCTAAAAGACTATACTTATTAACCACTGGGCCCATTTTAATAAAACTTGGCTAAACCTTCGCCACAGAAATCAATATAGTAAATCTTTCCACTGGTCATCTCATTTTGTTCAGTTGTGCCAGTGGCCAATAATTCCAGGTGAGCGATACAGGACCCTTGGGCCTCTTGTTACAGTATTATAATATTTTCCAGATACTATCTTTGTTTAAATTACGTTTAAATTTTCTCTGTACTATGGTTACTGTATGTAAAACCCTTGTTTTCACTAGGTACACCGCGAGAGCATGCACATTGTAGCAGTGAGCAGTACCCTGTTTAATGACACCCTGCATCCGGAGTTAACGAAGTAAGTCTGATTGGTTGGATCTTTGTTTAAATTTGTAATGTTAACTGTCTCGTTGTTATAAGCTACCAGACAATTTCAATAAGCAAAAACTCTTGACTTGCTGAATATTTTGAAAATCATTTGACTGAAAGTTGTTGGTGGCTTAGCCACCAACAACGTTCAATCAAATTGTTTTCAAATTATGTAATTAGTCCAGAGATATACCCCCTGGAATATGTTGTCTGCAAAAACGCTGCAATCAGACAGTTAAACAGTAAAACCTGTCTTAAATAGATCACATTAAACATACCTTATGGGACCGAATAATAACAACATACTGGGCATGTCCACCCGTGGTGGGCGTGTTGGTCCAGCGAAAGGGCGTCCCTTATCCTGCTCGGTTTGTGCCTATAGGCTTCATCGGGTGGAGCTGGTGCTGGTGTATCCAATGACATTCTTTTTGTGTTCTCCATGAGGTGTAGTTTTCATCGTCCAGGTCTGATGAGAATACCTATGGCGGTTTGATATCAATCTGAGATGTCATTGGATTCTGATTTTAGAGGGGCGTATTTTCCCCTGCATACTTATGGATGGTTATTGCCGGTTCTGCCATTTTTGGCGGTTGGGCAACCTTTTTTGGCGGTTGTGGTCAACTTCACTGGTTGTAATTGTTACCGGTTTTTTGGTGGCTTTCAGGTCTCTGTAGACCTGGCGGCTTGCGTGTCCGAACCTACTGAGCTTAGACTCGGTGTGGACAGCGGAGGTATTGTGACTATCTCCGTTCCCCGTGGCAACGGTTTGCTGGATGAATCAATTGTGAAATGACAGATGATGACAACGTAGTCAGTTATATGAGCTACTCGTCGAAGGTTGTTAAGCCTGACGCTTGGTCTCGATGTGAGACCAAAAGTCTGAATGATCTGAACTGGAATTTTCTTCCCTTTATACCCTTCCTGGGCGAGCCTGTGGATTGAGTCGATCTTGACTATATATGGGCAGAAAAGAACCAGATTGGCGGTTCCCCCGTTTGGAATTTTTGGGGGTTTGGCGGCCTGGTCAAACATTTTACCGGTTGACCTGTTTTGGCGGCCTGTGACCGTTTTTTGGCCGTTGTGACTTTTTTAACGGTTGTGCCAGTTTTAGCAGCTTGTGACCATTTTTTGGCGGTTGTAATAATTTTTACCGGTTGTAAGTTTTTTGCCGGTTCTGCCATTTTTGGCGGTTGAGCAACTTTTTTGGCGGTTGTGGTCATTTTTACCAGTTGTGAGTTTTTTACCGGTTGTGTCCATTTTGGCGGTTGAAAAAGACGTTTTGCTGGTTCGTGATTATTTACCGGTTGTAGGTCATTTTGGTAAAAAAATTCCAAGGGTTTCTGAAGATCAAGATCGTAGAGGTATTGCTCCTTTAGTGGAGGTTTTTTGCCTGTTTGTATGGGTAATGATCAGGAGTGGTCATCACTGTTTTTGATTCAGACTTCATGGCGTTTCGTTCCTTGAGCGGAACTCATCAGAGGCGAAGTTTTGTCAACTGGGAGTGGGCATTCTTGGGTTCCACTTTGTTCTGATATGGCAACTATGGTGTGGGTCTTTGGACTGATAGACAAGGTGTGTGTGGGACATCCTTGCCCAGTCTAGATGGTTTGGTGTATTCAACGGTGAATTATGTATCACAGTGACACAGTCAAAATCAAAACTGGTTAGATATTGAAGTTATGTAAATTTTTGTTTCAAAATTTGTTTTAAAAAAATTAAATGAATAAAATATAGAAGCATGACAACTCTGTGAGTTGTGCGTCTTTGTTGTTCTTTTATTTGTGCTGAAGTCCACGTAGAGGTGCCATAATGAAGAGCATCTTTAAAAGATGCGAGGTGATGACAATGGGTATGACGTCAATGTTTGACGTCTATGGCGATGGTGATGACGTCGCCAAAAATGCGTAGAAACATATAATCAAGTTTTAAAAGTTTAAACCCATGGAAAATGTAATCTGCAGAAATTCAGCATGCAGACAGCTAATATAATTCATTCATCATAAGATATGGCATTAAGCGCCACAAGATGGTTTCTTCCATAACACTTTAATTCTCGAATTTGGTCAAGAAAATTTAAATGTTCTCTTAGAAAATGTCAATTTGCAGACCAAAAAGACTATTTTTAAAAACTTACCACTGGAATTACTGGCTTATTAAGCCAGTCCTTCCAGTGGTGAATATAATTCATTCATCATAAGATATGGCATTAAGCGCCACAAGATGGTTTCTTCCATAACACTTTAATTCTCGAATTTGGTCAAGAAAATTTAAATGTTCTCTTAGAAAATGTCAATTTGCAGACCAAAAAGACTATTTTTAAAAACTTACCACTGGAATTACTGGCTTATTAAGCCAGTCCTTCCAGTGGTGAATTTTCAAAAATAGTTTCTTGGCTTACAGGTGTACATTTCTCAAGGCAACTGCAGAGGCCAATTTGTTCAACCTCTCGCTATATCTAATTTTTCCAAGTTTTCTTGGGGTGGTCATGGTAGAAAGTCTGCCAATCTTTAGCTAAGCTCCAGCCACAATTCACCCATGTTGGGATCGATTGATCCTTGACTATCAATTTCCAGAAAACTATACAGGTTAGCTGTTCAATATTTTGAAACTAATTTGACTTGGTGCTATTGCGGCCTATGCAAATAGTAAGGACATACAATTGGTACAACCTGACAGACTAGTAAGCGTCTAAGACAGACTAAATCAAGTCAGTCATGATGTAATTGATTATGACGTCAGCCTACAAGTCACATAGTTGATTTCTCATTTGATGGACCTCATCTGTCACTCAAGTATCTGAGATCGTAATCAAATATGTCAGGGTTTAGCTGACATTACAATCAAAATGACGTAGTTCCATCATGAAAATTGAAGTCCGCCACAAATATGTATTATTATATTTCTTTGATGAATTTACAATAGAATAAACATTCTACTGAATATTTTGAATCTAAAATGACTGGTATATAGATAACAACAACTTCCAGTCAAATTATTTTCAACAGTTTACCTGTATAATGACCTTGAAATTTAGATTCTGAAAATTCAGATTTCAATGTATCAAACTGATTCCAACATACATAAAAAAGTGGGCGGAGCTTAGCTAGAAGTGGGCGGGGCATAGCAAGAATTAGACTCCTCCATTTGATACCTTGCTTACCTATGTCCCGTTACAGATGGTTACCAAACAGTGAAGATATGCATCAGACTATAGACACTATGGTTAACAATGCTTATGTGTACGGCCGTGGCTGGATCACTACTAAGGTATGTCATGTTTGATAAAATTGTATCCCGATAGTGAATATTCAAGTATTTTAGTTTAAGGGATCTTTTCAGTTTTAGCTATGCCCCGCCAACCTCTAGCTAAGCTCCACCCCCACTTCATCTGTGTTGGGATTGATCGATCCCCAAGTGCCATAGCTATCAATTTACTGAAACTTATGCAGGTATGCTGTTGAATATTTTGTAATTAATTTGACTGGGTGCTGTTGCTGCTTGTGGCAGCAACAGCATCCAGTCAAATTAGTTTCAAAATATTCAAACGGATATTCATTAAATAATAAAGACATACAATTCGTACAACATTGCGTAGTCCATCTTCAAATATGCGTTCGTGACATACTTATCTACTTCATTCATAACGTCAGTGATTATGATGTCATTCTACACGTCACATAGTTGATTATGATGTCATATAGTTGATGGATAAAGTGGAAAGGTGAAGGGAGTTTTGGAAAAATGTTAAGTTATTCCTGAGCTTACTGTATCTGAACAGCGATTGACATCCTTGTGTGATTAACCCTTTAACACTTGACATGACCAAAATGGGCTTCCCAGTTTTTGCTAAGCCCCGCCCACCTCTAGCCAATTCCCACCCACACCTCGCTCGTGTTGCGATTGATTGATCACTGAACTCCCTGACTATCAATTTCTGGAAAACTATACAGATAAGCTGTTAAATATTTTTGAAGTAATTTTACTGGGTGCTGTTGATGCTATGGCAGCAACAGCGCCCAGTCAAATTAGTTTCAAAATATCCAACAGAGTCTTTTTAAATAGTACAGACATGCAGTTCGTACAACAATGCATAGTCCGTCTACAATTATGCATTCGTGACGAATTATGCATTATCTACGTCATTTATGATGTCATTGATTATGATGTCATTCTACATGTCACGTAGTTAATTATGACATCACACAGTGGATGGAGTGAAAAGGTCTATTGGCTTCTGCAGCAGTTTTGTGAAATGTCCTTTTACATACCAAGAGACTGTTTGTGAAAATCTACCACTTGAATGACTGGCTCAATAGTCATTCCAGTAATAACATTTTTAAAATTTGAATTTGCTTGAACAAATTTGTAGGGGTCCAACGATACACTAAGCAATGATACGATACGTATCGCAATACTTCATGTCAGCTATGACAAGGACAAAGTAAAATATTTTAGCAGGCATTGTAAAACTAGTGAATTGTATTGGCCAAAACCATCCAATCGGTAGCTCTGTGAAATCTGCTTTATATTTTTTATATCCGGGTGACTAGGCTAATGTCGTAAGATGGCCGATTCCAGCGGTTCTGAATGCCATATTTACGAATATTTACGGCGATTCGAGACACTGTTTAAGTACAGGCATTTTATATTTTACTTAGCAGCTCTTAAAATTCCACACAAATGTGCAGCAATTACGAGAGTCAAAATAAAATTAGTTCAACTAACCCACGAACAGTTGGCAATTCCCGGGAAAATAGCCAGCTAATGTCTAATGACGTAGTCAGTGGAATAATCTGATTGGATGCTGTTGGAATCGCCCTTTATGGAACTCCAATTAGTGTGCATATCTGAATGAAATTCCTCTATAGTGTATATTACGTGCGTCAGGCGCTCATTGATTTAGTAATTTGATGCCTCATTTTCGTATCTCACTCGCTCGTATTTTCGTATTTCACGCTGATCCCGTAGACACCCTCCGCATCGTACAAAAGCAAGCAATTTTTCTTCTATAGTACATACACAGTGAAAGCTGTTTCATTGCCTCCCACCGCAGTTCTTTATCGCGAGAAATTTGGATTAAATTTAAGGAATTTTCGGCGTCGTTGTAGAACTGTTTAAAGACCGAACTAAATATGTTTGCAACAATTTATTGAAAATATTGCGAGAATTGACCAAGAACGATGTTGTAAAATTTATGTGGCGTTACCAGATTTTGTAACTAACAGTCGTGACTTGTCCCTAAATTTTCTGCACTAAAATCCCTCCTCGAGATAAAGTTACATCGTAGATTAAAAAGGTTATTGTATCTGCATATTATTTAGAGTGTTTAACGTCTAAAATCAGTGGTCATATCCGATTTTACTGAATTAATCTCACTGGAAATTCTTTTTTTGCTGTGTCGCGATTCGGAAAACAAGTAGCGTGTATCGTATCGTGGGGAAATTATCGCGATCTATCGATGAATCGTTGCAGCCCTACAAATTTGGGTGTTAAAGGGTTAATACTGTATTTGCCTCTAGGTGCGTGAAGTTGTTGACGGTGAGAAGGACGGCAATTCGGATGTGGAGAGACAGGTTCTGGAGTTCTGGGATAAACTTTACGAGATGTACTTCTCAAAGGTGAGTATTGTGAAACCTGTCTATAGCGGACTCGCTTTTGGGTCAACAAGATGGTGTTTTTTTAAGACAGGTGGTCGTAGCACCACCTGTATTAGAGAACCACCATCTAGTGGACCCAAAAACAATGTATTCTGGTAAGCAACCTGTACTAAGTGACCACCTCTTTTTGGGAACCACATGTTAACCATTTAACCCTCAAGCCTGCTAAAATGGCTTTGCACTTGTCTTGATAGAAAATGTCCATTTGCAGGGAAAAAAAATTTTGGAAAATTTATCACGGGAAATGATAACCGAGCCAGTCATTCCAGTGATAGATTTTCAAATATTATTTTATTTGGTTCTACAAATGGACATTTTTTATGAGAAAGTTTTCTTTTTCTTTAATAAATTTGGGTGTTCATGGATTAGAGGTCCATGCGGTGTCCATTATAGGCAGGTTTTAGTTTATGTATATGGATTTCAGCGTATCCATGATCAAGATTTCGATACCATCCATCGGATTATGTCATGTTTTAGCCCTTTAAAAGTGGCAAAATTTGGTCCAGAATATCAAAATATTCATTTGCAGGCCACGAAAATACTATTTTTGAAAATGTGCCACTGAAATGACTGGCTCACTTATTGAGCCTGTCATTTGTGGTACATTTTCTAAAGTAGTATTTTATTGATCTGTAGAGACAAAGACGACTCAAGACCTCTGCAGAGGCCAGTTTTGGTCGGCTTCGCAGTGCCAGGGTTAATCCGGTTAACCGAACTGAATTTAGTTCCTTGTTTTTCATATTGAATGATAGAAAACTTCAAGGATTTGAATTCTATTGTGGACGGTGTTAACTCTTTCACAAATAAATTCCATGTATCTAGATCACAGGGCAAACAAAGATTAGATCTGTTGAATATTTTGAAATTAATATGACTGGAAGCCATTGCTGCCTTATGCAGCAATGGCTTCCAGTCATATTAATTTCAAAATATTCAACTGAATATGCTCTCCATCGTAAAGAATTTACTTTTTCCGGGATTTGTCATTGATTGTTATAATGAATTGGTGAACATTTTGACCTGTGTGTTTTTTTCATTCTAGACATTACTAACTCTTCATACTAATTTAGTGAATGTTTACATATTTTTCAAATTCATTTATCTTCGATTTATTTAACATTTTAATATATTTTATCCCTTTGTTGAGCTTAAGGGAGATAACTTTTGCTGACGTGTCCTTGGAATAAAAGGTCATGGATACACTTTGCGTTTAACTCCTCTTGTGTCAACAGTGCCTCGCTAAAACACTACATCTACTCATATCAATTACCACTTTAATCAAGAAAAATTACAAATATGAAGCGTCCACGCCTTTAAATAAGGGGGTTTAACTCTGGCTTATTAAAACATTTCAAAGTATTGAAGCCTATGGGCGAAATACATTTGCTTCATCAATTGTTGATGGATTAAAACCAAATTTACAGATATCTTGCTTCAGTGAAATATCTATTTGACCTAGGCTTGCGCGATTCTTTGATTTAATCGTGAAGTTCGATTTATTTTTAAAACCCCGATTTTTACGATGTAATTGAGGAAAAATCAGAAAATCGTCAAAAATTTCCTGTTTTTAAAAAATCGGAAGTGTGTACTTTTCCGTCGCATTTTATCAGTACATGAGTACATTTGTAATCGATTCACACCTGTGTTCATTGTGTTTATATCCAACCGCGCCATGCACGTGTCGAATAATTAATAATCACAACACAAAGATCTACAATAAACAAGCTAACAATAGCGAGGTAACACCTTTGTCATTGAGAAAACTAGCTAGTTACTCCATCGAATCGCCATATAATTTTCTTTCTTTCGCTGCAGACCCTGAGTCTGTCATGAAATGCCCAGTATATACTTAGGTGCAGTGTGTTAGGCAATCAGTGAACATAATTCTTTTTAATTCTAGGTTTAGCAATTTCAGGCGGTGTAATAATTTTTCATTTTTGATTCGGTTGTCATGTCAAATTAAAGAAAATAAAGCAACAGCATTTCGGATTGTTTGATTTTGAACTGTGCATTCTGTTGATTACTCTTAAATATAAATCGTACATTCTGAAAGCAACTATAAACTGCACTATAGGACAAGTTTACGCCGTTACGCTCGCACCTACTCAAAGCTGCCGTCCTATGTATGTGAATTGCACAGTATCTCCCCGGGTACTAATATTAGCGTCTTCGCATTACTCCAGTAATGACCTAAACACATCCTACAAAGGGAGGCTATAAGCGGAAGCTGATACATCATGTAATTTATATTTTTTTCTAGGCGATCATTTTATCTCAAATTTTAATGAAATAAGTAATGTTTATTAAACTATACGCAATATTTAGGCGGTCCCAATTAATAATTTCACTCCCGCGATGATGGATATAAGGTATACATTCAGCATAGACGTAGGATGGTAAGAATTCGTCGCATGAAAATGTGTTCTAATTTCATGCTATTTTTGTATCATTTATTTAAACTTTTCCTAGAAAAAAGTCACGTTAACCCGGTTTATACTTTTTGGAATTTTGGCCTACGATTTAATCGAAAATCGTGATTTTTTTTTTAATAAAATCGATCGCGATGTTTCAAAGCAAAAATTGTGCAAGCCTAATTTGACCTATGAATATAAAGAGGACACACCTTTAAACAAGGGTCATAACTGGTTCATTAAGACTAAACCATTGAACCTTTGTTTCGTCAATTATTGGTGGATTAAAACCAAATTTAGCAGATATGTTCCTTCACGAAATATCTATTTGCACTAAATATGAAGAGGCCATGCCTTGAAACAAGGGGCATAACTTTGGTTCTTTAAGCCATTTTAAGTATTGAACCATATGGGGAATATACATCTGTAGCACGTTTCGTCAATTGTTAAAATGTTAATGGATTAAAACAAGATTTAGCGGAAATGTTCTATTAGTACACTTTAACCATCTGGCAATAGTGTCCGGGATGGCTTCCCCATTGATCAATGTTACTTTTCCTGTTGGTCAATAATGTCAAGGATGCCAGCATTCTTGCATTTCCTCATCCAAATATTTGACTGTTGCCATTTTCCCTTTGGTAAATGTCAGTGTTGGGAGACTTGAACCATTGGGACAATAGTGTCGGGGGTGCCAGCCCTATTGGCCAATGGTACTTTTCCCATTGGTCAGTAATGTGAAGGACACCAATATTTTTGCTTGTTTACATTTTCAATTATATTTGACAGGAAGCATCCTTCTGGTGTAGAGATTCAATTTTGTTCAAACGGAGCCGATCCGCCAATTTGGCTGGTGGCCATCTTGGATTTTGGTCGATTTTTTATAAACATTTTTTTTAATCTTCTCGAAACCGCTTGGTGGGTTGAAGGAAACCCAATGAAATATGATCTAGTGCAAGAGCTGAACCAAGTTTGTTCAAGGGAACGTGATTGGTCCCATGATTCGGCGACCATCTTGGTTGACCTAGTTTTAGCGAAAACGACTTCTCCAGAACCGCTGAAGGGATCGGGCAGAAATTTGGCAGATATGATTAGGGACTAAGGGCCATTAAAGTTTGTTCAAGAGAAGTTGATCCATAAAAAAACATGGCCATCGTGGGCCAATCAAAATATAGTGTTTGGCAACCAATTTAGATTTTTTTATTTGATGAATTTTGAGGCAGAAATTGGTTTTATATTTGTTTTTGGTTATTCTGATCTCAAATTTACAATTTTCGAAACTGTCGGATAAACGGTTTGGTGGCCATCTTGGATCATTTTCCCGCCAAAAGCTCTCATAGTAAAGCAATGGGAAATTAAAAATATCTTCTCAAGAACTACTAGGCCGATTTCAATTATATTTGGCAGGAAGCATCCTTATGGTGTAGAGATTCAAGTTTGTTCAAACGAAGCCGATCGGCCAATTTAGCCGGTGGCCATCTTTTTTTTAAATCTTCGAAACCAAGACTCGTGAAACATCATCTAGGGCAAAAGTCCAAATTTGTTTAATAGCCATCTGGATGACCTAGTTTTCTCAAAAACAACTCCAGAACCTCTACTTACAGCCACTTGGCTTTCTAGTTTAAATGCCTATGTTCCAAGTAAGCGATACAGGCCCCTTGGCCCCTTGTTTTAAGAGCAAATTTGTAAGAATCGTGTGTATAATAATAACAATCGTGTCACAGGCTGTGTCTACTTTACACAGATCTCTGCCCTGATACATTTCCGGCCACCTTAGAAGTCAATACAGGCCTCGGTTTTGTAAATCTCGGCCACCTATTAGATTAATACTAATAGTAGTAGGCAATGTATGTTCAAGATGTAATAAAATTTATTCCATGCTTTTGGAGTCAAAATGCATGTAAAACAGTCTTGGCGTGATTAAATACCTTCCTTATAAATATATTCTAAGACCAAATTTATGTACCAAAGAAGCAGTCGCCCGTATTGCTCATCAATTTTGTAACGCTGATCAACATTAAATGATCCAAAATGAACTAATGCGAACGACAATAATTGCTAGAAAGCCCGAGAATTTATGTTGGTGAGCCAGCAGCTCTTTTGCAATTGGAGGCGCCATGTTCTCGCGAGATCTTATACACTAACTGGAGTTTATCAAATGGGTACCCGTTATTCAGATCAGTACAATAATCAGTTCCTATCGTGCAATGATAATATATAGAAATTTCCGAGTTCTAAGTCCCCAAATCCAGAATATTTATATCCGAGTACTCGCTCTAAAATAAACTCTTCTGAGAACGGAGGCGAATCTCGTGATTTATATTTTTTCGTGACAACATTTTATATCAAATTATGGATTAATTTTGATGTAATAAACTACCTTTATTAAAGGATGCGCAATATTTAGGCGCTCCAATTAAATAACTTCACTTCCCCGGTGATGTTTTAGGGTATACATTAAACAAAGGCGTAAGGCAGTAAGAATTTTTATGGGAGAAATTGCCTTGAATTTTTGTGCTGTCAGTTTTAGAAAACTTTTTGGGAAAACTCTCTAATATAAGCACACCCTCTTTCTCAGAGATGTTGGGTTCGAAATTAAACACCTTGTTAGCTCACCTGGCCGATAAATGGGAATTCATATAAAATGCTACTCCTCATTAATCGCTTGGGAAATTTCAACCAATTTTGACTGGAAGGATCCTATTGTCGTAGCCTCTAGAATTTCTATTCAGAATAATTGTTTTGGCAGCAATCTCTGATTTTCTGAATGTTTTCCGGAACCATTTAAAAAGGGTACTCCAATCAAAAACCCGATTTCAACAAAACTTGGGTGGAATGATCGTATAATGGTAGGATTCAACATACTAAACGAGAGCTTTGATTGGTCAATTTTTTGGTGGCCATCTTGGATTTTCCGAAAATCATTCATCATGGTCCAGGTGAGTGCCCCAGGCCCTTGGGCCGCTTGTCCTAATAGAAGCCTAGGCTTCAATTAGGCGAAATACGGTATGACGATATGGCTGGTCCATTGATCAATGGTACTTTTCCCATTAGTCAGTGATCTCAAGGACACCATTACTTTTGCATTTCCTCATCCAAATTTTTTGCTATGATGATTGTCCCATTGGTAAATCTCATTTTTTGGGACACTTGAACCATTGGTCAATGGTGTCGGGATGGCTGATCCATTGGCCAATGGTACTTTCCCATTGGGCAATAGGTTCAAGGACATGAATATTTTTGTATTACCGACTTATGTTGATAAGGACCATTGATCTATGACAGCAGTTATGTTTGCCCAATTGATCAATGGTTAATTGTGCATTACTTATTTCTAAAATGTTTACAGTTGCTCCTAAGTCAGGTGAGCACTGTGACCCTTGCACCATTTATTTTTGTTTTGGCACATCTTAAGTTATTTAGGAGCTGTACTGTGCACACTAAACATGTATTCACGTAGTTGGCGGGTGTCGATTTTTTCATCTTATCGCGTTTAAATTTAATTAAACTTGCTTTAATTTTTAAACACATCTAATATTTTATCAGTTTGTTATTTGTCGCCTTGTCTCACTATGAATATTTGTATCTGTACTGTTATATTTTCTATGGCTTACATGATTGTACTGTTATTTCATTCTGCATGTTTTTCTGCATAAAGTCCCATCAACATAAAAATCTGGTGTAGCAAGCTATTTTATGGCTAGTAAACACTTCAAGTGGAGAAAGCGAGGGATACAAACTACAAATTCCAAAGTGAGATCAAGGAAAATACATGTACAGTGAAGCATAGAAATGTTTCCAAAGCAATAAAACGTACTGTTGTATATTTTGAACATAAATGTAATGGACCGTTTTAGAGTAATGACATCATAATCAGCTAAGCAGCGTGTAGGATGACTGCATACATTTGTAATAACTATGTCATAAATAATTCTATACGGCCCGTCTTTAACTCTTAATAGTCTGACACGTACAAATTGTATGTCTCTACTATTTAATAAACATGCTGCCATAGGCAGCAACAGCACCCTGTCAAATTAGTTTCAAAATATTCAACAGCTTACCTGTATAGTTTTCTGGAAATTGATAGTCATGGAGTTCAGAGATCGAGCGATCCCAACATGATCGAGGTGTGGGCAGAACTTAGCTAGAAATGGGCGGGGCATGGCTAAAAATTGAAAGTTCCATTGGATTGAAGGACAATGTCTTCCACTCCGATTATGTTCAAAACGTTCGATAGAACATTTCTTAATAACTAGCATGTTTCTGTTTTTGTTTTGGAAACAAGTTATTTCTGAACCAGAATTACTGGCGATTCGATTGTCAACCAAAATGAAAATGACCAATCATATCAACAGAAATCTTGACATTACACATTTATTGGCAGTGTCATTTATATAAATTTGTTTCACTCTCATACACACACAGTTCAAACGGATGAAAATGTTCCTGGTTTTTGTCAATCTCGTCGCTCACATACCATCTGAATGGCCCTTAAGTGTCTGATTGCTTCAGGCCAGCAGATAATAAATTCAATGGCCAATAACTTTGGACACGCTGAATATTTTGAAGGTAATTTGACTGAAAGTTGTAGGTGGCTTAGCCACCAACAACTTTCAGTCAAATTGTCTTCAAAATATTCAGCGTGTCCAAAGTTAGTGCATTTATATTGCGCTGATCTCCATGCTATTGCATGCTCTAAACGCTATAGACCTCTATCGCATTTGTATGCAGTTTATTCAGGGCTAGAATTAAAATTTTTTTAATGGTAATCCATAATGATCTTTACACCAGAAACTTCACAGATTCCTGAAATTTTGTACGGATTCGTACTGTATTACTGCACAGAAAATAGAATTAATCAAATGTTCTGAATGCATCATTTACACCATATTATTAGGGTAATTAAGCATTTAACCATCAGGAGGTTAAAATGTTACTTAGTTAATGTCCATTTGTAAGTCAAGAGAAAACTGTTTTTGAAAAGTTATCATTAGAATGACTGACTCGTTTATCGAGCCATTCATTCCAGTGGGATATTTTCAAAAATAGTCTTCTTGACCTACAAATGGACATTTTTCAAGACCACTGTAGAGGCCATTTTGGTCAACTTGACCATTAAAGTGTTAAAACACAAATGATTTCACCTGCAGTAAATCATATTTGAATTGTCTCCTAAAACTACTGGACCACTGAAAAGGCCTACAGATCACGGGATCAGTGGTTAATTTCTAGCCCTGTTTATTTTTATCCTATTTAGCTGCTTGTTACAACTTGTGTGCGTCCGTCACGTTATTGTCGTGTTCAAGTTAGTATTTCTTTAAATAATGATAGTACTAGCTCATGTGGTATACAGTCCGTAGGAAATAATGTTCTTAAGTACGGAATCAAAAATAATTTAACATGCACTCAAAACAGCATTTAATTCCCAAAGGTAATATTATGGGTCTGAAAATTATGTTATATACAGATGGCATTGTTGTGTTCTTGGCGCGTTCACAGTCTGTAATGGAAGGATCTGATCTGTCACTCACGTATTTGATGTCATACTTAATTACGTCACTCGTTATATAACGTGACAATCATAATGTCGCTGTCATGAAGATTGAAAATTCTGTCACTAGTGTACGACTTCTATGTTGAATTTATAATTTAATAATTATTCTGTTGAATATTTTGAAACTAACTTGACTGGCAGCTGTTGCAGCAACAGCTACCACCCAAATTGGTTTCAACAGAAGTTACCTGTACACATGTACATGTATAGCGATGTTGAAATTTAGATTCAAAGTTTCAAATCGATACCAAGGTGTGTAAAGTGGGCGGAGCTTACATAGAAATTGGCGTGGCATACCTAGAAATGGTTCTCTAAATACGTACAGTATGGTGCCTATAATTCATGCTGTACTACTTTTGCAAATTTAGTCCAGTCATGCCACCATCTAAACCGAGTTAACTCTTTAACGGTCGAGATTGGAAAACAATTAAATATTTTGCTTAGTATATGACCATTTGGGAGAATACGCCTCGTTGAAAATGTACTACTGAAATGACTGGCTTGATTATTGATCAAGTCATTCCAATCAGAAATTTTCAGACCTCTTGTCCTTCAAATCATCATATACTTTGCAAATATTTTGATTTTCTTTTTCGCCGGGAGATCCTTGTTTAATGAATGCCCATTTGCATAGCAAATGAAGAGTATTTTTGAAAATTTATCGAGCCAGTCTTTCCAGTAGTAAATTTTTTTAAATATTCTCTATGCAATGGATATTTCTGCAAAGGCCAGTTTTTATGGGCTTGACCATTATAAATCGTTTAACCCTTAAAAAAAATTTTCAATTTTCTCAAAGACAATGTCTATTTGCAGAAAAGAAATGATTATTTTTAACATTTACCAATGAAATGACTGGCTCAATAACCGAGCCAGTCATTCCACTGGTAAATTTTCAAAAATACTCTTCTCTGGGTCAGCAAACGGACATCTTCTATGAGAAAATTTAAATTTTCTTGAACAAATTCTAGGGTTAAAGTTTTAAAGGAATATTCTTCTTACCATATCCTATATACTGATTATGGTGCCTGGTAGCTTCAGATTTCTATAATGTTGTAAAATGAAAAATATTAATTCAACAAAGTCTGCTGCCCAGTATTGAAAATTTATATGTCTTTAGTACTGATTCTAGGTCTTGGGTACAATGCAGGAAATCTTTGGAATCTCACCATTTATGGTTATAAATTTTGCAGCAAATGCTTGTCAATTTGCCTCAAAATACCCATCCAGATAATTGTCGCATTAAAAGATCAGTCCATTTGTGGGCCAACAAAAGACTATTTTTGAAATTGTACCACCTGAATAATGAGTCTTGTCCTAATAGAAGCCTAGGTTTTAAATAGACGATGTACGATACATAGCGATTTTAACCATTTAAGCTTCAAGACCACCAAAAAAAGCTTTTGCAGTGGTCTTGGGAGGTGTCCATTTGCAGACGAATTGAAGACTATTTTTGAAAATTTACCACGAATGACTGGCTTGATAACCGAGCCAGTCATTCCAGTGGTACATTTTCAAAAATAGTCGTCACTTGGCCTGCTAATGGACAAAAGTTCATTTTTTTTACCACTTGACCATTGAAGGATCAATATTTTGACTATTTTTCCTTTCTAGAATGCAAGCTCTGAACCGACCACTAGCTTGAGTAAACCTGGCCGGTCATCCGGACTGGACCTGAAAAATATCAGCTCTATATGGGAGATGGTGTCCAGTCTAGATAATTTTATCATCGGCGACGCTATAGCATTTGCTAAAGAGAATGTCGGCACACTGATGTCAGTAAGTATTGCACTACATCAGGGATTGACGTGCCCAGTAGCCAATGGAGAAATCCAGTTTTAGCTATTCCCCACACATCTTTAGCCAAACTCCACGCACATTTCGGCCGTGTTGTGATCAATCGATCCCTGAACTCACTGACTATCAAATTCTAGAAAACTATATAGGTAAGTTGTTGAATATTATGAAACTAATTTGATTTGGTACTGTTGCAATAGCTCCCAGTCAAATTAGTTTCAAAATATTCAACAGCATCTTTATTGAATAGTAAAGACATACAATTTATACAACAATGCTTAGTCCATCATCAGTTAATTATTCGTGATGAACTTAGCTGTGTCATTCATGACATAATTGGTATGACAGCATCGTACACGTCACAGTATGACATCATATGATTGATGGATAAACTGGAATCAACCATTAGTAAAATCATAGTAAAATGAAATCTGCTAAATAAAAATTAGGATTGACTAAATTCCTGAAAATGATGTACATAGACCATTGGTTGTGAAAGACATCTTCACCTTCAACCCTCAAGTTTCTTCAAGAAAATTTCAATTCTTTCTATGAAAGTGTCCATTTGCAGACCAAGAGAAGACTATTTTTTAAAATATACCACTGGAATGACTGGCTCAGTTATCGAGCCAATCATTCCAGTGGTAAATTTTCAAAAATAGTCTTCTCTTGGTCTGCAAATGGATACCACCCAAGAGCACTGCAAAAGCCATTTTTTGGTCGTCTTGAGGCTTAAAGGGTTACGATTGGTATTAATGTATATAACTAGTACCGTAAATACAATGTTATAATTCTGACCATATTTAATCGCTTTCAACGCAGAAATCCAAATAGCACAATGTAGAGGCAGCTATATTGGTAAATTGTCAAATGGCTCGAGACTAATATGCCAGGAAGCTGTTGCTGCCTTAGTTTCAAAATATTTGACTGAATCTTGTACCTGTGCGGTACTTTTCAGTTAAAAGTCTTGCATGGTGGGTTCTGGGATTTATATAAAGCATTTGCTAAAAGAGTTCAGATTTGGCAACGAAAATGTAAATTTAGATAATCTATTGACTAATAAAAACATGTCTGTCCCTGATATTGTGAAATGCTTAGAAGTGATCACAAAAGAGAATTAGATTTCAATTATGTTCAAAGGTCATTGACCTCTGATGCTAATTAGCTATGACTAGGGAAACTGATCCATTTAATTGCACAGAATTATTATTTGAATAGTTAGTGTCTTGATATTATATCATTTAATAGTTAGGATTGGTCAATAAAATCTAAATACTATTCTTAGTGAATTGACATTTACAAGCCAAAAAACAATATTTTACTGAGTAAGGACTGGCTCAATTCTTTCCAGCCGTAAATTTGAAGAAATTGTCTTCTCTTGGCCTGTAACTGGACATTTCTCAAGAGCACTGCAGAGGGCAGAAGCCATTTTTGGCCAGCTTAGCCACCGGCTTGACCATTAAATGGTTAACCCTCAAATTTATTCAGAAAAATTTAAATTTTTCATTAAAATGATGATTTACATACCAAGAGAAAACTAAGAATATTTTGATCACTGTTTAAAGATATTATTTCTACCTATATTTGTTATTGATAAATATGATTTTTCTGTCATTATTAACCGTTTAATGGTCAATTTTTGCCAAGAAAATCTAAATATTTGCTTATTTAATGTCCATTTGTATGTCAAGAGACGACTCCTTTTGAAATTTTACCACTGGAATGACTGGCTCGCTTATCGAGCCAGGCATTCCAGCGGTAAATTTTCAAAAATAGTAATCTCTTGGCCTGTAAATGGACATTCTTTGAGGCCATTGCAGAAGGCGCTTTTTTGCCGGCTTGACCAGTAAAGGGTTAAGATACATTTTTCCCTTCTACAGGTGTTGGACTCAGTGTGGCTGGTGCTGAAGGGTAATTTGAATTTATTGATGAGCGTTGCAACATCGTGTACCTCTGTCGTGCTCGGTGGTGGTACAGCCTTACTGAACTTTGTACTCTCTGCGGTGAGTGATATAGAAATTGTATGCTTAGGACAGATTTTTCCTCGAAATTTATGTTCACAATAGATTCATCAGATGCATTAACATACTGGGACATGTGGATGCTTATTGATCAAAATGCTTGTTCATTTGAAAATTATAGAGATAGAATAAACCAGCAAAGAATGAAATCTGATTGTGTGTGCGCGCGTGCATGTGTACATATACATGTATGTACATTCATGTGCTTTTCCTTATGTGTTTGCGTGCATGCGAGGTTTGACGCACACAAATTAGTTTCAAAGTATTTAACAGCTTATCAGGTTAGTTTTCTGGAAATTGATAGTCAAGGAGTTCAGGGATCGATTGATCCCAACATAAGCGAGGTGTGGGTGGAGCTTAGCTAGAGGTGGGCGGGGCTTAGCAAAAACTGGAAAGATCCATTCTACTATATAGCACAATTAATGAGTTTTTTTCAATGTTGTTATTTTCACAGGTTATTTTTCTGACCACCCTGTTTTACCTGTTAGCATCCAGTGGAGATCAGTACAAGCCATTTGACTTGTTTTCTGGCATCAACCCAACATCTCAGGGTGGTAGTCGTTTCGGACAAGCTGTAGAGGAGGCGATTGGGTAATATGACATTAACACAGATATAGGGAATTATAGAAGGGTGGTAGAGTTTTTCAGTAGACATTAAATTCATCAAGGGCCATATACTATTTTAAGAATTCCTTATATTTCGCGACACCACTACACATGATGCGTGATAAACGGGAAAACTAAACATGTGGGATGCAGTCTATCTATTTGAAAACTTAGAAACGAAATGCTGGAATTTATAATCAGTATAGTTATTCAAGTGATGAACTTCCGAAAAATAGTCTTCTCTTGGCCTGCAAATGGATATTCACTAAGCAAAAAATTAGATTTTCAGTGATGTCAGAGGTGGACTGATGGAATTTTGAGTTTGCCATTGACATGACAGAATGAGATTTGTTGAGCTTTGATTTGTTGTTATGTATGATTAATGTGTTCAGCGGCTGTAGTAGTAGAAACATGCTACAGCTGCAATCAGTCCTTCGCGTTTCACTACTGTGTATATTGCCTTCATTATCTGTCAAATACATGTATTAACCATTTCACGAAGAAGCTGGCCAAAACCGGCCTGTTTAGTGGTCCTGGGGAATGTCAGTTTTCAGGCCCAGAGAAGACTATTTTTGAAATTTTACCTCTGAAATGACTGGCTCGGTAATCGAGTTGGTCATTACAGTCGTAAATTTTCAAAAATAGTCTCCTCTTGGCCTGCAAATGAACATTCAATAAGTAAATATTTTAATTTTTCAAAGAAATTTAGTCATTAAAGGGTTAATTATTGTATAAAATAGCGTTACAGTCAAACCTGTGTGTAATGTACACTGCATGTAACATTAGAAGGCTACCCATAAAGACAGGTGGTCACTTACCGCAAGTCATTTTGTCATTGTACAAAGCCATCATACTGATGTTCTTAGCCATTTAATTGTCAAATTTGGTAAAGAAAATCTAAATATGTGTTCATTGAATGGCCATCTGCAGGCCAAGCAGACAATTTTTGACAAATTTACCACTGGAATGACTGGCTCGGTTAACCGAGCCAGTCAATCCAGTGGTAAATTTGTCAAAATAGTATTTTCTTGGCCTGCTGATGGACATTCCTCAAGACCACTGCAGAGACAGATTTTGGCGGGTTTGCTCAGTAATAGGTTAAGAGGGGTAGTGTTTTGGCCGCTAAACACAAGTGTCTGCTAAAAACAGCTAAGTCTATACATATATTTAAATTTTTGGGTCTTTTTCTTGTAGTGGTGTGTTTATGGCATCGCTGAAGATGACTGCGTTCTACGGCCTGTACACATGGCTGATTCATACGGTGTTTGGGGTGAACATTGTTTTTATACCAGCAGGTTAGCAACACAAGGGTTATAAGAAAGTTTCACAATCTAGTATCAATAGAAAATAGAGGATCTTAATAGAGTTCATTTTAATATCAAAGCTTAGTGATCCATATTCTCTACCCATTCCTAGCTATGCCTTGCCCATTTCTAGCTATTCATCTCCCCCCCCCCCCCCCATTTCTAGCTAAGCTCCTCCCACTTTTCTTACACATATTTGGATCGATTTTAAGACTTTGACACCTGAATTCTCACAATCCCAATTTAGGTAAGCGGCTGAATATCTTGAGAATGCTTTGACTGCGTTCTGTTGCTGCCTATGGCTGCAACACCTCCCAGTCGAGTTAGTTTCAAATTGTATCTTCGTGAGAGACTATTTCCACCCTTGTGACGTACATGCATCAGTTTGATTGTAATGACATCGAACAAGTAATGTATTTAATTATAACGTAAGATGCTTGAGTGACAGATTGGATGCATCCATTATCACCTTATCTTAGTAAATATCATGAAAGTGTATGTTTTAATGTATTACTTTTACAATTTTAAACCTTACATTCCAGAAACATGGTCAAATTTGGTAACAAAAATTCAAATTTTTCATTATAAATCTTTGTTTTCACTTCAAGAGTATACTTACCTCCCTAATACTCTTTGATATTGGTAAATATCGGCTTTCACTCAATAAAACACTCAGATTAAAAAAGTTAGTTGCCTCTATTGGGCAGGTAGTCAGAAGACAGTCCGGCGGATGCTAGCCCCACCACCGCGCATGCGCCGACTAGTACTTCCTCTTTGCTAATTTATTGCCTGAGAGATAACACATGTTTCTAATGCTCAAAGCTTTTCTATCAATTCTAAATTAAATAATCATTATATCAGAAGTTTAATCACCTGTAAGAGATGGTAGAACGTACTAATTCGCCAGAGGAGGGCCCTGGACCTATCCATCAGGTGACTTCTAGTATATTTTAGCGAGTTATCCCGTTGTAATGTGTTTCCGGGACTCGCGTTTATCGAGATAAGCGCCTAATATAGTTGGTTTATTTCAAAATGGCGCTATGAAATACTAATCTCTCTTTGTGTTTATATTCACAGGTATCTGTCTATGATTGTACAGGACATCACATCAACAGAGGGTTTGTTTTGCTCTCCACCAAGGTTCCATTTCCTACTAATACTGTTAGGTTATCTAACCAAAAGGTCTATGTTCAGTGATTTGGAGGCCTCCTAAGAAGGTCTTCTCACTTTGCCCTCTTGGTCCAATTCCTTCCCCTATAAGGTGCAGAGAGTTAAGAGGTCATAGTCTTGGTGGAGTGTTCCAGTTCATCAGATTGAATGGTTTGTCTCTGCAAAGAATCAGGTATTCTAGTTAATGATATAAGGCACTTCTATTATATTTGAAAATAATTATATAAACTTTTGCCATTTTATCATTGTTTATCTGATGTTTGTATAGCCTGAATATTCTATCATTTCAAGTCAGGATGTTCTGGGTATGAATACAATTCGTCCTTACACCTGGATGTTCGTTTCGGATCGATTTAATTTCTTTTTTGAAATTATGACATCATAATCAGCCTTGCACTTTATTAACAATTAAAGTTTTGTCCAACGCTGGTTTTTTAAATATCTGATAGGTGCTCTTTATGACCACCTTCCCTCTCCTTTTATTTTGGTTTTGAGTTTTCTAACGTTAACTAAAATACTCATTGTCTTCGTCTTCTGGCCTGTCTCAGAGACCTGGTTGTCCTTCTTGTGGTCGCTTCCTCAAGGAAAGATTTTTCCCACATTTATGTTTCCAGTGTAGTTCTTGTGGCCCGTTACTTAAATGTGATGTATGTAAGCAGTGGGGGGGGGCCAATCTAATGACGGGTTTTTTATCATTACAGGCGAAGGATAAGATCGTGGAGGAGGAGAGAAAACAAAAGAAAGAGGTAACGAGAAAGAGGAAGGCCTCATCCTCAGTGGATATGGAGGCCTTCCGTAATGAAATGTTGGGAGAGATGAAGAGGACAATCAAGGATTTGGTACCAGAGTTGCTCCGTGGCATGCTTCCTGGATCAAATCCTTTGTTGTCCCCTCCATCTGCTTCGATGCAGATAATCGCCGCCTCTGAATCTGGTTTCTTTAGGACCCTACCAGTTTTCGACGATTCAGAGGTGGCCCCATTAGAGGGGGCATTCCAGGACACTGGCAGCAGGGTTGCCGCTCCGGTGGTCCGTGGACGGTTGTCGCTGGAACCTGGTGCCTGCCTATCAGGCCAGGGGTATCCGCACACCGCAGGTGCCAGTACCTCCTATGGCACCTTTCCTGGCCAGTCCGGGTTAGCTTTCTTTGCTGACCCGGAGTCTAATCTTTCTGGCCAGGAAGAAGAGGATTATCTGCTGGGTTCTCCTTCTGATGTCGTGACCATGGACGTTGACGTCTGTGCACCCCTCGCGGGGAATACAGGCGACATTATCCATGGTTCTACTCATGCAGGAGTAGGATTCACGGCTCAGAAGGTGGCCCGGGTTGGACCCAACGGCCAGGTGTACCGCATACCTCAGCTTGCCGGTCCTGGTTCTGGCCAGGGCCGTGGTGTGGCGATAAGCGCCCCACGCAATACCACGGCGCCTACTCCTGGACAAGCCAGTCAGATTAACATGCCTGCTCTTTCGGGCCTGCATGCTTTCTCTGGCTTGCCAGGAGTGTCAGGCTATTCAGCTTCAAGCTCGCCTGCGATTGCTCAGGAGGAAGACGAAGGCCCTCGTCGTGTAGAGCTCTCTCAGGTAGCCATGGAGGAGGATTGGTCAGACGCTTGTCAGTGGCTTATAAGCGTCAGACCAGACCTGCCTGTGGAACAGTCGGCTAGCCAGCAAGATCACCGGCCGTGGTTAGCTGGTAGGTCAACTGTTAGCGCCATGCCATCTCTGCCGCTGGCAGAACATATTGTGGATATGTTCTCGGCGGCAGAGACGTCCATCAAGGCGCATGGACGTCTCGCGAGGTTGCAAGGCGCTGCCGCATCGTACCTGAGGAATATCAAATGTACGGTGTGGTACCTAAACCGAACGTAGATGACCGTGCGGCATTAGGTGAAGACACACGGCCAGGTTCCCGGTCTGACACGGGAGGGCTGTGTTCGAACGCATTGCGTTCGGCCAATACCGCGTGGGGCGATGCGGAGGAGAGTGGGAGAGCGTCTATTGCAGCGCTTTCTCATGTCTCCCAGCTGTTGCAAGGGGTAGTGACAGCATCTGCATCGTGCCAACCTAGCCAGATAACTGTCCAGAGAGCCATCCAGGATGGAATCAACCTGGCTCTGGATTGTTTGACTCGGGCTGTGACCAGAAGTGTCCGGGCGAGGCGCATGTTTGCGTTGGACAGCCTGTGCCCATCCCAGGACCTGTACAATAGGCTGCTGCGTACGCCTATGGCAGGTCCTGGTCTCTTTGGAGGTGAGGGATGCAAGCACCTCCAGGAGACGGTCACTCTGGTCAACAACCAGAGGGCACTGCGCGAACAGTTTGAGGTACTCCGTAGGGAGCGCGTTCACGCAGCACCCCTTGCGTACCGTCCCCTGCAGGCTCGAGGTGGAGGTGGCCATGTCAGAGGCCAGCCACCAGCGCAACGTCGGCCTCGGACACGTGCGATTTGGCCAGCAGTGAGGGGGGCACAGACTCCTCCAGCGCAGCCAGCCAGGCAGCCACCCACGTACCGAGGTGTGCGTGGTGCTGGTTGTGGCACGCGAGGATCTGGTCGTGGTAATCGTGCCTGCTGGGCCGGTTACCACGGTGAGAACCACTCCAGTGTTTCAGGCTAAGGAGACAGTGCCACTCTTGCACTCATTATGTCCACCTCTCTCCCTAGGTGGTCCAGTGGGAGGCCGATTGGCCCACCACAAGCAAGAGTGGGATTGGTTAACTCAGGACCATTTAGTCTTGCGATGGCTTTCAGTCGGGTATCATCCTGATTGGATAACAGGCCCACCATCGCGACTGTGTCTGGTGCCAGTCTGGACTCAAATTCCAAGAGATCCAGATCAAAGGTTGTGTATAGAGGAAGAGATAAACTCCCTCATACAAAAAGGAGCAATTCAACCGACGCAGAAGTGTCCGGGCTTCTATTCAACCGTGTTCTTAGTAACGAAAAGCACCGGAGGGTGGAGACCAATTCTCAACCTCAAGCCATTGAACAAGTTCATAGAGACACCCAGTTTCAAGATGGAAACTGTGAGATCGGTGTTGGCAGGGTTGGAGAAGGGAATGTGGACAGCTTCAATAGATGCTTATTTCCACATTCATATAGCGAGGAGTTTCCGTCGCTTCCTGAGATTCGCATTCCAGGGCAGACAGTGGGAATTCAGGGTTTTACCCTTCGGAATTTCCACGGCTCCTCGGGTCTTCACCAGAGTGGTTCTTGCGATAACAGCATATCTCCGCAGGAGAAGCATAGCAGTCCACACGTACATAGACGACTGGCTGTTAAAAGCACACAAGCAAGAAAGTTTATCTGCAAATCTGGAGTTAGTTTTGAAAACTCTCACAGACTTAGGATGGCTAATCAGTTTCCAAAAATCAGAGCTGACTCCATCCCAGAAGTTTGTTTACCTGGGAATGTTCTTCGATCTAGAGACAGGATATGTTTATCCTACTCAGGAGAGGGTTCAGATACTCATCTCAGTAATACAGTCAGTGTGCACAAGTCGTCATGTCCTGGCACGGGTTTACTTGAGAATGCTGGGGTTGATGGTTTCCCTGGAACCAGTCACACCTCAGGCGACCTTACGCAGGCGGCCGATCCAGTTATTTCTCATGACGCAATGGACCCAGAGTACAGGTTCACTGGACTCAAAAGTGTCAGTGCTGGAGCCTCTAATTCACCACCTTCGATGGTGGTTGAAGACAGAGAATCTCCTGGCCGGGGTCATGCTAACCCCTCCTCACCCTCAGGTAACGATGTATACAGATGCATCGATGGAGGGGTGGGGAGCTTGCCTGGAAGAATCCACGATATAAGGGCTTTGGAATCTGGAACAGTCAAGGGAACATATAAATCTACTGGAATTACGAGCGGTAGTCCTGTGCCTGGAACATTTCTTTCAGAAAGTTCAGGGCAAGAGGGTTCTAATTCGATCAGACAACTCAACAGTAGTGACTTACATAAACCGCCAGGGCGGAACGAAGTCACCCAGTCTCTGTATGATGACATGGAAACTGCTTTGCCGGTTCGTGAATTACAGGATTACCTTGTTCATATTCCGGGAAGGTTAAATCTGTTAGCAGACTCATTGAGCCGAAGGATGGGTGTTTTACCGACGGAATGGCACCTAAATCAATGTATGGCGGATCATCTGTTCGACCACTGGGGGAAACCCAACATAGATTTATTCGCTGCGAAGATGACGACGTACGTCTCTCCGATTCCAGATCCGAGCGCTATCGCAACAGATGCGCTAGCTATCAGCTGGGTGGGAATTTATGCATACACATTCCCTCAAGCAATCCTGATTCCAAAAATTCTTCAGAAAATCAGACAGGAGGAGTGCCAAGTGCTTCTGATCGCCCCAAATTGGCCACGCCGATCATGGTATACGGATCTGCTGGACCTTCTGGTCTGCAATCTGGTTCCTCTGCCTCTGATGGAAAACATTATCTTCCAGGGCAAGGTCCTTCACAACAATCCGTCAATGTTCAGATTGACTGCGTGGATGTTGTCAAGGAATCTAGAATTAAGGAGGGCTTTTCTGAGCAAGCAGCCATGTTTATGGCAAAAGCCAGGAGGGGGGTCACCCTCCAGAGCATATAATTATAAAATAAACAGATTTGCAGAATGGTGCTCAAAAAGATGTATTGATCCAATGGATTCATCTATTCAGATAGTAGCTGATTTCCTCTGTCACCTGTATGATGCCTATACCCTCCAGCCTAACTCTATTGCTGGTTATAAATCAGCTTTAATGACAGTTATCCCTTGCTTGGCTAATAGGGGAAGTGATGAAGTAAGTACATTGAATATTTTAATTAAAGGCATGGGCAATCTAAGACCAAGGAATCCCCATGTGATTCTGTCTTGGAGTTTATCTCTAGTGCTTCAGGTACTAGGTGATAAGCCTTTTGAGCCACTTAGTTCCATTTCTATGAAAATGTTGACTCTTAAAACTATTTTTAATTGCTGCGGCCTCGGCTAGGCGTAGAAGTGAAATTCATGCCTTATCAGCCGAGGCAGACCGTTTTGTGGTTACAGGGGAAGGCCTTAAGCTTCTACCTAGGATTAATTTCATGGCTAAAAATCAGTCTGAAATATCCAGGTCAACCCATATTTTTACCAGCTTTAACTAGATATGATCCTAATTCTAAAGCATGGTGTCCAGTCCGAGAATTAAACCGGTACAGACAACGTACTCAGGAATGGCGGACGGACCCTACAGCGTTATGGTTGTCATATATTGAACCCCATGGCAGGGCGTCTAAGGACACCATTTCCAGGTGGATTGTAGAGTGTATTCAATTTTGTCATAAATCCGCCACAGGTAAACAAGTTGACATAGCCAAGGCTCACAGTGTCCGGGGCGTGGTGGCTTCCACTGCCCTATTTAATGGGGTCCCTGTGGATGACATTATGTCGGTAGCTCAGTGGCACTGTGAGTCAAGTTTTACAGACCATTATCTCCGTGACACCTCGAATCCTCTCGCCTTATCGAATTTGAAAAAATAATTAGGTGTACATTTTGAATGGGGTTTTCCTCATTATTTATATATATATCACAATTAATCAATGGGAACAACCACTTATTTGGGACTGTATCAGTCTTCACCACTGGGGAGATGATGTCAGCAGCCAAACTCTACAAGGTCAGTCTTGTTTCTGTGTTGTTCATTGTTAATTGTATTGTCACGTGACCCTTCGTTATTAATATGATGATGGTATGTGGTTCATTATTGAGAGTATACGAAAATGGAGCCTTTTTCGTTTAAAGTCCTATAGTACATGGCACTTGTACGTAGAGAGCGTATGGGACATTGAGGTCATGCAGTCTTCCTCCCAAGAAGAGAGGGGGGAGGGGGGGGCGCGGGCGCATATGACATACGGTCATCTCTCAACCATCGGTTTGTGTTAGCCGATGCTCGTATCTATTCCTGATTGTGTTTTCACACAGTTTCAGAAGTTTAAGTGCCTTAAACGCAGAAAAGCGCATAAGGAAGATCTGGTCTTTTGACCTCGCCTCCATCCCGCCGAATTCCCTGACGAATTCTGGCAATATCAAAGAGTATTAGGGAGGTAAGTATACTCTTGAAGTGAAATAAACGAAATCACGGATTTCTTTTTTCACGAGAGTTGATACCTACCTCCCTAATACGGACCCGGCCTCTCCGCCCCACAGAGGCTCGGTCTTCAGGCTCTTGTAAGTTGCATGGTGTCAGCCAATAAATTAGTCAGAGGAAGTACTAGTTTGTGCATGCGCGGTGGTGGGGCTAGCATTCGCCGGACTGTCTTCTGACTACCTGCCCATTAGGGGCACCTAACTTTTTTAATCTGAGTGTTTTGTTGAGTGAAAGCCGATATTTAGCAATATCAAAGAGTATTCGGAAGTAAGTATCATCTCTCTCGTGAAAAAAGAAATCCGTGATTTCATTTATTGCAAGTCAAGGGAAGATTATTTTTTTACAGTTTACCACTAGAATGACTGGCTCGATAACTGACTGGCTCGACAGTAATCGAGCCAGTTATTCTAGTGGTAAATCTTCAAAAATACTCTTCTATTGAACATTCTAAACGCAACCATTTTTACCTCCATGACCATTAAATGGTTAATACCTGTCTCATAATATTAACCCTCCATGTTATAGAATGTAATAGAAATCACCACCACTTTCTTCACAGCTGTGGCGGCCATGTTTGCGGCAGTCCCGTTCCTGAGTACATATTTGGCCGCTATTCCGGCCGTACTCGAATTATGGCTCGTTCATAATGACGGCGTACTCGCTCTGTTGTTACTTATTTGTCAAATGTTACCGACGTACATCGTCGACACGGCAATCTACAGCGAGATTAAGGGGTAAGAATGAATAAGAGAGAACAAAGAAGGTAAATGTACAATCGTTGAAAGCAATTTGAAATGAAATTTGTTGTTTTACAATTTTTTTTAATTAATGAATTATTTACACACCATGAGAGTCTTCCACTCCACAAACGGTTTCACACTTTTGTGCTCATTAGGTAGATTAGGTAGGTCAAACCGGTTGTGGAGTCAATCAGCCTCATGGCGTGTGAATAACTCAGAATAAAATTGATCAAGACTTTCAACACTACAGACAGTATGAACTACATTTTGTCATAATTTACATAATATAATGTTGAATATTTTGAAATTAGTTTCAAATTATTCGATATCTAGTTAATCTTTACGGGTAAAGATTTGTCAAGAAATAAAAAATCTCTGTTTAATGAGTGTACATTTGCAGACCAAGAGACAATCCGAAAATTTACTACTAATATATTCAGATTATAAACGATTATTTATGTAATTATCTAATTTTTGTTTCATTGTTTCAGTGGTCATCCTTTCATGACAGGCTTGGCCATCGCTGGAGGTATGATCTGTTTGGGACTGGAGGGAGCTATCATTGGTCCGATCCTCCTCTGCTGTCTCATCGTGGCGGTCAATGTTTATACATCGATGCTTAAGCCAGACTCAGCAGCAACTACGCCGTCAGGAGGTGCGCGCAAAAAATAGAATAACATGCTTATCATTTTAGAGTACATTTTATTTAATGTTTTTAATTTAGTTTGAAGCTGTTGAAAAACAAATAATTTTTTTACATATTTTTTCTAATTTTCTAATGTTTTAAGCAATCATATTCTATCTATAATGGATGAGATTGTGGCTTGAAAATATTAAAAGTTGAAAGTACTTCTGCGATAAAATTTATTTTTCGTTTGCCAAGTCACAATTCGAACAAGCTAAAATATTCATACACCTAAATATTTAGCAACGACATTGTGTACATTTCCTGGTCAGCCATGTCATTGCTAACTAATGCATAAATTGCCTATGAAATGTACATCGTTTACTTTATTTTTTTCATTGCGAGAAATTGTACCGTATATAGACATATGCTCACCCTCCCTACATATATATTTCGCGTTGCGTGTCATTACGTAAATATTATTACGTTTTATTTTGCTTTGGAAACATTAAATTATTTCTGAGCTTTACTGTATTAGCTGCCTAGTCAAACCAGAGTGTGTTCAACTAAGAACTAGTTGACTTCTGTTAGTTCTTGTCTACCAATCAGTGGAGGATTCCAATTCATCCATCAATCATATCAACTACGTGCCTCGATTTAGTTAGTCTTATCGCTTAAATAGTCCGTCGGGTTGTATGAATTGTATCTGTAATTGTATTCAATATTTACGATTTAATAAAGATATTGTTGAGTATTTTGAAACTAATTTGACTGGGTGCTGTTGCTGCCAAAGGCAGTAACAGCACCCAGTCAAATTAGATTCAAAATATTCAACAGGTTACCTGTATAGTTTTCTAGAAATTGAGAATCACAGTGCAGGGATCGATCGATCCCAACATGGTCAAAGCGTTGGTGGAGATGGATGGGGCATAGCTAAAAACAAATTAATCCATTGTGGCTATGGTTAAATATGTGTTCCTAACTTTTATGATAATGGTACTTAGTTACAGTGTGGCTCAGAAATAATTTAACATGTTTCCAAAATAAAATAAACATATTGTTGAATATTTTGAACATATTTGGATTTGAAGACATTTCTGCCTAAGGCAGCAATGTCTTCCAATCCAAGTATGTTCAAAATATTCAACAGAACATTACTTACATCGTATTCAAAATTATACTCACTAATATGTTTCTGGGGTTTCTTTTAAACAATGTTGACTTATTTCTGAGCTGTAATGTAGTTAGATATCTTCCTATGTCCTTTAGTATACCTAGTTAACCATTTAATAAGGCAAGAAATGTATATTTTTGAAAACTTATCACTGGAATGACTGGCTCACTAGCGATTTAAAAATATTCTTACACTGATCTGTTGACCAGCTTAACCATAAAATGGTGAAATTTATACTATCCAATCTACATGTGTGACTTAGTGCAATTGCCTATTCCTTATAACACGAGAAAATTTGAAATATATTATGCTTATAAATTTATTTAGCTTTTTATCAATCATTGATCATTTTAATTTTATTTCATTTCACTATATTTCTGAATCATTATTCTTTGTAAGCTCTCTTTCATAATAATTTTTGTCGAGTCCTTCATGCAGCTAATAAGGGCTCAACATCATGGCCAAATTATCCGGTGATGGGCAGCGTGTGAAAAATCCAAAGTGCTCAAGACGTTGTGGCCCTTTTTAGTTATTTGTTATTTAGAACATTCTTTCTAAGCATACTTTTCAGGAGCGCGCCTAGAGTTTTATTATTTTTATTATTATTATTATTATTATTATTTCTAAACTAACCTTACTATCACTTTGACCCTCTATTTAACGGCCTGATTATTTACCACAAGTACATAAAATATCGTCCTTCATGCGTCTTATACAGATCACCTGTCTATAAAGTCCACCTTTTCTTTCAAGGCCGCGTTCATTAATCTATACAAGTGTGTGCCATCATTTCAGATGCATTACTGATAGAGATGGATAGAAATGTTTATTTTCACAACAGGGTGAGAATTCGGCAAAACTGCTTGCTGGTGAAGGGATGGATAGCTTCCTGCTTTGTTTTGAAGTGGATTTGAACATAGTCTAAATTAACCCTTAGTGTTCTATCCTGCTATAGGACAATCATTAACTATGCTTTGACCCTTTAATGTCTAAATTTGTTCAAAAAATGTAAATATTTACTGATCAAATGTCCGTTTGTAGGACAAGAGAAAAACGTTTTTGAAAATTTATCACTGGTATGACTGGCTCGGTTATCAAGCCAGTCATTCCAGTGGTAAATTTTCAAAAATAGTCTTCTCTTGGCCTGCGAACGGACATTCCCAAGATCACTACAGAGGCCGGTTTTGGCCGGCTTCATCGCGAAAGGGTTAACAAAGCAACAATTTTTTAATTAACTTGCGAATAGTTTGTCTGGAAGTTGTTGCTGCTGCGTTTTATTCAAATGTTTCAAAATTTTGAGCTGCTATCATGGCTGATGGTGAAATGCAGATCTGATGACATTAGTGATTGACACTTTAATGGTCATGCCTCCAAAACCTGGCCTCCGAAGTGTACTTGATGAATGTCCAGAGAAGACTATTTTTAAACTGTACCACTGGAATGACTGGCTCACTGATCAAGCCAGTCAGTCCGGTAGTAAATTTGCAAAAATAGACTTCTTTGCCTGCAAATGGATATTTATTTAGCAAAAATTTTAATTTTACTTACACATCCTGACCACAAAATTTTAAGTGCCTTCTCTCTGCTAAATTAATACCTTAATTGACAGGACTGGTCAAGAAAATAAAAATGTGCGCTTATTTTGTGTACATTTTCATGGCAAAAGGCTGTTTTTGAAAATTAACCAGTAGAATGAAGGCTCGGTTATCAATTGAAGAATCCAGTTTCTCAATCAGTCATATGACATCATAATCAAATATGTGACATGTATGCTGACATTATAATCAATTACGTCATGAATGACTTGATTTAGTCCGACTTAAACACTTCGTGTTAGTCCGTCAGTTTGTACGAATTGCTGTTGAATATTTTGAAACTAATTTGACTGGTTTCTGTTTCTGTCTACGCAGTCAAATTAGTTTCAAAATATTTACCTGCTTGTATAGTTTTCTGGAAATTCGGGGAGTGGAGGGATTGATCTATCCCAGCATGGGTGGAGTTTAGCTCCAAATGGGTGGGGAATAGCTAACGCTGGAATTCCACAATTCCAGCCAGAATTCCTGTGATAAGTTTTCAAAAATAGTCTTCTGGCCTGCAAATGGACATTCACCATGCCAAAAGTTTGACTTTCTTGACCAATCTTTTGACAAATTTTTCACATTTTTGCCAAAGCAACATTAATGAGACGAGTGTGTGCTTGTTAATCCTACGGTGAGATTGATATTTATGTAAGAGGTCCTGTATTTTTTATTTGTTGAAGGGTAATTTAATCTGGTGGTGACGCCTTTTCGTTTTAGTGGTCAAGTCAGCCAAAATGGGCTCGATAGTGTTGTTAAGAAATAGCTTCTATTAGGACAAGAGGTGTTCAATTTCCAACCAAACATCTCTGAGAAAGGGGGTAGGCTTATATTACAGAGTTTTCCCAAAAAATTTATAAAATTGATACACGGAAATTCAACGTATTTTCTCCCATAAAAATTCCCACCACCTGCGTTTAATGTATACCTCAAAACATCACCGGGGAAGTGAAATTATTTGATTTGAGTGCCTAAATATTGCGTATCCTTTAATAAAGCACGTTTATTACATCAAAATTAATCCACAATTTGATATAAAATGTCGTCGCGGAAAAAATACGAATCGCGTGATTCGCCTCCAATTGAAGAGTTTATTTTAGAGCGAGTACTCGGATATAAATTTTCTGGAATCGGGGACTCGGAATTCGGGAATATCTATATATTATCATTGCGCGATAGGAACTGAGTATTATCCTGATCTTAAAAAACGGGTACCCGTTTGATAAACTCCCGTTAGCGTATAATATCTCGTGAGAACATGATGCCTCCCATCTCAAGAACTGCTGGCTCGCCAACTTAAGAAGCTGGCTATATTGTCGTTCGTAATATTTCAATTTGGATCATTTAATGTTGACCGGCGTTACAAAATTGATGCGCATTTTCTCCCGTGCTTGTTGTTTGGTACATTAAATTTGATCTTAAAATATATTTATAAGGAAGGTATTTAATCATGCCAAGACTGTCTTATGCGCATTTTGACTACAAAAGTGTGGAATAAACCTTATTATATCTTGAACATACGTGGTCTACTACTAGTATTAATCTAATAGGCGGTCGAGATTTACAAATCCGAGGCCTGTATTGACTTCTAGAGGGGCCGGGAATGTATCAGGGCAGAGATCGGTTTGAAGTAGACACACCCTGTGACACGATTGTTATTATTATACACGCTATTCTTACAAATTTGCTCTTAAGAAAAATTTTCCTATACAGCCTGCTGAGTTAGGGGGTGGGCTTCTAATACAGAGTTTTGCTGTTTTGAAACTGCTAAAACATCATTGGAGCTCATATGTCAAAGTTAGGGGGGTGGGCTTCTATTAGAGTATTTGCTACTATTAAGCGGAATACGGTAATTTGGCCTACACATGTACATTGAATATTAGCCCTCCCCCACCCAACACCCCCCCCCCTTTGAAAAACCGGGGACAGGGGTGGGGGGATTCAGCTTTTGCTTCCATCGGTCCATGCATGCGTCCATCCATCCATTGCTTTCGGGTTTCGTTCAAGAACTTAACATATTCACGTATAATGGATGGATTCATTTCAAATTTGGTATATCACCTCCTGATAGCATTCCCTTGGTGGAGACTGCGTATCGGGGAAAGGCATCTAGATTCACCGTAGTTATCTTCCTTGGAATACTTAAAATTAGTAGAAAATGTCTGCACATATGGTTTTCGCTCAATAACTTTGCATGTTTAACTTGTGTTCATGTGTGCTCTGTGATTTTGAACTAATTAATCTAACAATCTGGCAATTATATATATATAATTTGTGAAATATTTTATTTTATCCCCCCCCCCCCTCATCTGATTTCACACATGCCCACCCCTAGCATGCCCAGACAGCGAAACTCCATTTTATTCGCTAATCATTTCAAATCTAATGTCCAAAAATCTGTTTCAGGACAATCATACAGGTACGGTGTTGGATATTTTGAAAATAATTTGACTAGAAACAGCATCAAGTCAAATTAATTTCAAAATTTTCACTGAATTCATATATATTAAAGGATCTACATTAGTCTGTCGACTTCTAATGGATAAGATAATTAAATGTGATAGAATGAGCAATTAGATATTTTCGACCCTCATCCATTGATCCAGAATTTTATCCAGACCAATGATGGGAAACGTAAATTTATTGGTTAAACTAATTTACAGGTAGTGATTAAGAAGTTTGAACCCTCGAACGTGCTCAAGAAAATTTCATTTTTGTCATAGAAAATGTTCGTTTGCAGACCAAGAGAAATCTTTTGAAAATTTACCAATGGAAATGACTCGCTCGGTTGTTGAGCCAGTCATTCCACTGGTAAATTTTCAAAAGTAGTCTTCTCTTGGTCTGCAAATGCAACTTTCCCATGACTACTGAAGAAGCCAGTGTGTAAGGGTTAATTATCAAATTTGGTCACGGAAGTTTAAATATTTGGTTATTCAATGTTCATTGACAGGCCAAGAGAAGAGTATTTCTGAAAATTGACCACTGCCAAGCAATCTGATGGGAAATTTTTGTAAATACTCTTCTCTTGGCCTGCAAATGGTCACTCTTCAAGACCATTGCGGGGGCGGTTTTTGCCATCTTGGCCTTTGGTTAATAAAAAGTGCTGAAAACTGGAATTTAGGTGTAATTTTCTTTTCCTAGAAACAATAATAATAATAATAATAATAATAATAAAAATAATAATAATAATAATAATTTTTGACTGTCATTTTTTGTTTGTTTTAAACTTGTGTTGTGCAGTAACGCCTGGCTCTAAAGTGTTCAGTCTGTCTCGAGAAGGGAAACGTGTGCATTGGAATCTCCCACGGTGATTGCTGTGATGCTTTCCTCGCTTGTACTATCATGTCTTGCGCAATGTTATTTCTTACGCTTCGTGGTCGCCATATGTGATGTACAGCAAAATCTGTGTATTATAATGACCACTGTCCATGTTTTGAGGCCAAGAAAATACAGAGCAGCTCATAAATAAGTTACTGTGTTTCCAGAAGAAAAAAAAGACAAACATTTTTTTTTTGCAAACATGTATAAGGTATTTCTGAGCCGTACTGTAGTGGTTTGCTAACTTATTAATAACCAAAATATGTCCAAAAATGCAAGATTTTTAATTAGATAATGTTGCTTGGAAAAAATTATTATTTTTGGAAATTTACCACTGGAATGACTGGCTCGGTTACTCTGAAAATTTTCAAAAATATTCATCATGAACATTTCTCCAGATTGCTAAAATGGTCATTTTTGGTCAACTTGACCAATAAAGATTAAAACTGTTCAAATCTATCAGCCACCAGTAATCATTGCCGGCCAAAACCGGTTTCTACAATGGTCTTAAGAAATGTCCATTTGCAGATCAAGAAAGTACTATTTTTGAAACTTTATCACTGGAATGCCTATCTCGATAACTGAGTCAGTCATTCCAGTTGGTAAATTTTCAAAAATATTCTTGTCTTGCAAATGGACATTCAATAAGGAAATATTTAGATTTTCTTGACACAAATTTGACCAATGAAGGGTTACTGTCAAGTTTAACTATATTCACTGTATTGTGCATGATGTTGCTTTATAAGCGGCTGAAATATAACAAATTCACAAATCCTTTGCTTTAAGAGGCAGCAATATTACAAACTAAAACTTTTTAAATTTAAATTTTATGTCTTAAAAGTGAGACTCATTTGGGTTTCTTCTTAGATGGTTTGCACTGAAATGCCTGCTTTTGTTTGTTTTGGTTCTATAACAATATGATGTATTGTATTCGTCTTGAGAATGAAGTTTCTCTGTGATGTTGCTGGTTTTATGCTTTTAATAGCAACATTTTTAAAATGGAAACTTACTGAATATGTGCATCCAAAAGGCGGTGTGCAGATATCTGGATGGATTTGTATATTTGTACAGATATCTCGTGTGTGTGTGTGTGTGTGTGTGTGTGTGTGTGTGTGTGTGTGTGTGTGTGTGCGTGCGTGCGTGCGTGCGTGCGTGCGTGCGGGTATGTATGCGTGCGTGCGGGCGGGCGGGTATGTATGCGAGCATGCATATGCTGTGCATGTGTGTGTGTGTGTGTGTCTGCATGCGTGCGCATTGCAAACATCTACGCAACTTGTGGCAATCTTACTGCATTCGGAATCGGATGAAATACTCAGTGTGTGCCTGCAGTGGTGTGCGTGTGTGTTGATGACACAGGGTTGATCATGTGTGTATTTCACACATCTCTACAAAGGCACACACCACTTTCGCTATCATATATTAGAAACACATTTAATTTATTAGCAACACGCATCCTTTATCAATAATATATTACATAACTACAGCAGTCATTTCTTAACCCTTTAATGGTCAAGCGGAAAAAACCCGCCTTGTACAGTGGTCTTGAGGAATAGCCATTTGCAGGACAAGAGATTATTTTTGAAAATTTATCACTGAACTGCCTGGCTCAGTGACTGCGCCTGTCATTCCAGTGATAAATTCTCAAAAATATTCTTCTCTTGGCTCGCAAATGGGCATTTTCAAAGTAAAAATAGATTTTCTTGACCATTAAAGGGTTAAATAGGCTGTTTTTACCCTACGCCTTTACACTTGCTAAGCAGTAAGCACAATTATTTATTTTCGTAATGAATCTTCACTGTTCAAAGGTTAATAATTTCACTAGAGAACGACTAAAGTTAAAATTACTAATCTTACAATGCTTTTAAATTTGTGTAATTTTTTTAAACAATTTGGCGGAAAGCTATTAATGCCTTAGACACATGCATCAACAGCTTTCAGTCAGTTCATTTTCAAAATATATATCAAATTGTGCTTGTACTTACGCATATGTTTTGTAGTGAAATATGCAGAATGTACGCTATTGCTAAGAAATTTGGCTTTGTTATGCAAATACATATCACCACGGCTTTTGCTAAAAGACCTTTCCACTTTATCCATCCATCATATGATGTCATAATTAACTTTGTCACGTGTAGAATGACATCATAATCAATGACAAAATTATGACGTTATGAATGACGTAGATAAGTACAGCACGAACGCATGATTGAAGACGGACTATGCGTTGTTGTACGAATTGTATGTCTACTATTTAATAAATATTCTGTTGAATATTTTGAAACTAATTTGACTGGTTGCTGTTGCTGCCATATGCAGCAACAGCACCCAGTCAAATTAGCTTCAAAATTTTTAACAGCTAATCTGTATAGTTTTCTAGAAATTGATAATCGGGGCATTAAGGGATCGATCAATCCCAATACAAGCAAGGTGTGGGTGGAGCTTAGATACAGATGGGCGGGATTAGCAAAAACTGGAAAGGTCCGTTGGCAAGTAATGATATTACTATTATTCATCCACTCCACTCCACCAGTAAATTTATATATTACCAGTAGATTTGAAATGCTAAATGTCATTTATTTATTTATTATCACATGCATAATTTTTATGTCATATCTTATAGTTTAATTTCATTTTGTACATGGTTTTATATATTATCGAATATTAGCTTCTTCTTTAGAATTTCATATTTTTATGCTTGTGAGTGTTGTGACAAGGACATACAATACTGTGATCCATTTCTAGTTATGCCCTGCCTATTTCTAGCTAGGCTCCGCCCGACTTTTTGCATGTTGGAATTGATTTAAAACTGAAACCGGAATTTCCAGAATCAAAAGTTCAAGATAAATATACACGTAATCTGTTTAATATTTTGAAAATAAATTCACTTGGAACTGTTGCTGCCAGCGAGGACTTAATGTACCACTGGAATGACTGGATGCTTTCACTTATATAATTATAACCCCATCGAAAGCAAAGGTATAGCATAATCACGTTGACTGTGCATGCATCCATCTCTTCATCACTGATTCTTTTCCAGGCTGTAGTTTCAAAACCTTTTCACGACCAGATTTAGTATATGGATGCTTATTAGGCTTATGGTGTGACACACATAAAGAATATGCCGACATGACATACTTTTAATGGTGCAGTGGAAATAATAAAAGCTGTTTAATATTTTGAAATTAATATGCCTGGAAGACGTTGCTGCCTTAGGCATCAATTGCTTATCATATTAACTTCAAAAATAATTCAACAGAATATGCAATGCATCAAAATAAATTTCCTTTTTCAGGGATTTGATGGTGAAAGGGTGTGATGCATATCAAATGTAGGTCGGTGTGACTTAATTTTCACAATTCATAGAACAGTATAAAATATCTTTGCCAAGGCTTTACCTTCAAGACTTTTGTATACAGTAGCCTACCCACATGCTATGTGTGTATCGAGTACAAAGTGTGTCATATACTTTTCACAGTTCTCTGAACATCATAAAATTTGTCTTCGGGACAAGTTGCAACCGTGATACACCTGTGAGCAGGAATCTGTATATTCATACATCATTGGCTACGACAGTATCGCGTATCAAGATTATGTCAGTGTGACCTACTTTTCATAATTCCCAGTACCTTATACAAAATTAAGTTCAGGATATTGGAGGGGTATCCTTCGCGAGCCATTTCAAATCCTACAGTCTGGATGCAAAAAAATTCTTTATAATATTAGAAATATTTTTATTTAAATATTTTTTAATAGGGCAGCAATAGATAATATGGCTGTTTTGAATTAGAGTTGTTTGAATTGCAGGATTTAATTTGTTTAATATGGACCGACAGATGAGAGAATATTCTTTAGGACAGAGCACATGTAAATATTTCTTTGACTGAACATTTTGAAAATAATTTGACTTAAATTTGTCGCCATATGATATTGTTATGATTATTAATTAGAAGGTTAGAGTATCATCTAGCTTGTATCAGCATATCTCCACTTTCTCCATTATATTATTTTATATTTTCACTTTTGGTCAAATATTATTGTTATTCTCAGTGCAATTATGGAGCTTATATATGCGTCCGTCCATCCGTGATTTGTGTCCAGACTAGGTTCAATTTTTATCCCAATTATAGACACCAACCATAGGGTATTCATACCTCTTGAGATAAGGGTGTATCTTTATCAAACTTAAGCTAATATTCCCTACTTTTCATGGTTCATTGAGCAGCACAGAAAATGTGGTTCAAAGTTGGAATAGTTTAAAACGAAGTATTGAGAATAAGGTTTTCTCACCAGTAAGCTTATTGGTTTGGGAGTACCGTCTGTATTCTCACACATCACTGAATCTTGGATTGTTGTCGCTGTTGTTGTTGTTGTTGTTTACTGTACCTGGCATAAATAAGTTAACATGTTTCCAAATCAACAACCGAAACATCTCAGTGAGTACAATTTTGATCACGATGTAAGAAATGTTCTATTGAATATTTTGAAGATAATTTCATTGGAAGACATTGCTGCCTTAGGCAGCAATGTCTTCCAATCCAATTATTTAAAAAATATTCAAGAGTCCGTTCTGTTTTATTTTTGTGAGTTGTACTCTATATCATCTTAGTATTTATTCTCATATATGCAATAATTGTTTAATGTGTTTGTAACTTAGACATGTGAATCTTTGACGCACAATGCTTTTATCATCTGCTTTGCATTGACATATTATTAGCTCACCTGGCCTGAAAGGCCAAGTGAGCTTATCCCGTGGCGACCATCCGTCGTGTGGCCATCATCCTTCCGTCCGTCAACTTTTCCTTTAAACGACTTCTCAAGAACAACTGGGCTGATTTCGATTATATTTGGCAGGAAGCATCCTTAGGACATAGGGATCCAAGTTTGTTGAAACAAAGCAGCCAGTGGCCATCTTGGATTTCGGGCGATTTTAGGAAACGTCTTTAAAAATCTTCTCCAAATCCGCTGGGGGGGGGGGGGGGGGGAGGTGGCTTGATGCAAAAATGAAATATGATCCAGGATAAGAGCTGAACCACAGGAATTTGATTGGTCAAATGGGTCGGTGGCCATGTTGGTTGACCTAGTTTTAGCTTCTCCAGAATCGCTAAACGGATCGGGTCGAAATTTGGCAGATATGATTAGGGACTAAGGGCCATTAAAGTTTGTTCAAGGGAAGTTGAACTGTCAAAAAACATGGCAGCCGTGGGCCAATCAATATATAGTGTGTTTGGCAGCCATATTGGATTTTTTTTATTTGATCGATTTTGAGGCCGAAATTGGTTTTATATGTGTTTTTGGGTATTCTGATCTCAAATTTGTAATTTTCGAAAGGGTCGGATAAACGGTTTGGTGGCCATCTTAGACCATTTTCCCGCCATAAGCTCCCATACTAAAACAATAGGAAACTTAAAATGTCTTCTTCTCGAGACCTACTGGGAGAATTTCGATTATATTTGGCAGGAAGCATCCTTAGGGCATAGAGATTCAAGTTTGTTCAAACGAAACCGATCGGCCAATTGGGCCGGTGGCCATCTTAGATTTTGGCCAAGTTTTTAGAAATTTCTTTAAAAATCTTCTCCGAAACAATTTAAGGGATCAATTCAAAACTCATGAAATATCATTTAGGGCAAGCGCTGAAGCAAATTTGTTCACATGTTAACTTGATTGGCGGAATCATTCGACGGCCATCTTGGATGACCTAGTTTTCGAGAAAACAACACCTCCAGAACTACTGAATGATCGGCCCGAAATTTGGGAGATGATATTGATGACTAAGGGTCATTAAATTTTGTTCAAGAGAAGTTGATATATAAAGAAACATGGCCTCTGTTTTCTTGTTACAAGTCTGCTCAACTCATTAGTTCTAATTATTGTTAATGAACATTCTAGTTGAAATGCCTATGGTCCAAGTGAGCGATACAGGCCCCTTGGGCCTCTTGTTGTAAATGTAGTGATGTTCATTGCACTTAAAGCTATCGTAAGCCATTAAGACCACCACCACAGAATCTCTTAGTTCTGGTACTATCAGCTGGCACTCGGAAATCTTATAGGGAGGTGTGACATCAAAATTCTTGTTATACACTACTCAGCAGGTTCTATGCCATAGTCAAGCCGCATTCATTAAATCGATAGTTTGCCATGAATCGCTAAATGATTGCGGATGACAGCTCTTAGCACCAGAACTCTTTCTTGGTCTTAACAGCTTACGATAGCTTTAATTCATCGCTTGTAGTTAACCGCTTTGAATCCAAAAGGTCAAATACGAAATGTTTTTTATATTGTAGCAAATGTTGTTGAATATCTTGACGTTAATTTGACTGGAATCTGATGTTGCAGCAACAGCTTCCTGTCAAATTAGCTTCAGAATTCTCAACAGCTTACCTGTGTGAATACTTTTGGAAATCTAGATTCTGAAACCTCGCGATTCAAAGGATTAATTAATATTTATAATTATCATATCTGACATATTATGACTGATTCTTCATGAACCATTTGCAAAGCAGAGGATGGCTCGTCATGGCGATCCAAATGACGTATGGCATACGAGAATAAAAAAGAAATGGCCTCGACATGCTGGCAGTAGATTATAGTCTTAGTTTGCAATAGTTCCTGTAGCATTGATGCTTAACATATCATGGTTTATAAGTGACATTTTCAAGCTCCAATGTTTATTTCCAGGTGATAAACAAATTTCTAAAACAATGAGTCTGTCTAGATTGACTTAGTAGTAATGAGTCTGTCTAGATTGACTTAGTAGTAATGAGTCTGTCTAGATTGACTTAGTAGTAATGAGTCTGTCTAGATTGACTTAGTAGTAATGAGTCTGTCTAGATTGACTTAGTAGTTATATGTTTTGTTGGCATGTCCCATTTAAGCCAGGTCTACATTCCTACAGAGGGTTCATTACCGGTAGACAATGACCACAGTTTTTCCTCTGGTAATCATTTAGACTCCTTAATGGTCAAATTTGTTCAAGAAAATTTTGATTTCTCATAGATGAACGTACATTTGCAGGCCAAGAGATAACAATTTTTTTTAATTTGCCATTGGGATGACTGGCTCGATTATCGAGCCAGTCATTCCAGTGGTAAATGTTCAAAAATAGTCTTAGCTACATTCATCAAGATTTTTGGTCGGCTTGACCATTAAAGGGTTAACGAAGGTGATATTCACCTACATTAGATGATTATTTAGCTGCCTGTTCGTGATTACGACGTATAGTTGTGTCTACTAAACAATTGCGAATAGATAGTCTGGTATGTAAGTTAGACACTCTTCGTTAATACGGTCCCTGAAGTTAGTCGGAGATTTTTTTCCATGTTTCCAATAATCCACTACTGAGGCACCAACCAGGTGCGGCATGTAAGCAGTCCTGTGTTGACCTCTATACGAAGACTCCTATATTGACTTAGTATCAATAAATGTAAATTTAAATGGCTTCTCATTGATTTGAATATATTTGTGATTAATTGATTGATTTCCTATTCACCATGTAATGGTTGTGTAATATACTACTTTTCGATCATTCTAAAATGTTTGCCACAACGTTCAGAAGGTTGTGGTCACGAAATTAAAGTGGAATATGCATTCACACATTTGATCATTTTGTTTTGTCTATCGACTGTTGTGAGTGCAGTATTAATTCTGCTGAAACTGATATACATGTATATGGAAATAATGGTGATAATAATATTTATTGCAAAATTTCATTTTAACAGTTTTTAAATAAATATTGCTTTATATTCATGTCTATCGGATGTAGAAATTGCACAAATACATGTATATGTTTTACGTGTTAGAGCTCACTTTGCAATGCTAAGTTCAATGAATTTTCCACGACTTTCTATAACCAAAATTACAAGGACGACAAACCTTTTGAACATTTATCAAATTTTACGCAGTGTAATTTACAATGAAACTAATTTAACTGGGAGCTGGTGTTGCCTAAGGCAGCGACTTTTTCCAGTCAAATTAATTTCAAATATTTAACAGCGTATTTGAATGTGATTGTCTTGAAATTGAGATAGTGAGTCTTCAAGGTTCCAAAGTTTAATTTTCCATGACTTTTTCATGACATGAGAAAATGTATTGATTTTCCAGGATTTCCAGACCTTGATTTAAAATCTCATATTCCATGACTCTAAAGGATTTCCATGACATGTATGGACCCTGTCTTTTGTTAGTCACCAATTGATCGCTAAAAATGACATGCTTATGTTTTCCAGGCCTGTCATCTGTGTGTTTTCTTCCTAACAATGAAATGTTACGTTCCTGTACGTTTTGGTACACCCCTTGAGTGAGTTTAGTCCACTAATAAATCATCTGCTAAATATTTTGAAAACAATTTGACTGAAAGTTGTTGGTGGCTAAGCCACCAACAACTTTCAGTCAAATTGTTTTCAAAATATCCAGAATGGCCAATAGTTTTTGCCCATTGAAATTACTTTTTGGTGGTTGCCAATAGCTAGAGTCCATGCGCTAGTACTTAGTCGAGGCTACCAACCAATGAGCCAGAATTTGTCGAGTAAGTCGTGTTTGAATTGAATGGAACTGAATTTAAGCATGTGGTACGTCTACCCGAGGGTACTTGTACTACCGTAGAGTCCATGTAGGATAAGAGTTTTCACCTAAATGCGACCTTGGATGTAATAATAACAACACACTTCTTCCTGGGGTATGTCTATCGGAAACAGGGAGGAGTGACCTTGACATTTCCAAACACAAGATTTTGATTATGATCTGCAAATGTTTGCAAACGTTGTGAATGAAAGTGGTTGATGCCTGTTTTCTGATTTACTTTCTTTTAACTATCTGCCTGCTGAATTTCTGCAGACTGCCTTTTCCATGGGGTTTAATTCTTGATCTGGTGAATATTTTGAAAACAATTTGACTGAAAGTTGTTGGTGGCTAAGCCACCAACAGCTTTCAGTCAAATTGTTTTCAAGACTCAGCAGATCAAGAGTTATTGCTCACAGAAATTATCCAGTGGCTTACGGCAGTCAGACTGTTGATACATTTTTATGTGAAATCATATCTCTGAATATTTTCGCAATTTCATAAATTAATTTTTGAGAATTTATAGAGTAAATTGCCTGTTCTTGTCCCTATGTTGTTGATCTAGTGTTATGTATCCTGACATATTATTATGAGATTTTAACTTATTAGTGACAGATTCTTTTATACCGCATATTAGTGCTACATAGTATTTTAAAGCTTTGTAGATATTTATGAAAAATAAAATAAAGTTATTAAGTTATAAATGAATTGTCCTCTGTGGTTTCTACTCTAGAGATTACGGTGAATTCTGCTGTGTAGGAGAGTGAGGTAGAGTTTTGCATCATAAACGATATCCTATGATGTTCAGTGAACCATGAAAAGTAGGTCGTAGTGACCTACTTTTGGTATGCGACATATTAGCCTACAAAGCTACTATACACCAAGTTCGGTTACTGTACACAAAGAAACCCTTGAAACACCAGCACAGAGAATAATTTTCTACTATGTTCAGTGAACCATGAAAAGTATGTCAAGCTGACTTACTTTTGATACATGCTACACCTTTAGGTTACGATGCATCGATGTACCAGGTTTGGTGAATATATATGAAAATTCCTGAAAATATTGTCCGATCAAAAATCGGGGATCGACAAATATATGTTGTACAATATGATGTTCCTGAATGAAGAATGAAAAGTATATCACTGTGACAATGTAACAAAACATTAGGCTACAATCCACTCATACACCAAGGTTGGTTACTGTATATAAAACAATCTCTGAAACTACAACCCGGACACGTATAAGCTATGGCATGTATGAGGAAGAAACCTATCGAAATCGATGATGATCCAAAATCCAATATTCTTGTCAGCCACTGGCGACATCTTCAAAGAAGTTTCTAGATGGTAACTCTGCTCTTGTATCTCGGATCAGTTTAAATTCATAGGTTCATGACTTAGTGACTGAGGAAGAAACATGATTCCCAGCTACGGCTGACAGTCTTGGAAAATCGGCTTCCTGATGATAATTCTGATGATGGCACTCTTTTTGTTCGATCGATTTCAAGTTCATAAGTCCATTGTAGTAGGTATGTGGAAGAAATGTCATGAATGAAGTAGATAAGTTCCTCACGAACGTATAATTGAAGATGGATTAAGCGTTGTTGTACGAATTGTATGTCTACTATTTAATAAACATTACCGGGTATGTTGAATATCTTGAAACTAATTTGACTGGGCACTGTTTATGGCAGCAACAACACTGAGTCAAATTAGTTTCAAAATATTCAGCAGTTTGCCTGTATATTTTTTTGGAAATTGATATTCGAGGATCAATCGATTCTGACACGGGCAAAGCATGAGTGTAGCTTAACTATGGATGGGTGAGGCATAGCTAAAACTGGAAATGTCCACAATAGTGATGATCTGTGATACTGTTATAAATGTTGAGGACAGGTTTGTCCCATCTCTTACTGATTTATTTTCTTTACATTCGTCACCCAGACGGCATGTTATGTGATGTTAGCGGAGGGATCAAACTCTTGTTTAATTTTACCACTGGAATTACAGACTGGATAACCAAGCCAGCTATTGCAGTTGTAAATTTTTTAATAGTCTTCTGGCCTGTGTCTTGTGTCAACAGAGCCTCAAAGCCCTCAAAACGCTTTCAAGGTCAGGATTTGTCAAGAAAATTGAAATTTGTCCTCGCTGAATGCCCATTCAGAGGCCCAGCGAAGACTATTTTTCATTAACTTCATTGCAAACGCTTAATTAATGATGGACTAAGTGATGACGGACTACGCATTGTTGTATGAATTATATGTTTTTACTATTTAATAAACATTGTTGAATATTTAGAAACTAGTTTGACTGGGCGCCATAGGCAGCAGCTGCTCCAAGTGAAATTAATTTCAAAATATTCAACAGCTTACCCGCATAGTTTTCTAGAAATCGATAGTCAGTGAGTTCAGGATCGATCGATCCCAACACGGGTGAAGTGTGGGTGGAGCTTATCTAGAGATGGACATGGCATTTCTAAAACTGAGATGCTAGAACTTCAATGACAGATTGTGTTTGTCAAGCTCTATGTGAAGCATAGGATGGCTCGACATAGCGATCCAAATGGTGTCCCGCTGCGTAGTGTGCAGATAAATGTTAAAGTTTGTCAATGTACATTTAAGTCCTCAACGGCTTATCCAATCTTAATAAAACTTGACAGATCTTCTCCGTACTTTCACAGGGTTTGGACTTAATTCATCAAGGGCTTATCCGCTCTCAATAAAACTACAGATTTGTTCTAATGCCATCATTGCATTCAGTCGACATCATAATTGAAATGATTGTCAAATTGTTTGCATATTTTTATTTTAGTTTGACATAGTTTTTTTCATTTTCACGAATTAGAAAAATGTTATTAGAGTTTTTTCAGTAGATATTTAATTCATCACCTGTGTATACTAGTTTGAGAAATCTGTATTTCGTGACAGTGCCACACAGTATGTGTCATGCAGAGAAACTAAAAGGCTGGACATGTGGGATGCAGTCCATCAAGTTTGTGACTATTAAGTATTTTTACCCCTTTCACGACAAAACCGGCCTCTATTGGTCTTCAGGAATGTCCATTTGCAGGCCAAGAGACTATTTTTGAAAATTAACCACTGGAATGACTGGCTCGTTAATCAGTGGTAAAATTTCAAAAATAGTCTTCTCTTGGCCTGCAAACGGACATTCAATAAGTAAATATTTTAATTTTTTTAATAAATTTAGTCAGTAAAGAGTTAAATAGTCAATAAAATGTCTTATATTTGACATGGCTTTACTGTTAGTCTGCATGTATACAGCGGCATGTGTTTAGTATTGTCATATAAAAATGTCTGCAAAATTGTCTGTGAATTTTATTTTGTAACAAATTGATTAAAACGCATGTGAATTAATCTTAGTATTAATAACAAAATTTCTTTGTTAATAGGTCTCTGAGCACTGATGATCACTTTCACTTCACTTTACCAATGAATCAAAGATGATTTGGCCCGATGACCCCTGATGCATGCATGTTCTCTGTGTGGGTGCGGTTACCACCATAATCGCATGCAGACCTGCGATGCCACTGTTGCCATGGTTACCTAATGTACTCAAAGAACTTTGCTGTTGAACTGGTCGCCTGCCTGAAGTTAATGAATACATAGTGAAACCTGCTTATAGACACCCTCAGTTTTAGGTGCTAAAGATCAGGGTGTACAACAAAAGTGAAGTGTTCCCAAAGTGTGCTGCGTTCAATCCAATATATGTAATGATCATTATGTGTATATGCGGTTACAGAATGGACCTTTCCACTGTATCTATCCATCATATGATGTTATAATCAACTATGTGATGTATAGAATGACATCATAATCAATGACGTAGATAAGTACGTCACGAACGTATAGTTGAAGACGGACCATGCGTTGTTGTACAAATTGTGTCTACGATTTGTTGAATATTTTGAAACTAATTTGACTGGGCGCCCAGTCAAATTAGTTACAAAATATTCAACAACTTAACTGTATAGTCAGGGTAATCGGGGATCGATCAATCCCAACACAGCAGTGTGAGTGGAGCTTAGCTAGTGATGGGTGGGGCATAGCTAATACTGGAAGGGTCCATTATACTAAAGCAATGGTAAACCTTGTCCAAACATATTACTTTATCGCAATGTTATCTCTGGTTCTCCGCTGTGATGAGTTCACAAACCAGAATGACATAAACCTGTCAAGAAAATTGAAATGTCTGTCATGACGCTGTATGACTATGTATGTAACTAATTCTCTACATTTACCTCCAAAAGTGCAGAAGATGGTCCAAGAGCATCTAGATTTCAAACAATTTTGGGGAATCCCCCCCCCCGACCCCATGTGCAGTGATCACTTAATCTTATAAGCTCACCTGGGCAGAATGGCCAAAGTGAGCTTATGCTGTGACGACCGTCCGCCATCTGTCTGTCTGTCCATCAACTTTTTAACCATTTAACACTCAAATTTGTTCAAGAAAATTTCAATTTTCTCAGAAAATGTCCATTTGCAGACTGAGAAGACTATTATTTACTAATTTACCGCTGAAATGACTGGGTCGGTTAACGAGCCAGTATTTTCAGTGGTAAATTCTCAAAAATAGTCTGCTCTTGGTCTGCAAATGGACATTTCTTAAGACAACTTCAAGAGCCGTTTTGGATGAAATGATGTCTCAAGAACCACTGAGCACTTTTCAATTATATTTGGTAAGAAGCCGCCTTAGGGCATAGATTCAAGTTTGTTCAAACCATGTCGATCGGCCAATTTGGCTGGTGGCCATCTTGGGTTTTGACAGATTTTTTTAAATGTCTAAAGATCTCCGAAACCGCTTGGGAAAAAAATTCAAAACATGAAATATCATCAAGGGTGAGAGCTGAGCCAAGTTTGTTCAAGGGAACTTGACTGGCAGAATGTTTCAACTGCCATCTTGGGTGACCTAGTTTTAGCAAAAAATATTTCTCCAGTACTTCTAAACAGATCGGGCTGAAATTTGGGAGATATGATTAGTGACTAAGGGCCATTAATGTATGTCCATGGAAAGTTGATACGTAAAATACCACGAGCGCCGTGGATCGATCAGAATATGGCGAGTTTGCTGGCCATCTTGGATTTTCTGAAAATTTCTGAGAAAACCATATAAACGACTACTTATTAACCAGTTGGCCAATATTAATAAAACTTGGCTAAACTTTCTTCACAGAAATTAAATTGGTAAATTTTTCCAGGAGTCATCTCGTTTTGTTCGGTTGTGCCAGTGGTCAATAATTCCAGGCGAGCGATACAGGCCAATTCACCTTTCTGGAGTATCCATCTATCAATCTGATGTCATATGATGTCATAATCAGCTAAGCAGCATGTAGGATTATATCTTAAATGATTCTATATGGCCTGTCTTTAACTCTTAATAGTCTGACACGTTGTACGAATTGTATGTTGTTGAATATTTTGAAACAAATTTGACTGGGCACAGTTGCTGCCATAGACAGCAACAGCACCCAGTCAAATTAGTTCCAAAATATTCAATAGCTTACCTGTATAGTTTTCTGGAAATTGCGTCAGTGAGTTCAGAGATCGATCGATCCCAACACGAGCGAGTGGTGGGTGGAGCTTAGCTAGAGATGGGCGCGGCATAGTTAAAAATGGAAAGGTCCATTGGACCTCTTCTTTTAAACCCTGTAGTAATTGAGACCAGCTTCAGCTAAGACAACTATTTAACTTTAACCGGGACTTAGAAGAAACAATAGCACAAGAGCCACAAAATAATTTATCAACAAACTTTTGTTGTTCTCATCTCTCAATAAATAGACTGAGAATTGGAAATTGGAGCTGTTCTTTTTCATCCAACTTTTTCATCCAACAAATTGGCCCATACAACTTTTTTATCCAACATTCTATGAGACCAATCAATTGTCCCAATTTGACGTCACCGTCTCTAAATATACATCATTTACACGTTATATGGCAACAACCACAACGCAATTATTTTAACAGATTATTGAATGCCCCTTGGGTTTGCCTTTTCAACGGCTAATTGTTTGTCCACACCCGTTTTCTTCCAATTTATTCTGTCGTTTTCTGTTTAGCCATTTTCTAATACTATATGCGATAATCGTCATCATTCAGGTCATCTGCCATTTTGGACACCGCGGAAACGTAATTGCCATGTGTCAATTTTCGAAAATAGACCACTTGGCCTGCAAATAGACATTCAATAAGCAAATATTAGGATTTTTTGACCAAATTTAGTCACTTGCTATAGGATGTTACTTTTGGTGGCCTTTAACCCCGTTAACACTTCAAACTCCAGTTTTTCATTTTAAAACAACTAAAGAGGAAAGCTGTTGAATATTTTGAAACTAATTTGACTGGTAGCAGTTGTTTCTGGCCTGTAAAGCTAACAGAGTTAAACTTTTAACACTCAAACTGGCCAAAGACGGCTTCTGTTCGAGGTCTTGAGAAATGTCCATTTGCAGACCAAAAGAAGACTATTTTTGATAATTTATCACTGGAATGACTGGCTCGATAACTGAGCCAGTCATTCCAGTGGTAAATTTTCAAAAATTGTCTTGGAAAAGAATTGGACAAATTGAAATTTTCTTGAACAGATTTAAGGCTTAACAGGTTAAGATGACCATCTGTCTCAAGAAATCACCACGCTGTTTTCCAAGAAGACTGGTGTGTTTCACTGTATTAGTTAGGTGTTTTGCTTATGACGGCTTTGTATTTATTACCATAGCCCCATAAGTGGAAGAGGATATTGCGATCAGGTCTGTGTGTCTGATCCGAATTGGCTCAAATTTTAACGCAACAAACTTTGGCCGTGATCCGGGTAAAATAATCTGGAACAAATCAAATTCTGGATTTGTGGATATCTCGGAAACTGCTGGTCTGATTTGGCTAAGATTTTAACACGGTAAAGGATGTGATCATACACTAGAATTCCACAACTTTTGGCGTGATCTGAAAGAATTTGGAAAATGCAAAAAAAATTACAGGAAGTCTGAATGAATACAACGTGAAAAAACAGGAAGATGAGGATCTGCAATCTCTGATCGCAGTTTTATTTTTAACTGCGACTCAAAATAGTATAAGTCAGTCTGTCCGTCCATCAAATCTTTGACATTTCTGCCAATGCCCCTAGCCCACCCCTGTGTTGGATCTATAGCGCTTCCTGTTAATTATACCAGAATCTTTGTAATGTTTATTTAACTATAGATTGGGCGTCAAATTTGTCCCATTATCATTGAAATTATAGTGGAAGGCAAGTTAGTGTTATGTTACTCATTAACACTCATATCAGTCAACAATGGCTTCTGCAATTGTCTAGAGAAATCTCCAAGAGCAGACTTTTTGAAAATTTATCACTGGAATGACTGGCTCGTTAACGAGCCAGTCATTCCAGTGGTAAATTTTCAAAAATAGTCTGCTCTTGGACATTTTCTATGAGGAGAAAATTGCAATTTTCTTTAAAGAATTTGAGTATTAAAGGGTTGAAATACAGATTTTGTACACACAAATTACCATGACTACATCCCAGGTATGTGATATATTTTCTGTTGGATGTCAGATATTGAGCAAAAGGTGTTTTTCTTCAAATTAAACTGATCCAGGTGATTACAAGGAAATAGAAAATTATATTTTCTATAATATTAGTATGTATACATATATATATGATATTTACGCTATGTAAGTGGCATGTCGCTGATACGTTAACGATCTGCAGACTACAGTTTCAATGGTGTTTGCCTCTTGATATGCTGAATATTTCAAAAACTATTTTGGATTAAACAGGCTAATTTTTAAAGAAGTCTTACTTTGCATAATAAAAGCTTTTTTTAAATTATTTATTATATCAATTTACATGTATATGTATTTAAATATGTGTTTAAATGAGAAAATATAACTAAGGCCATACCAATTTATGTTTTTATTTTACAACCATCCGAAATTAATTTTTCCACATCTAGAACAAAATAGTGTTGGAATTTTAAGGCATTTTTTCAACATTCTTTCAATCTAGCAATTGCTCGCAGCCAAATCCTGATCGCTTTGAAATTCCTCAGAATTTTCTGTAACTCTTTTTGTTCTCTGTAGTTTTGTTAACCCTTTAAGGGTCAAGCCGCTCAAAATGGCTTTGCAACGGTCATTAGAAAAGCCCATTTGCTGGCCAAGAGAAGACTATTTTTGAAAATTTACCACTGGATGGCTGGCTCATTAATCTTGACAATTAACACGTTGAAGGGATTAATACTGCAATAGCTTAAAACCTCTGAGCTTGAAATTGTGCATTCTTTTTTTTCCTCATCTCCGATCGGGTGGTGTTTTGGGGTGGGTTTTTTTGGGGGGTGGGAGGGGAATTTTCGTAAAACAAAACATTAAATTGGTCTGGCCTATGTCCTGAATAAAGTTGGCTATTATCAAGTTTATATCGAAGCTCACAGTTGTTGACATTTCATATCAAATTTATCACATGAGTTTAGTAAACTCTCATTTGAAGCAAGATTTAGGTCCAAATGAGATCTTAACTAAACAAATGTGATAAATTTGATACAGTATGGCAATGTAATGATCTAGCTATCATTTGAAATTTTCCTGCCAATTGTGGACATTTTCTCGTCATTGCCCGCTGTCTGTTCATCCATGCTGTGGTGCTTCACTACTCATACCATTTTATATCTTACTACTGTAATAAGTTGCGCGCTAGTAAGGTACTTCATGAAAAATATATTATTGTGCCATTAAGTGATTCAATTACTGTCATATAATTCTCAATGGTGCCAAACTGTCTGGCACAAAACATGTAAAGTCGTATGGTTGCAATTCCAGGTCAAGGAAAGAAGTCTATAGGAGGAGTCGATGGTAATGCTATGAAGAGGGATCTGGGATGTATGGCCCGCAAAATCCATTAAGATCCATAAAATTCATTGCTCATTACCAACTTTCAAATTCACTCGTGTGCTTGCTTTGTTCTGTTGGAGCTGTTGAGGACGATAAGCATTTCATTGCACAGTGCCCATTCTATGAGATTGAAAGACTGGCTCTATTTAATTCGTAGATGACAAATTTGTATTCTTAATGTCCTATAATAAGGAAAATACTGAGCTCTGCAAAGCGGTACTGAACTATGTTTCAGAATTAACCATTAAAAGGAAAAATTCCTTAACAAACAAGTTAACAACCAGTTCACCGGGAACGAAGGTCGCAACTGAATATATCAGTTTGTCCATCAAACCGCAGTCTATATGTCCACCTGTGCCTATACTTGTGTCCATATGTGTTGAACGTTTTGGCTACGATGTTAAAGCGGTATCAGTTTTCGGTCAGGTTATTTTCAGTATATTCAGCAGATTATCATCACATTTCGTTTGAAATAACGACACTGGTATTCAAGGGGTTAAAGAATTACTTTAATTTCTAGTTAGTTGGGTGTGTCATTGTGGTTAAAATAACACAAACTAATCTGTCTGCTTAACTGTTAAATCACATACTATAACATGTCTGCCTATGACAATCCCGCAACATGATGTCTGTTTAGATATATGTATATATAGCCACTAGATGTTATTAACCCTTTAACCCTCAAATTTGTCCAAGAAAATTTCAATTTTCTCATTAAAAAATGTCCATTTGCAGACCAAGAAGACTATTTTTGAAAATTTACCACTGGAATGACTGGCTCGGTTATCGAGCCAGTCATTCCAGTTATAAATTTTTAAAAATAGTCTTCTTTTGGTCTGCAAATTGACATTTCCCAAGACCACTGCCGACGCCATTTTTGGCCGATATGAGTGTTAAAGGGTTAATATTAATTAAAAACATTAGCATCTTTATATCATAATTGTTCAGTGTTTGTACTGTGTCTTGTATTGTATATTATTTCTATGTTAAAACCTTCATGTTTGACTATATCTTCGTGTAAAGGATTTTGTGCCACTAAATAACCTGCTAGCTGACAATGGCACAGTAATATAATGGTCGCGCGGGTCATCATGTCATAGCGTGCAACTTTATTACAGTAGTGGAGTATTTATAATATGTAATGTTTTAATGATTGTTATGCAATGGTATACAAGCTCGCTTATGTGATAAACTATAATTTACCACAAAACTTAAATTTTCTTTTCTATTTATGACATAGGTTAACCCTTTATAGAGCAAAATGACCAAAGATGACCTCTTCAGATAAGTCCTGAGGAATGTCCATTTTACAGGCCAGAGGTCTGGGGTTTTTTAATTTACTGCTTGAATGACTGGCTCAGGTTTTGTTTTAAAAAAACAAAGATTTTACCAATGTTACAATAATGTTGACCTTTGCCCTCTTGACCCCAACATCATTCTATAATGCCCTCCAATTATAAGAAAGTATGTCCAAATTTAGGTCCAGTAAACTTAAACAAAGATGAGATATGAACTGCTAAGTTGAGCCAAATGCAAAATATTGACAAAGTTTTTACCAATGAGGCAATGACCTTGACCTTTTGGCCACAAGGTCATTATATGATGCCTTCTCATTATACAAACGCATGTATCTAAGCTTGGGTCCAGTATGATTAACCAAAGTTGAGATATAAACTGCTAAGTTGAGCTAAACGGAAAATGGTAATGTTGAAAAAGCAAGGTTTTTTCCAAGGTCACAGTGACCTGTGACCTTTTGACCCCCAACATCGTTGTGTGATGCTGTGTCATTATAAGGAAGTATGTGTTCAAGTTTGGGTCCAGTATAAGTAACCAAACACGAGATATAAACTGCTAAGTTGAGCTAAACGGAAATTGTTAATGTTGAAAAAACAAGGTTTTTACCCAGGTCACAGCTACCTTGACCTTTGACTTGTTAACCCCCAGGCAATGGTGTCACTATACAGAAACATGTGGCGAAGTTTGGCTCCAGTATGATTATCCAAACATGAGAACAGCTGAGCTAAACGGAAAATGTTAATATTGAGAAAATTATGTTTTTACCACGGTCACAGTGCCCTTGACCTTTGAACCCCAACGTCATTGTGTGATGTTGTGTCAATATAACGAAGCATGTGTTCAAGTTATCATAAATTCATAAACAGACATGAGATATAAACAGAAAAGTTGAGCCAAACGCAAATTGGACGAGGATGTCGTCACCACCACTGCCGGACAATGTGCAGGGTATCACAATAGCTCGTTTTACTTCATAAAGTCGAGCAAAAAAATAGTCTTGTCCTGTAAATGGGCATTCTTCACGGCCACTGAGTAGGCAGGTTTAGCCGTCTTTGCCAGTAAATGGCTAAGTGTTTGCATATTTAAGAAATGTCAGAAAAATTTTCATAAAGAACCACCAAATAAGAAAGTTAACGGAAATCTCACCTTATACTAACCATTGATGTGATAGAACTTGCCACCCATAATCCATCCCTGACATTTTAGGTTTTTTATCATGCCAACAACGAAAGATACGTATTCAGACTTTAATAGCTAAATGATGATACATTTCTACAGCCTATTATGGCTGTCATGATTTACTTTTCAACCATCATTAAAAACTAGCGTGTCTGCCTCGGTATTTACTCTCAGTCATAGAGGTGCCAGCTATAGTTTGGCAATGTGGTATAAAAGCAATCATACAGGTAAGCTGTTGAATATTTTGAAACTAATTTGATGGGGAGTTGTTGCTACCATATGGGGTGAGTATTACATAATAAAGAATGTAATACATTGGCACTTACATGACATCACACACTATCGCTTGAGGAGACAAAATGGTGGAGACCACTGTTCAACATTTACACAATATTGCAAAGCAGATAATTGTGATACAGATAAGGAAATGTGTGTGACAGGATATGAATGATATTGAATCTATAAACCATAATCTGTTGGTGCAATACACTTGAGATGAGATTAGTATCCCTTTAATGGTTTCCCTAGGTTTCACAGTTATCATTATTATACCGGTAGGATAATAAGGAAGATTACTAGACATTACTGTTATCGACGCCCCAAGGGATTAACCATATAAGCTTCACAAATCAGACATCAAAAATTCTTTACGATGCAAGCAATATTTGGATATTTTGAATTCAAAGCAATTTGCAAGCTGTTGATTAATGCCTCTGGCAGCAACAGGTTCCAGTCAAATTAGTCTCAAAATATTCAACTGTATGATGATGGGCTAGTTTTCTGCGTCTATCATGTCTGGAAGGAATGGAAACATCTTTCAGCTGCAATCAGTTTTCGCCCGCGTTCCATCTCATCTTTTCGGTTATTTTTCATCTTTAGTGGTCCTAAATTACATGCCATGCTTGATTACAAAAAAAGCAAGTTGGTGTTATGATGTCATGTGCATGCCAAATACTAGTTGGTATCCAACTCCAAATGCTTTCTGAGCAAGACCATTCTCTAGACATCCAACCAGCTGTCCAAACATTGACCATCAATGCTGCGCTACATTCACACAAAGATATTGCATGGTTTTGTAGTGCTGAATTTGAGATTAGTCTGTACCGGCAGCAGTGATTCACGATGTGTTTTCAAGAAGGCCTATGGAGCGGCCGAGGCGCAGACTTATTTAGACACGTGTAACATATAGTTGTATCTTAATCTTCATGGGAATGGACCTTTCCGGTTTATCGATCCATCCATCATATGACATCATTATCAACTACATGACGTGTAGGATGATGTCATAATCATGACGTCATGAATGACACAGATAAATACTTCACGAACGCATAATTGGTGATGGATAAGCGTTGTTGTGCGAATTGTATGTCTTTACTATTTAATAAAGATACTGTTGACTATTTTGAAACTAATTTGACTGGGCGCTGTTGCCACCCAGTCAAATTAATTTCAAAATATTCAATAGCGTACCTGTACACACAGTTTTCTAGAAATTGAGTCAGGGAGTTCAGGGATCGATCGATCAAAACACGGGCGAAGTATGGGTGGAGCTTAGCTAAAGATGGGCGGGGCATAGTTAAGACTGGAAAGAGCCATTTTAGAGCCTCAAATCTGCAGCTTCCAGAATGAGTGGAAAGAAATGTTTCCTATTACATAACGGTTTGCAATGTTGGTCGCAGAGAAGTTGGCCTAGGATCCCGCACATTCATCACTTCTCCTTTGCCCAAGGATTGGTTGTGAAAGGGTTACGGGAATTTCAACATATTTCTTCGAAATAATATAAAATGTACTGGTTGAATATTTTTTTATTCATTCTAACAAACGTTGTTTGCTACTAAATAAACTACATATATATATAATTATTTATACAGTTGGCTATTTATAAATAAATAGTAAATTTATATATATACTGGAAGATTTGTCAGCATCTGTTACATTCAGCCCATGAATCGATACGAGGCGATAAACTTTCATCACACTCTAACTACATGTAAGTGAGCTGAGCTAAATATGAACCCTTTAGTGGTCAAATTTGGTCAAGAAAATGTAAATATCTGCGTAATGAATATCCATTTACAGGCCAAGAGAATATAATTTTTTGAAAATTCACCACTGGAATGACCGGCTTGGTTATCGGGCCAGTCATTCCAGTGGTAAATTTTGAAAAATTGTATTCTCTTGGCCTGTAAATGGACATTCCACACCGACTATGTGGCCAACATGACCTTTAAAGGGGTAAGAAACTAATGTTTTACTAAATGTAATTTAGTCAGCAGATTATGGGTGCCACTGTGCGATGATGACTTATCTCCCATGGACAATTCAATGGGTGTGTATCTATCGGTATGTAGTAATGAATTACCTCCTTTGTGTATATACACATATACATTATGATTTATTTACAGAACATTGGAGAAGTTTCAATGTAGCGAGAGGTTCAATGGGCCTGTACCGCTCACCTGCAAGATTAATACAACTGAAATAACATTTTTCCAAAACAAAAACAGGTACATGTACTTTGTTAGTTAGTAAAATTTTGAACACGAGTTAAGATACGTTCTGTTGAATTTTTTGAATATAATTGGATTGGAAGACATTGCTGCCTTAGGCAGCAATGTCTTCCAAACCAATTATATTAAAAATATTCAACAGTAGGTTTTATTCTGTTTTGTAATCATGTTTAGTTATCTCTGAGGTGTACTGTATTTGAAATAGGACGATAAAAATTGGAAGAATTTTTCTATAAATACAAGCAAATCCTCTATGATTTAAAAAAATCTGTAATCATGGTAGTCCCTAATTATATTTGCCAAGTTTGGTCCCTAACCCGCTCAGCGGTTCCGGAGAAATTCTTTTAATGAAAACTAGGTTATAAATACAAAATGGACACCAGGCAAATGAACCAATCAGGTTCTCTTCAACAAACTGGCTTTCTTGAGTTTGAAATCAATCTGCTAAGCACTTTCGAAGAAGATATTTAATGCCTTGCTAAAAACAGCAGAACATCCCAATGGCAAGCATCCAAAATTCAAAAATCGACAAATCAGCTTCTTTTGATCTTTATGTTAAGGATGCTTCCTGCCAAATTTAATTGAAATCTGTACAGTGGTTCTTGAGATATAGTCATTTAACCCTTTAGTGGTCGAGAACTTCAAAATATTTTCTTATTGACTGTCCATCTGCAGGTAAAGAGGAGTATTTTAACAAATTTAATACTGGAATGAGTGGCTCGATTGTCGAGCCAGTCATTCCAGTGGTAAATTTAAAAAAATCCCCTTCTCTTTAGCTGTAGATGGACATTCCACAAGACAACTGCAGATGCGGATTTGGGCCGGCTTGACCATCAAAGGGTTAAATGAAAGACTTGACAGCCAAATGACAGAGGGATGGACGGACAGACACAATGGCATAAGCATGGTATTTCAGGCCAGTTAAGCTAATAAATTCATCATATACAAGGATTGTAAGCCATTGCCATTATCATACATACATGCCATATATAACGCAGATCTACAGTATAGATCCTAATTCACTTTCCCAGCGTATCCATCTATCAATCTGATGTCATATGACATCATAGTCAGCTAAGCTGCGTGTAGGATCACGTCATAATCATTACATCATAAATGATTCTATATGGTCCGTCTTTAACTCTGAATAGTCTGACATGTTGTATGAATTATATGTCTCTACTATCTAATATACATGCTGTTGAATATTTTGAAACTAATTTGACTGGATGCTGTTGCTGCAACAGCGCCCAGTCCAATTAGTTCAAAAATATTCAATAGCTTACCTGTATAATTTTCTGGAAATTGATAGTCAGGGAGTTCAGAGACCGATCGATCCCAACATGAGTGAGATGTGGGTGGAGCTTAGTTAGAAATGGGCGGGGCATAGCTAAAAATGGAAAGGTCCATTAAGTTAACATGTTTCCAAAACACAATGAATGTACTGCTGAATACTTTGGACTTAATTTGATTAGAAGCCATTGCTGCCTCTTACATCGTGTTCAAACTAACTAACATGTTACTGTTTTTGTTTTGGAAACATGATAACATTTTTATAAGCTGTACTGTAGTCTCTATGATATTCTTCAGAATACTAACAAATTCAAACTAAAGAAAGTCAGCAGGAGGCTGACATAATCCCAACCCTCAACATGAACACATCAGATTTTGGGGACGTATGTACAAACGGATGGACGGGATGGGCCGATGAAAATTTTTTTAACATTAGGCAGATCTGTGGGCCGTGTACAATCATCCTAATACAATACAATCATCCTGTCAAGTTTCAAACAATTCTCCCTCAAGCTGTAGAAGGAGCTGCAGGGACATTTATCGAGCCAGTCATTTCAGTGGAAAATCTTTAAAAATAGTGTTCGTGACCTGTATATGGCCATTTTCTGAGAAAATTCAGACCATTACAGACTCAAATGCTTAAACTGACCATGACGTCATTTGTAATGTGTCAGAATGGCATAAAAAAGATTAGAATTTTATTGTTATCACGGAAACTATTATATAATGCCATAGGAAGCAACAGCACCCAGTCAAATTAGTTTCAAAACATTCAACAAAATATAAAAGTTATTAAATAGTAGACATAATTCGTACAACTTGATGGACTATTAAGCGTTTAAGACAGACTAAATTGCATCATTCATGACGTAATTGAGCATGACATCAGCCTACATGTGACTAGTTGATTATGATGTCATAGGATTGACCGAGAAAGTGGATTCATTCATTCTCATATGTACATGTTGCAATAGCTCCCATTTAAATTGTCAACAGTTTACCAGAACAACTAGTTTGAAATTGAGATTCTGGGAAAGTGGTAACAAACATTCAACAGCCTGTAACCTGTATAGTTTTCTGGAAATTGAGATTCAGAGAGTACATGGATTGATCGATCGCAACACAGGGCAAAGAGTGGGTGGTACTTAGCTAGAGATTGGAGGGGCATAGCTAAAAGTGGATTTCTCAGTTGGTGGGCCACAAATGCATATGCACCAGAGGTAGCTAACTTTACTTATGATAACTTATCCCTATATCATGCCAAACATCATTGGTGATCACATTACAGTATTTAGCTAGTGATACAATACATCTGTAAATTTGTCAGGCTTTCAGAGCTACAAATGTGTGGCAAATATTTATTTTTATTTTTATCATCCGTATTTCATTGCCTAATTTACCTTTTTCACATTAGCGTATTTTGAAAAAATACCTTCCAAGAATGCTCGCGCATACCACTTCTGGCTGGTAACCATGATAGCTGACACGCACACAGCATTGATTTACTATTACAATCAGACACAGAGCACGTTAAGCAGTTTATGAGAAGAATTAGGTTCATAATATTATTGAAGTCATACATCAGTGGAAAGTTAAGCCAATTTTCTATACATTTCTATATTAGTTTTTATAGTTCTGTAAAACTTAATACAGTTGATTGTAATTTTAAAATAGCCCCTATTGTCCACTTGATATAATGAATCTAGGTATAATAATGGTGTATTTTATATACGCAAATAACTCGGTGAAAATTTTATAAAAACAAAAAATAATGCATTAATGTTTAGGTAATTGAATGCGCTTTCCAAGGATGTATGACTTAAATAATATAGTGATTTTAGTTTATCAGTTTCTGCAATGGTATTGAGAAATGTCCATTTGCAGGACAAGTTAAGAGTGTTTTAGAAATTTTACCACTGGAATGACTGGCTCGGTTATCAGGACAGTCATTCCAGTAGTAAAATAAAATTTTAAAATCCGCTTGGTCTGCGAATGGACATTTCTAAAGACCACTGCAGAAACTGTTTTTGATCAGTTTTGATCCTTAACCGTTTAATGGTCGCATCCTCAAAAACCTGCCTTTGCATCACTTGGTCTTGCACGAATGAATGAAGTGGAATAAATACTTCAGACTGCAGCAATTATCATATACCATCAGCTATATTGTCATACGGGTCATTAGGATCATCAATTATCGGTGATTCTGGTTTACTAGAACCTGATAGATCATGATCCTCCTCTTCGAAGCCTGGCGAGTCTGCTCTACTAGTACTCGGGATGTCTGGATCCCAGTCCAGTTCCTCCTCTCCATCTCGTGAATTCTCATCATTTGTATCGCATTGTGCTGGCGGTAACGAATTCATAGCAGATTCCGACTGTGGATCATCTTTGTTAGACGCCGTTTTCTTATGATCAAACTGCCCGGGTTGTGAAACGGGAACAATAAAATCCTCCCAATCGGTTACATTGTCTAACATTTCATTTGTTAGTCCGTGAATTCGGCGTAAATGTCGCAAAACCGCATCCTTACGTGAGTATTCACGGTTGCAGATCTTACAGGCTTGTCTCTGACTCTCGCCAATTTTATGCACACCGGAGCGAAGGTGACGAAGGAGTGTATTTTTTCCAGCAAATGTCTTCCCGCAGATTTTGCAACAATTGCCTTGAATGTCATACAAGCGATATCTTGCACTGAATCTCGTTCTCGTCTGAAAGAGAAAGGAATTACATGTTTAACTATTTAGCACTTACAGACTTGATGCAAGAAATACGATTAATGCTTTGAGTGATCACGATCGATTATATAAGAATAATTGTGATTACTCAATTAATCATCCTGGGTGTACCCAGACATAGCGACAAAAGCATATCAATGATGAAAGCTACAATTGTGTTTAGAAAAGTACTTTTGCAGGCGAAGACTATTTTTGAAAATGTATCACTGGAATACCTGGCTCGGGAATCCGATTCTCGATCCAGTCATTCCAGTGATACATTTTCATAAATAGTCTTCACTTGGCCTGCAAATGGACATACATTCACTGAGTAAAATGTCAATTTTCATGACTGATCCCATTAAAAAGTAATAAACATTGGAATTGAAATATTTTATGCAGTAGAAATTATTCACGATTATTCGATTATATAATTCTTAATCATATAAATTGACGATTGAAAAAATACTTGCAATTTTAACAAGAGGCCCAAGGGGCCTGTATCGCTCACCTGGACCATAGGTATCTCAACTAGAATGGTCATTAACAATAAGAAGAACTCTAATGAGTTGAGCAGACTTGTAACAAGAAATCAGAGGCCATGGTTCTTTATGTATTAACTCCTCTTGAACAGCTTCGGAAATGGCAAATTTGAGCTCAGAATACCCAAAAACATACATAGAACCAATTTTGGCCTTAAAGTTCATCAAATAAAAAAATCTAATATGGCCACCAAACACACTACATTTTGATTGGCCCGCGGCAGCCATGTTTATTGACGGATCAACTTCCCTTGAACAAACTTTAATGGCCCTTAGTTCCTAATTATATCTCCCAAATTTCGGCCTGATCCCTTCAGCGGTTCTGGAGAAGTTATTTTCGGGAAAACTAGATCATCTAGGATGACCGCCGAACCATTTGGTCACTCAAGTCCTCTTGAACAAGCTTGGCTTATGTCTTTCTCTAGATGAGGTTTCATGAGTTTTGAATCGATTCCCCAAGCAGTTTCAGAGATATTTAAAGATATTTCCTAAAATCGGTCAAAATCCAATATGGCCACCGGCCAAATTGGCCGATCGGCTTCATTTGAACAAACTTGGATCCCTCTGCCCTAAGGATGCTTCCTGCCAAATATAATTGAAATCGGCCTAGTAGTTCTTGAGAAGTTGTTTAAAGGAAAAGTTGCCAGACAACGGACTGCCGATGGAGTCACCACGGCATAAGCTCACTCGGCCTTTCAGGTCAGGTGAGCTAATAATATAATCACGCAAGTCTAACCTTACGATGTACGGAATATTCTGCTGAATATTTTGAAAACTAACTTGCATGGCAGCAACAATAGGCTGACAATATGTCTGACATACTGTGACACACGCAATGTCATATACTTACTCACATGCACATAATGCCACTAACAGTTTGTGGCGGAAACCAAATGTGAATTCCACATACGGGCGGAAGAATATCAAAGGGATATTAAAAACACAAAGATACTCCTGTTGCTCAACATTTTAATTCACCCAATCATAGTGGACAGAACGTGTCCTTTAAAATTATTCATTTTCTTCCTCATACATGTACCCGGAGGATCTTGAAAAAAAAATTGTTATGAAAAGAACAAGTGAAGTACGGGATACACCCAGCCCACATGACAGATCCCATAGGGACCAATGATGTAGATTGGTGATTCCAAAATCTGAGTTGTTTTTATTCAAAAGGAAGGTATTTAAATTTTCTTGACCAAACTTGACCAATAATGGGTTAAACTGTTAAATGCATAGATTTGATCAAGAGAATCTATATATTAACGTATTGATCAATGTACATTTGCAGACCAAGAGTAGAGTATTTTCGACGATAAATTTACCACTGGAATAACTAGCTATAAATATCAAGCCTGCAGGCATTCCAGCGCTGATACATTTTCAAAACGGCATCTATCCCAAGCACTGGCAAGGACCTTCGGCATTCATTTTAAGATTTAAGTGTTGCATAAAGGTGTTGCTGGCATAAAGCATATATACTGGACTACTTACCCTCTTTTCCTTAGGCATGTTAGGATCCACAGGTGACTTCCCTGGATCCGGTAACGTACCTGAAATACACAGGTTTAAATAACACATAAATATAGATACATCTTAGATGGTACATTTAGAATAGTATAGTACATTCATGTGAATGCATGTTCTTAGCGCTTTACATCTTACCCCTGTTGATTTGGCGGTTCATTTAGTGGCATCCATATCCTGGCTCAGATGTACATGTATGCCATTAGAGGTACCTATATGTATTAAGAGCTAGGTCTATTGGAGCAACATAGAGTTAACCCTTTAACCCTCATATCAGCCAAAAACGGCTTCTGCACTGGTCTTAAGAAATGTCCATTTGTAGACCAAGATAAGACTATTTTTGAAAATTTACCACTGGAATGACTGGCTCAATAACCAAGCCAGTCATTCCATTACCAAATTTTTTAATGTCTTTTCTTGGCCTAAAGATGGGTATTCCTCACAATCATTGCAGAGGATGTATTTGCCTGGTGATTAACTAACAGATAATCCATGTAAAGTTATAAGTCATCTATAAATTGATTATGTTTGTTTGAAATTATGCACATTTATTGTGCCCAGTGCATTCTACAATGCATACAATCAACACATGATATGTGTTCCACACATGCACACACTGGTGTGAGCACACCCACTCACACGCACATTATATGTTAACACACGACATACATATAATGTATTCTACTCGCACATGATGACAACGATGATGATGATGATGAATGACTGCTCTGCAGCTGAAGAAGTGAAAAAACTTTCAGCCTCAATTAGTTTTTCTTCAACCCTCTGCACTGTATCTTGGCCACTGCGAGCGTCCTGAGCTCCTGTAGGTTCTTTCTCGTCTTTAGTTGTCTTAGGCCGTGTTCTCACTAGAGATTTAACCAGCGCAACGCAATACTGAGGTATGGCGTTATTCCAGATTAACTCTCCAATGAGAACACACCCTTAGATTACATTCTTTGATGTTTGATTGCAACTTGCTGTTGTGGTCTCCTTTGTATGCCAAAGGGGGGAGGGGAGGGGGTCTAGAAAGTGGACCCACCCCCTTGTATCCGTGACTGTGATACCTGCTGGCACCTACGACAGCAAATTCTACTGCTTTCTGAGCATGTATATTTTCTGCCATTCAAAGAACATGTCTGAACATAGACCATCACTGTTACGCCACACTCACAGATAGTGTCTGTGTTACACAGTTTGTGGAGTTCTGCATTTGATATTTGATTGTTTGGCCAGCAATGATTGTAATGTTTCGTAGATGTTTGTCACGACATGCATCAAGTTTGTTCAAAAGTGCTTTTGGAGCTGGCCAGCTGTTGCAATTGTATAGCATTCTGGAATCACATTTAGCATCGTACAGTTGCCTATTGACTATTGACTTTTATGTGGATTTTTTCAAATTGAATTCAAGGTCTTTTCAAGGATTTTTAAAGTCAACAAAAAGAATTTTCAAGGATTTTTAAGGTTGACAAAAAGAATTTTCAAGGATTTTTTAAAGATACAGCCTACTTTACTTCTGCTTCTAGCCACCCGTTCCTCCCTTTATGACAGTTTCGCTTTGTCTGCCATAGCCGCGGATGGTGGACAATTACAAATTCAAGGGTTTTTCAAGGAAATTTTCAATTCTGGCAAAATTCAGGGACTTTCCAAGGCCTTGAAAATGGTAAAAAAATTACAAGGCTTTTCACGCTTGTGGGAACCCAGTGCATACTCCATCTCTAGTGGCATGCCTATTGTTGTAATTGGCGGGTTTAGTCTTGTAGCGTGCTCTCTAACAGATGATAGTGCTGCAGCAAGGTAGCAAGTGAAAAGTACTGGTGATAAACCATCACCTTGTGGTAATCCTATTGATGTTCCAAACATGTCAAACTGTCATGACTGTGCAGTAAGCATTGATTTGTTGCGAGCAGTTAGTTTTATGTTTGCTAATCAAGGTATTACCCGGCGTAGTTCATCGTCATTGCAGCCAGCTTGGTAGAGAAATTGAAGGAGCTGTGATCGCTCGATGGCATCAAATGGATGTGACATGTTGATTCCCATGTTGTAGAAGTTCCATACTTAGATAGTACTACTGATGTCAACATGCATTGTGACCCCCACAATGTCAGCGCAGCTACGTATGCCCTCTTTTAACTGTCTGCCTGCTGAAATTCTGCAGACTATATTTATAGTCTAACTCTGGACTGGAAAATATTTTCAAAATATTCAGTAGGTCCAGCGTTATCACCCATTGAAATTCTTATCTAGTGGCTTGCAGCGATGAGACAGTTAAAAAGCTAGTTTCCAGTAAATTGGTCAATCTTATCTCTGATATGAGATAATGTCACATTTGATAGAACTTTTTGGGTGCTGTTCAAAAGCCCTATTGGTCTCAGGTTGGATAGAGGGCTGGTTAGTTTCTTAAACTTTAGCAGTGCGGTGAGCGTAAGTACTGAGTAAGAAGTCCTGATCAAAGGCAGACTTGAAGACGTGTGCGATTATCTGCATATTTAAGAGCTCATTATTAATGGTGTCAGGCCCTCATGCACGGCCATTCATTAGAGATGTTAAAGCTTTTCTAACTTCTGCTTCTGTGATTGGCTTTTGCAAGGGCCGTGGCCGGCCTTCAAACATGGGTAGAGGTTAATTTTCTGTGTCAGTAAACTGATCTTTCAACCTGATTCCTGGATTATTTCAGCTTTTCCCTGGTCATAGTCGATGAAGTGACCATCAGAGTTGTGTCCATTTACAGCAAGTGGTTATTGTGGAACACTGAAATTTAACGCTTTGCTTGCTCTACCATTTCAGGGATTTGTCGTTGAAAAGGTTAAGCCTTTCACTGATGAATTCTGCATATCACATTTTCACGGCAACGGTTCAAGAAAATTTGAATATCTTGAAATTAATTAGACTGGAAGTTGTTGCTGCCTAAGGCAGCAACAACTTCCAGCCAAATTAATTACAAAATATCAAGCAGAATAAACTTTATAATGTAAAGAATCTACTTTTTCAGGGATTTGTCGTTGAAAGGATTAATACCACTGCAGACGCTAGTTTTGGTGGTTTGACCATTAAATTGTTATGCATTGACATGTAACTGTGTGATGACTAAAAAAACAATTGTCTTACCTTAGAACAATAGAAACACTTATTCCAATATTCAGTGCATTTAATACTACATAATAAACATGTACAGCAAATATTAGCTTAATAAGATACTTATATCTATGTGTAACAACAAAAGGCCCAAGACAGGTAAGAGACTGTGGCACTCACACAGCATGGCAACTGCATTTGAACAACGATTAAAGTTTAACCCAATATAATAATTGGTCATATGAATTTAATTTTATGTAACAGTAACACAATTTTTTTTCAAATACATGTAGATTTTCCAATACCAGGTTTTTTTTTATAAATATCCAGTTTTGCTGTTTTCAGATGATGACACCGGTTTTTGAACTGCCGTGTCTACAAACATGACAAAACCATTGACAGTTCCAATACCGGTCTACCGCACAGCCCTATTGGGAAGATTAGGTTTTATTTTTATTTAGGAACCAATTTTCCAATATCTTTATTGACAATATTTTGAAATACTAACAGTAACGGTATCAGTATACAGCACATGTATATTGCGATTTTCTCGGAAATATTGGGAAATCGTCCAGCTCTACCATAATAATAATAATAATAATAATAATAATCTTTATTTATCGAGGGTATATCATCAGTAAACTGATCTTCCTGAGGCCCTCCCAAACACAATAAACTATATACAGTTAAATAAGCAGCAAACACTTACATACACACACACTCATAAATGCACTTATACACATACGCACACACTGACTCAGTCAGTCACTCAATCCTTCACTCACTCACTCAATCATGACTCACTCACTCACTCACTCACACATTTTATATTACATATATACATTAATATGAACAAGTTTCCATTAACTCACTGGATATGTCCAGGGAAGAAATGACTTTCAAAATATAATTTTCAACAGTTATCTCCCTTGAATCCATAATACTGAGTATTCAGTTATTTAGTATATTAACCATTTTATGACGAAGCCGACCCAAACCGATCCCTGCAGTGGTCTTGAGAAATGAGAAATTGTCATCCCGATTTTGTCACACAGTAAAACATTTTTCTGGATTTTCGGCTGTGGAATTCTAGTAATGGTCACGCCTTTCCGAGCATTAAAATTCGAACCAAATTGTGCCAGCAGTTTAATAGATATCCATAGAGCCTGAATTTCCTCTGATCCCAACACAGTTTTTTCTATTCATGTCCATGGATCCTGGTCCATGTGAAATACTCTTTCATTATATAACATCCTTTACTGTGTTATAGTTCGAGTCAAATTGGATAAGTAGTCTTTTAGATACAGCTTTGGAGACACAGATAGACACATATACAAATGTACATACATGAAGACGCACAGATGAATGCACAGATATGCGTGCATGCGTGCCACGCACATATACACTCATACATGTGGACACACATGTATACAGGTAGTTGTATACAGACACAAAACGCAATACCAATTTCCACTTACGATTATAATTGACAATAGATTAAATTGTCTTTACTGACAAACACGCAAGGAAACATATAATTAGCCCTTTCCCTGATGAATTCCCCATATCTCATTTTCAAACCAATCATACAGGAAATCAGATCATTTCTTACATCGTGTTCAAAATTGTACTAACTAACATGTTTCTGTTTTTGCTTTGGAAACATTTTAACCTATTTATAAGCTGTAAATATGTAATCCTTTTAACACTCACAGATGGAAACACAAAATTATTTACTAGATTTCCCGGTCGATAACACGCCATCACAAATCCCCACGTTCACCTCTTTGAACTTTTGACCCACCCACCCACAACCCATCCACTGGGGGCGGAGCCAAATGTAAATGTCCTTTTACACTCCACAATCATATGGCCAGCTCATTTACCAAATTTGTTTGAATTCTGTGTAACGGTTTCAGTTAAGTTCCATTACAAGTGATTTGACTTTTGAACCCTACCCCAACCCCCCCTGGGGGCGGAGCCAAATCAAAATATCATCTTGTAAAGCACAATCACATGGGTAAACCACATACCAAATTTGGTTGAATTTCACCCAACAGTTTGGGATGAGATAGTGCGACGGACAGATGGACAGAGGCGATTACAATATCTCTGACGCTTTTTTAAAACGTGGTGATAATGATGTATAGAATATTATATTGAATATTTTGAAACTAATTTCACTCGGAGGCAGCCTATCCTAGCAACAGGTTTCAGCACATTTGTTTCAAAAAGGTTCAACAGTTTTCCTGGGTCTTGAAACTGAAACATATAAGAGCTAAAGGGCTACATTAATGGTTAAGGCGCCACAGATGGCATCTGCAGTGGTTTTGAGAAAATTTAACTGAGTCAGTCATTGTAGTGATAGTTCTATTTTGTCGTGGTCTACAAATCGACATTCGCAAAGCAAACATTTGTACTTTTTACCAATCTTGATGATTAAAAACACTCAAATTTGTTCAAGAAAATTTAAATTTTCTCATAGAAAATGTCTATTTGCAGACCAAGAAGACTATTTTTTAAAACTACCACTGTAATGACCTGGATAATCGAGCCAGTCATTCAAGTGTTAAATTTTCAAAAATAGTCTTCTCCTGGCCTGCAAATGGACATTCCTCAAGACCATTTGACATGCTTGAGAAGCCAGATTTGGCCCGCTTCGTCATGAAACGGTTAAAACAACAATTAAGAAATGTAAATAAAATAAATCGATGTAAACAATAGGATAACAAATGTATTCAAATTACATGTGTACAGAGGCTATAATGTGTAAAAAGAAATCTCAAGTTACATGCAAAGTTTGTGCATTACTCATCAATTAAGCGTTCGTGATGAACTTAGCTACATAATTTATGACGAAATTGATTATAACATCATACACGTCACATAGTTGATTATGACATCATACACGTCACATAGTTGATTATGACATCATGACTGAGAAACTGGACTCCTCCATTAACACTTTAAAGCTGTTCGCTAAAAATGACTGCATTGGTATTGAGAAGTATCTATTTGATTTTTTTTAAACTTATCACGGGAATGGCTGACTCGATAGTTGAGCCAGTCATTCCGGAGGTAGATTTTCAGAAATACTGCCCAGCCATTGACTACAGAAAATTGTTGGCTTTTCATGACTAATCCTGCAACCATGACTAATAAAGAATTACATGTGTATATATATATAGCGCTATATTAATCTCTGAATTCTCTGTTTAGAAGCCCGGCAAGTTGACAAAACATGCCGAGAATAGTTGCTAGCCCACTTAAATCGAAGGCCACATTTCCGGCACATGTATTTCGGTTTGACATCGTGCTTGCTCATGTGCTGTCGGAGGTATCGTTTCTGCTCGAAGCTCTTCCCACAATAGCAACATGAGTAATTAGGACGTGACACAGACGAAGAAGTCGGTGTGCACACAGAATGTCCTGAATCAACGCGGCAAAAACCAACATTAGCAGCGCCATCTGTGGGAAGAGCAGAGAAACGAGCCTCGATTAGTCCATGCAGCCTGTACACGAGACGACATCAGCACATCTATAATTTGAAATTGTTTTATAACAGTCAATGGGTAACACAGAAGACTGTGTATGGCACAAAGTTCAGATCTGCAATAAAGTTATCGTAAATGCACCTACAGGCCACGAAAATTACAGGTTCCTGCGGTCCAGGGAAACCACTTTACTGCAGGGCACCCAAATTTTAACACACTGGTTGCCATGGGGGGACAACATAGACAATTTGTTATTTTCAGGGCCTTATTCTGTATATGTAATCATGGTGACTACCATATTAATTATAAATATTTAGTCTTAATCCTTCAACACTCAAATTCTTTCAAAGAAAGTTTCAATTTTCTAATAGAAAATGTCCATTTGCAAAACAAGAGCAAAATGCTTTTGAAAATTTACCACTGGAATGACTGGCTCGATAACCGAGCCAGCCAATCATTTCAGTGGTAAATTTTCAAAAATAGTCTTCTCTTGGCCTGCAAATGGACATTTCTCAAGACCACTGCAGAAGCTGTTTTTGGTCGGTATGAGGGTTAAACGGTTAATATAATGGATCAATTGAGTTGGTATTTACAAGGAGTCTGTAGTCTGTATAGCTTACAATAATACATACTTTTAACAGAATTTACGGAAATGAGGAAACCTGGAAGTACATACAGTCAGACAACCTAAATTAAATGGCGTAACTTACACCTGGAGGCAACACAATATTTTGCTAACTTTCGAGCCCTGACCTACATGTAAAACGGAACAAGTTATGACATGCCAACATTTTGTGCATAGGTGTGTTGGGCAGTAATGACAAATCAGTTAAATAACATCTTCTGACAATGTGTTTTTGTCTTTAATTTTGGATCCTTATTCTATTTGTTAACAGAAGCAATGATAAATTTTTTTATCAGATCGAAACATGACAAATCAAAATTGATATTATATTCCGAGTCAATTCCAATGACATTGTATGGAGGGATCTGATCTGTCACTCAAGTAACTGACACCATTATCAATGGACCTTTCTACTGTATCCATCCATTATATGATGTCATAATAAACTACGTGACGTGTAGAATGACATTACAACCAATGACATCATTATGACATCATGAATGATGTAGATAAGTAAGTCATGAATGCATAATTGAAGACGGACTATGCATTGTTGTACGAATTGCATGTCTTTACTATTTAATAAATATCCTGTTGAATATTTTGAAACTGATTTGACTGGGCGGTGTTGCTGCCATAATCAAATTAGTTATAAAATATTCAACAACTTAACTGTATAGTTTTCAGGAAATTGAGTCAGTGCAATCAGGGATCAATCAATCCCAACACGTCGAAGTGATGGGCGGGGCATAGGTAAAACTGGAAAGTGACTAGTTAGTTGACGTTATAATCATAATAATGTATAGCTCTGCTAGGACAATCCAAAAGGCTGTGTACAAATTGTATATGTTTGATTAATTTACATTCTGTTGAATATTTTGAAAATAATTGGACTGGGAGCTGTTCTCATCATTGCAGGCAAATTAGTTTCAAAATATTCACCAGCTTACCTGCATAGTTACCTTGAAATTGGGATTCTGCTCAGCCACCAACAACTTTCAGTCAAATTGTTTTCAAAATATTCAGCAAGTCAAGCGTTTTTGCTCATTGAAATTATTGTTTGGTGACTTGCAGGAGCTAGACAGTCAAACATTTACATCAGAATCACTTACTTGAATCGAATCTCATCAAAGCCATATCACTCTGTTTATGGCCTGCCTGGTTCGAATAGAAAGATGAGTCACCGACATCCACAGCAGCGCTCTCTGACATCAACTGCTTATGCAAAAATGCCATCGATGTTGGATCAATTTGCGACGATATTAGTGAACTTGTTGTTTTCGAGGTGGGGGCATCTTGTATGTTAGTAAATAATGCATTATTTGGGTATACTGTTTCTAAACTCTGTTGAGCCGCATCTGCTGACAATGATTCTGCATTACGAGACGATGATATCCATGATGGTTGAGTGAAACTGGAATTGGTATGGAATACGGATGAGTTAGTCTTTCGCTGTTTGGACAAAAGATCAGTAGGACTTAATACACTATCAGCTAAAGAACTCAATATTGGAGATGCTAACGATTGTTGACGATATGCCGGGTTTGGAAATTTCCGTTTTCGCTTTTGTGAATGTTCTGTACCTGGCCACGTCGATCCCCCAGGAGGAATATTTGAGTTGTATGATCCACCAGGCATCTCATCTCTGTTCTCGGGCGTACCCTCTGCTTGATCACGACATGGACTCAGACGAGAGTCTGATGCACATTCATAACCACTATTGTCAGGTTCAGATTTTATGCTATCCATGTCTAAATCAACACGTTCACTTTTAATGAGGCCACTATTTGGATGAGTACGTTCCGTCTCTCGAAAGTTATCATTATCAATTTGGTCTGAACTAGCTCCTTTTTGAGATTTTCTATTCACATCATTATTATAGCATCGATCCCCCTCTGCAATAAAACCTGACAATGCAGAATTCTGTGCAAACGAACTGAAATTCAGATCAGACGCATCAGTCCTGCTTTGAGCGGCCACTTCATTGTCACCACTCGCTGTCTCCAGTAAAGATGCGGAGGATACACCGCTAGTGGTGTCCCACCTGTGGGGATTCCTTGTAACACTCCCATCACGCTCAGATGAACTACGCGTAGCTTGTACCATCGTTTCAACGTTAACAGGACTTGGTGTGTTATCTCTGGAACTGGCTTCCTGATTCGCGTTATATGCAGCAGAAACGGATAACATCATACTGAGAGAATACTCACGAAGCCACTTCGGAGCATTGAAATCTGTGTCTGAAATTTACAGAAAGAGAGCCCATTAACCCTCGAATTTATTCAAGAAAATTTAAATTTTCTCAAAGAAAGTGTCCATTTGCAGACCAAGAGAAGACTATTTTTGTAAAGTTATCACTGGAATGACTGGCTCGATTATCGAACCAGTCATTCCAGTGGAAAATTTTCAAATATTGTCTTTGTTTGGTCGGCAAATGGGCATTTCTCAAGACCATTGCAGAAGCCATTTTTGGCTGATACGAGTGCTAGAGTTAAGACACGATACCAGGTAATAAACTCAGTCATTAAGACGCATTAACCTTTTGACTGATAATTCCCCGTATCTCAACTTCTGGGCAAACAAACAGGAAAGCTGTTGACTATTTTGAAATTAATAAGACATATCATATCATATTAATTTCAAAATATTCAACAGAATATGTAGTAAATTCAAAAATTCATTATATGTAGAATATTCAGAACATGTAGTCAATTTAAAAATTCATCTAATCAGGTGTTAATATTAACCATTGAATGATCAAACCGGCCAAAACCAGTCTCTGCAGTGGTCTTGAACAATGTCCATTTACAGTGTGAGAATACTATTTTTGAAGAATTTACGATATGCTGGCATGACTGGAATGCCTGGCTCGATAACTGAGCCAGTCATTCCAACGGTAAATTTTCTAACATAGCCTTCTCCTGGTCGGTAAGGGGCATTTAATACCACAATTATTTAGATTTTCTTCACCAAATTTTACCATTACAAGGTTAAACTAGATGTTACTGAAATTAGTTACTGTCTATGACAGTCTGTTACATCAACAATCAACCGTTTCCAGCAAAAATGTTTAAAAAACACATCGAAAGGTGTCATTTAGTTATCACTTATGCTAGTAGCTATTCATACATTGTCAGATCTATGAAAGCTAGTCACATTATTGAAGTTTCAACCAATTAGAAATTCCATTTTTGAAAATTTTCCATTGGAATGACTGCCTCGGTTATCGAGCCAGTCATTCCAGCAGTAAATTTTCAAAAATCGCCTTCTTTTGGTCTACAAACGGACATTTCTCAAGACCACTGCACTGCTGCAGAAGCCATTTTTGGCTGATATGAGTGTTAAAGGATTAACCCCTTCTCATAACAGAACCGCTTTCCATAAATTTCTCTTTTCTGTAACTCTTGGTTTGGTTAGCGTATACATGTAGTTCAGGTCTCTGTTAAACATGTCGCATTCATGATTTTCTGTACCTATATTATGAATCCAGCGTAACATTCCTCGCACATTATACTGGGATGTGGTCAGCTTTAATGCTGATGTGTGATTGATGCCATTTTGTCTCCTCAAGTGATACTGTGCGATGTCATGTGCAAGTGTGAATGCAACAGTCTTCTTTAGGTAATACTTATCACATTGAATATTTTGAAACTAATGCGATTGGAAGTCGTTGATTCCTATTGGCAACAGCATTTTACAGTCAAATAAGTTCCGAAATATTCAACAGAATATTCAACACTGCATAAAGAATTTGTGATTTCTAGTCTCTAGGGTGAAAGTAGTTGTTGAATTTAGTTTACTAAGTCTTGAATAGTGGCGCATCCATGTTAACTTCAAGCATGTCATCTCCTGACACGGCTCAAGCGACAGTGAAGATGTAAAAAATTACACATTTCCTCACCAGTTAGTGAGAAGTTTTCTGCTGGATATTTTGAGCCTAAGGCAGCAATGTCATACAGCCCAATTCTGTACAAAATATTCAACAGTATGTTTAGTTTGTTTTTGAAGCAAAGGTGATTTCTACACTTTATTGTGTGAAATTATTTTCTCCCTTGACACATGACCACATGTGATGAGGATATTTTCTATTAACCCTTTAACACTTGAATTTGTTCAAGACAATTTAAGTTTTCTCAGAGAAAATGTCCATTTGCCGACCAAGAAAAGACTATTTATGAAAATTTACCCCTGGAATGACTGGCTCAGTTATCGAGCCAGTCATTCCAGTGGTAAATTTTCAAAACTAGTCCTCTCTTAGTCTGTAAATGGACATTTCTCAAGACCACTACAGAAGCCATCTTTAGCTGATGACTGTTAAAGTGTTAAAACTCAAGATTACCTAGATGCATCGTCCCTTGTACTTTAAATTCTGCAACCTTCTCGTCCAGCCAGATGACGAATTGGGACATTACGGCTGGCTGCACTTCGTCAACAAGAGTCGCGAATTTCTTCTTCACATGCTGAAGATGCACGACCATCTTTAAATATCTGTATAACACTCAGGGATAATCGTTCTCACGTAGCAATCTCGATGTAATATATGAAATACCTGTGGAGAAACATAGAACCAATAAATTAATATTTCACAACAAGAGAAATCATAGATCGCAGACTCTAATCCTATCATTCTTGCTACATTGTTAACATATTTTCCGTTTTTCCGGATCAGGCCAGACCAATGTTGTGTGATTATTGCTTTGAGTGATCACGATCGATTATTTAAGAATAATCGTGATTACTCGATTAATCAGCTTGAGTACATATTAGCAAGACATACCAACAAAAGCATATCAATGACGAAAGCTGTAATGGTGCTTAGAAAAGTCCATTTGCAGGCAAATGGAAGACTATTTTTGAAAGTGTATCACTGGAATGCCTGGCTCGAAAATCGAGCCAGTCATTCCAGTGATACATTTTCAACCGGAAAAGTGGTTGCAATGCAACCATGAAGCTCGACTTTCCGACGTGTGGATGACGGATGACAGACGGTCCCCATGCATATCAATGACCATGACCGTGTGACCAAAACATCATTCGGTGCTGTCGTGTCATTATAAGGAGGCATGTGTCCAAGTTTGGGTCCAGTATGATTAACCAAATCTGAGATATAAACAGAAAAGTCGAGCTAAATGGAAAATGTTAATGTTAAAAAAAAAAAAATACAGTTTTACCAAGACCTTTTGACCTCAACGTAATTGTGTGATGTCAGGTTCACTATAAGGAAGCATGTGTCCAAGTTTGGGTCCAGTATGATTAACCAAACTTGAGATATATACAGAAAAGTTGAGCACAAATTGGATGACGATGCCACCGCCGCACAGGGTATCGCAATAGCTAGTTTTACTTCGTAAAGCCAAGCTAAAATTGCCTAATCCAGATCAGGTCAGATTTTGTTTTTTCTGATAACAGGCAGGACACATGACAGGATAGCAGCAAATTTTAGTCAAAATTTAACAAAAACTTAAATCTTTCAGTTTCTTTATTTAGGGCTTCACAGTATTGGAAAAATGAATACCGGTTACGGTATCAATTTCCATACCGGTATACCTTTAATAGAACAAAATAGAGTGAGGCTCCAGTAGTACGATTCCATAGTCAACGTATTTCTCATATATACGAAGTAGGCCTATATCAGCGCTCCTGAAACAGTCGACACAAATTTCCACAATAAAACCAATAAATTATACGAATCCTGATATTAAACGCTAAATATTAACTGTCTTCAGTTAAATCATATTCCAAAATGGCTGAAATTGAACCAAATCGTCCGTACAAATGATTTGAATTTGCCACGAAATTACAACTACTCCGTGTCGAGATCACGAGATACCGGTAACCAGTGACAATCTCGTCCCAAATAAACTCGCCCAGTGAAAATGCGAACAACCAAGACCGTTGATATTTGACTGACAAATGTCATTGCTACGAGTCAAAGACGTTGGATATGCTGAATGTAAATCTATGTCTTACTCATTTTCCTGGCTACTTCTGTACTTGTATTGATGTATGTGCCAGAATAATAAATAAACTGTCCACAAAAATGTGTGCCTTATACGATGAAATTGCAATGCGATGAAACCGCCAGGAATCGTGCAAATCTCTGTGCAGTGGTACAACCAAGCCATTATAACACATACTGAATAGACTATGATATGCTGAGAATATCTATGCCTACGCTCGCTGAGCCGCGTTCTCATTACAGTAGCTTGTATCGGTCGATATCTAACGCTACCCGCCAACATAAGCAGTGAATATAGATCTCCTGTTTGTCACACTGGCATTGCCATTGACCTTATGACCTCCATGTTATCATGCTGCTTCCTAAGATTATAGGTAACTATGTATCCAAGTTCAGTTGCAATAGGCCTAACCAATCATAAAATATAAGCCGAAAACGCAAAAACTTAATGTTGAAATAACAGAGTTCTGTATCAAGGTCATGTGACATTGACCTTTGACACCTACATTATCATGTTGCTTCTTTTCATTATACATAACCATGTATCCAAGTTTAGTTGCAATGGACTTAAGCAATCCTGAAATATAAGCTGAAAGGTTTTGCTAAATACAAAAACTTAATGTTGAAAAAGCAGAGTTCTGTATAAATGTCAGTGACCTTGAGTCTTGACCTTAGACTTTGTAACCCCAACATCATCATGCTGCTTCCTAAGATTATAGGTAACCATGTATCCAAGTTTAGTTGCAATAGGCCTAACCAATCATGAAATATAAGATGAGAAGTTTTGCTAAATGCAAAGACTTAATGTTGACGCCGCCGCCGTCAGAAAAGTGATACCTATGTCTCGCTTTCTGCTTCGCAGGCGAGACAAAGACACTAAATAATAAATTTCCTCATGAGTTATCGACATTTTTATCATTGCACAAAAAAGTAATAGTGAAAATACATGTTTTTCACCAAACAGACATTAAAATGGATAAAGTAATCACTTGTTCAAACGGCATCTTTTCAAAATTTGCAGATCTTGTGAATATATTATATCTATTTAAAATTTCAATTAAGGAACATAATTTGGTGACGATACATGTACCTAAGGGACGCGCATACGATAACGTCAAAAGTATGCACCCTCGACATCACATGACCCTCGAAAAAAATCGTTCTCTTCAGATAAATTCGCAATATAACACACAATAATATCGCTGGAATTTAACATTTATTTCTTGTACAAATTTTAGCACCTAAAAATCTGCATCTTGGTCCTGAGGCTTATCACGCCAGGTTGATGGTCAACGTGTAATCGATACGCATTGCCTTGAATATATAAGAAGCATGCGTACAACTACCAGACTTTTGGGAATTTTATCTCCCGCTAAGCTATATTGTCATCGACTTGTACTCCATATTTTCATGCAGTTTTGAAAACATAACGACAAAGCGCAGCTGTAATTAGATAACAAACTATTCATAGATGATGCTAAAACAGAACAACATAGACATGATAGATGTCGTTTTACTACAAATATTTTCTAAAGTATTTATCAGTAAAAGCAACAGTTTCAATGACAGCATATACACCCTTCCTACATTGTCCTAGGTTGGTTATAACGTGGGTCACAAGTCCATACAGGGCATAATTTATCTGGTATCGCATCTCAATTTGTGACACATATTTAAGCAGTTACTATACACTCTGCCACATGCAAAACTGTATCTGCTATGCAAAATTTGACGCGATTGCAATTTATCATTGATTTTCAAAGTTCTATCATTAACCCTTTCAACAACAAATCCCTGAAAAATTAATTCTTTACAATGTATACAATATTTTGTTGAATATATTGAAATTACTATGACTGGAAGCCATTGCTGCCTAAGGCAGTAATGGCTTCCAGTCACATTATTTCAAAATATTCAACAGCTTTCCTGTTTGGTTGCTACATGGAACTTAGAGGTGAAAGAGTTGATTGCCATACAATTTTGTTGACAGCTATACACTTTATAGTTTGCATAGCAATACATGCTATGCAGATATCAAATTCTAAATTATGCCTTGTTATACATGCTGGTCCAATAACATACTGGTTTTCCTGGGCCCACCCTCCAGCCCCTGTCTATAGCATGTGGTCTATGACATGGTCCAATAAGACATGTAAGATGGATTTTACTGTCTGTAGTGACTATAAGTCTCTGTCATCTATAAGGTGGTCCAATAAGACAGGTTTTCCTATCTATAGCGTCTTAGTTTATCGTGGTGTCATGGACCATTCATATAGTAACTGTATATCGCTGACGGAAACACCCGAGAAGAAAGGGAATATTCCAATCATAATTAGTTATTTACCGACCGTCCCAGAGTGAGGATCCAACCTTGTGCAGCTAAAGCAATTAAAGTAGTCTATATATAAGTAGCAAATCAAGAACTAATGTAGCTTAAACAACAAACAAATATGAGTAAATAACTAATAAGTAAATAAGTAAGTAGGTTTTCATTTAACCGTCTCGATAGCTTTCACCGAAATGCTCAAGGACTTTACATCTCTTAACCCTAGTCATTGGGACTGTCCTCCCTTAGGGAGGTTTCAACTCGGTTGCAGCATAAGTTATGCATTCACATTACCTACTCTGCCCTCACATATACCTACTTACAGCTAGGTGAATTGGAGCAATGCAGATCGAAGTGCCTTGCTCAAAGACATCACGCAGCATCTGGCAGGGAAAACTGTCAACTTTTGATACCAGCACTCGCTCCAGCTGGCCATGGTTGGCAAGTTTTGGACACTAGTGGTTTAAACTTACTTAAGTCAAATTAATTCCAAAACATGCATGATTTTACACAATAAGAAATTCAGAGTGAAATTAGTTAATAAATCAGAGAATTAAGTTTATGATTTCTAGCAACAGAAATGCCATTTGTATGACTTAAGAAATACTTTTGTTGAATATTTTGAAATTAATTTGACTGGGAGCTGTTGCTGCCATTTGGAGCAGCAGGTTCCATCCAAATGAGAACAGTAGTGTTTTTGAAAAAGAATCAAATGCATTTGTAAACTCAAATGCAAATCTTTTCATGCAATACATACATGAGATTCAAATGCAAGTGCAAATGTGGCAGGGGATCGAAATGTCCATTTGCCCTGTTGCCCGGGGCAACCTGATTTCCAAAAGGGCACCTAAACTTTGGCTGTTAATTGTACACAGGGCAGCCATGATAAATACTCAGACTAATAGTATTATACTGTGTTTTTGATACCTACTGACTAGCTCTTTTTGTTTTAAGTCATTTATAATTTTATTATTAGAAAGAGTAACCAGTATGCTTAATGCCATTTCTGAACAATTGTGGCTATTTTTCGTAATTTACTTGACAAATCAAGTGATTTTAATTTTCGTTGTTATTTAGCTTAACATATATGGGCAAGCTTAATCTGCGGCGGGCAACCTGAAAATGCATGAAATGGCATCATAGGTTACCCCGCAGGCAACTACATCTTTTCATTTATTTCTAACCCTGTAATGCATCAGAAATTTCATAATTGCATTTAAATGCAAATGCATTTGCACTTGTACCCATGACTGATGTACACATTAGGCTTGCACGATTACGTGATTAAATCGAAAATCGTGATTATGTTTTAAATCGTGAATTTATATGATTAAAAATTAAATAATCAAATAATCGTGACTATTTTCTATTGCATAAAATATTTTAAAACCTAACTTTCAATTACTTTTTAGTGCGATCGGTCATGAAAAATAACATTTTGCTTGGTGCATATATGTCCATTTGCAAGGCAAGAGAAGACTATTTTTGAAAATGTATTACTGGAATGCCTGGCTCGAGAATTGAGCCAGGCATTCCAGTGATACATTTTCAAAAATAGTCTTCTCTTGCCCTGCAAATGAACTTTTTCTAAAACACCATTGCAATTTTTGTCATTGATATTTTGTTGTTGCTATGTCTTGGTAATTTGTATCCAAGCTGATTAATCTAGTAATCATGATTATTATTTAAAACCAATTTGACTGGAAATTATTACATCCTATTGCAGCAAGAACCTCCAGGTAAATTAATTTAAATTATTTTGAAACTAATTTCACTGTGTGCATTATTATATAAATAAAATGATCCAAGATTATATAGGAATGATTTAAAGATTAACCCTTTCACAGCCAAATCCCTGAAGAACTAGTTTGTAATATTATTCTGTTGAATATTTTGAAATCAATTTGATTGGAAGCTGTTGAGCTGCCTAAGCCAGCAATTGCTTCCAGTCAAATTAGTTTCAAAATATTCAACTGACAAGTTTTCCTGTATGGTTGCCTTGAAAATGAGATATCTGGAACTCAATGGTGAAAGGGTTAAGAGCACTAGCTATCATCATCATCATGGCATCATATGTACAACTGTAACTATACAAAGAGCATAATTATGTATATAAACCTATCACATCAATTCCAAATATTTTAAAACCGCATTGCAATACCCATTACCCAATATTGTGGGTTACATTGTCTGTAATAATTGTATTCTATGTAATATTTGTAAATCTTATGTGTATCATTCTTAAATGATGAAATAAAACTCAAACTGACAAGTCATTGTTCAAGTTCAATATTATTTATTTCACGATTTATGTACATGTAAACAGATACTAGAGGCAGTCCATCCAAGGCAATGCTTATAAAGTGATGGACCCCTTACAAATATACATATGACATTGTATTGTCGCATGTCCAACCAAGATAAAATGACCCAAAACAATGGAAATAAAATGAGGTTAGATCCCTTCTTACGTTGGATGGTCAAATTAAAGCTCTTTTGTGATTGAAGGCATTCAACTGAACTTTATCTCGGACTGGAAGGAGACCTCCCAAATCAAAACAGTTTTTACAACCTCGCAAATGCCAATATCGCAAATTAATAATAAATATGTACAGAAGCGGAAACTAATACATCACGCGATTTCTATTTTTTCGCGACTACATTTTGTCAAAATTTTGACGAAATAAACAACGTTTATTAAAGCATACGCAATATTTAGGCGGTCCCAATTAATAATTTCATTTCCGCAATGACATTATGCACAGCCGTGAGATGGGAAGAATTTCTAGCATGAAAAATTCAAACTGTGTTCTATTTTCGTATCATTTTTTTCTTACCTAATATATACAGCAGAAATTTATGCCATCAGGGTTTTTTTCTTTTAATCAAAATTTAAATTTTCCATGACTTTGACCAAAATTGCGATTTTCCATGACTTCCAGGCCTGGAATTTAGATTCCATGACTTTCCAGCTCAAAGCTGCTATTTCAATATTTTCTCGCTGATCTTGTTTATAACAGAAAATAAAATTAATCGAATGTTCGGAATGCACCATTTACACCATATATAATTAGAATAATTAATTATTTAATCGTCAAGATGTCAAAACATTTGCTTACATAATGTCCATTTGCAGGCCAAAAGAATACTATTTTTGAAAATATACCATTGGAATGATGGGTAAATTCAGTGGTAGATTTTCAGAAATAGTATTCCCTTCAATCTCTTGGTCTGCAAAATGGACACTTCTCAACACCACTGTAAAGTTTATTTTAGACCACTAAATGGTTAAAACACCACAGATAACACTAACTGGTTCATGAAGTAAGCGCTAAAACCTGTTTGAATTGTGTTTTAAACTACTCCTGAGTCCTTCTGAAACATTGTGATCCTGCCACATTAGTTACTGTCCTAAAGCAGTGATCCGTTACTGATCTGTATGCGTAAAAGGACTATGGATCACTGGTTAATTTCTAGCCCGGTTAACAAAATTTTATTTTTACTGCAAATTCCATTAATTCCAACACTGCTAGTCGAATAAAATGTCAGATTAATACAGGAAAGCAAATCTTATTTATCTTATTTTGTCAAGAACATTTTTATTCAGTTTATCTTCTGACAATGGCTGGCACAGTATTATAGTCCACAGTGGTAAAACCTGGCAGTAGCCAGAAGAATGAGAAAAACACTGAAAACCATCACAATCGACTGATAGTTCTTCACAAATTGCGGAGATGAAATTAGCACGTCCGCAGAACAGCTGTTAGTGACAGCACAGGCCTTTGAATTTTCGTCCATCCATCCCTCTACCACATATTCCCCCTACTATATATATATATAAATATACACAAGGTGTGAAACCTTCATCTGTGGGCACCATCGCCAGGAAGCTAATTGGTTGGTTTGTTGTCAAAATCCGCTGACATCACGGTTTTGACTACAAACCACTACAAACCAACCAATCAGCTTTCTGACAATGGTGCCCACAGATGAAGGTTTCACACCTTATGTATATTTATATATATAGTAGGAGGGATATGTGGTAGAGGGATGGATGAACGAAAATTCAAAGGCCTGTGCCTGTGGTGACAGCTTGCTTCGTGTTAAAATGTTAAACTACCCGTGAGCGTAACGGTGACTGGAATTTTAATGAACTGTTACTCACATTAGAGGCGGTCGGGACAACTAGTCCCATAGTGAAGCTAATAATATGCGCATGAACGATCTACGATTTTTCATATCTATGATAATGATGACAAGGGTATGCCACGAAAATATAACCATTATATTTTGCACTCAAAAAATTATTTTCAAATACAGTTAAATTTTCTGCAAACGAGCGCGTTATCGGTGATAAAATTCAGTAGCATATTGATAAGGTGGAAAGTGTTACCGGTGAGCATAAGAATATTTTACACAAAGATTGGTCTTCTACTCCATATTAGTGACGTCACAAGCAAAGATGCGTGGGGTAAATATAAAGAGCGGAATTACTTGGATACTTGGCGGGTTAGCTGTCTTCGCCAAGGGGAACAGCTCTCTTCAACTTCAACTTCAACAATTTTCTTGGCACTCCCTCATAAACTTGAGGATTATGTGCTGCGCGTGGAATTTTAGTAAAAGAACCAAAAAGTGCATAATAAAGGAAAAAGGTGCAGTGAAAGAAAGAAAAACATACCTTGTATGGTTACATTGCCTTGTACAGCCTCAGTCTGAATAAGTCAACTGAGGGTGCAACGACGGGGTAGAGGAGGTAGCCAGGCAGGACGTTCCAATCTCTGATTGTCTGGTGCAAAAATGAGAATTTGAGGCAGTCATTGTTGTCATTTGGAACGATAAATTGGACATGGTGACTGTTTCTGAGGTGTTGGCTGTTTGGCACTAGTGAGGGGGTAAGTTTATGTTCACCATGCCAAACTGAACTTTATTAAACATCACTATGCGGCACATTTTGCGCCTCAGTTGGAGGGGGTGCCAGCCGAGGGTGTTCTTCATTTCGGTGGCGCTGCAGATGCCATACCATCTTCTAGTGGCGAATCTAGCTGCCCTATTTTGACCTCTTTCTATGGCTTCTGTCCAAACTTTGTGGTGTGGGTTCCACACGCCCAGGGCATACTCCAATTTTGGATGGACCACTGCCTTGTATGCCTGGGATTTGGTGTGTGTGTTTGCAATACGTAGTGTTCGACAGAGAAAATTTAGGGTCTTGCTGGCTTCGCCAACCATGTTGTTTATGTGGTTTTTTACATGTCAGGTCGTTGGATATGGTTACGCCTAAATATTTGCTTTCTTGTACTACTTCCAGGACTTTATCATGTAATGTGTAGTCATATGTGAGAGGGCTTTTGTCAAGTGTAATTCTCATTCTCTCAGGGTTTTTTAAAGATTTTCACAGTACGTGCACATACGACAGATTCTGGTAGATTATTCCAACTACTCTGGATGGAAAGAAATTTTTAGCTAGATCTGCGAGCAAATTGTTGTTTTAAAAAGTTTGAACGAATGTTCTCGTAGGTCCCGTAGAGGTCGCTGAAAGAGTGTTGTTGCATCTGCGCTGTAATAGCCATTAAGGTATTCGTAGGTCTCGATGAGATATGTACATCTTCTTCTGTCCTCTAACGCAGTTTCTTCACCTTTTTTAATTGTTGTTTATCTTTGACCAGATTGTTATGGCAATTGCAGAACCTTGCTCCAACTACATCAAATCCAGCAGTCTATGGACTACTTGGTGCTCTACCAGTGTCAGCAGAAATTCATAGAAAGGTGCTTAGTCTGCTGAGACAGCTTACATTGAAATAGGTGTCTAGCAGCACATGGCCATCCTATGTACAGAGGCTTCTTCTTCAATACTAGATTCCCTCTGCTCACAACTTATTGGTTCCCGTACCAACAAAATCAGTATGGAAACGCCAAGTGCACAAAGCAGTTAGTAGGTGTTGATAGATTAAGACCTGAAATGCAGCATCAAGCATATGTCATCCATGTGACACATGTCGGATGAAATGTTTAAGTTACAAGCTTGCGAAAACGTGATAGATGTGGAACCACTTCAACCACCTGTCGACTCTGCAAGCTCTTTCAAGAAGATATGTCACACTTTCTTACCTCCTGCACATCACTTAATACAGACCGACAGTTCCATGTACAGGCTCTGCACAACATACTTGGTGGTAAACCAGAGAATGCCACCACGGTCCTCTTGCTCTTAAATCATACACATCCCGACTTGCTCCATTCTCTTCCAAATGACATCATCTCGAAGATGGAGCATACCAGCAGAGACTGGATTTATTCCTGTCACAAAGAGAGAATGAGTCAACTCTCCATCCAATAACCGTACAGGACTCTTGTTAACTTTCACTTAGTGTCTACAGTATTGTTTTCATACCTCTAAGTTTAACTACATACTTCAGAAGGAGGTGCCTCATATAGTGGGAGAATCTGCATGTACAAGAAGAAGAAGATGTGGATTCCAAACTATAGATTCATATTCTAGTGAGGCTCTAACGATGGAATTGAATGATGTTGTGATTATTTTTGGTGATCTGTTGTTGAAGCATCTTTTGATCAATCCGATTTTCTGCTTGGCTTTATGTACTATGGTTGTAATGTGGTGATGGTTTCAGAGTGTTAGAAACTAGAATTCCTAAGTCTCTCTGTTCCGTTTCCTCTTTTAAGTAATGTTTGTTGAGTGAGTACAAAACTGTATGGATGATCTGATTCTTAGGGTGATACATTTTTCAGTGTTGAACCTCATTCGCCATATTTTAGACCAAGCAGCGAGTGAGTTTAGGTCATTTTGGAGGAGTTTGCAGTCACCCATATCTTTTCGAAAAAAACCTGCTGAAACTCCAAACGATATTAAGCGAGTTCTGTTATGCCCTACATCTGAACAGAACATCGATAATTATGACTGCAATCCACCAGCAGACTGGATAGGGTTCACCTGTGTCCAACCTTATTATCTACTGAAACTACTAAAGAATTTTCCTGAATTAACATTAAAGTTCATGAATCATTCATAGTTACACATTCGGATCTCACAAGATCTCCTTCGATTCGAGATCGAGAAAAGTATCTCGTATGTATTGAGTAGTCATTGGCATAGTGGTTTCCACCAGAATATGGTGGTAGAGAGAATTGAAACTTAAAAGGAGACGAGAGCTACTCCTTTCATACCAGCCAATATTATCTCACGTAAAACGAGTTGATATAAAGTCTACAATAGCCTGTATGCCAGGTAGTTAATAGAAAAATAGCCCCTCTGAATTCGTAGTAAAATTCAAATCTGTCGCACACAAAATGATGTCAAGAATTTGCTGATGTTGCGTAGATGCTGATATCACATTAACCACTGAATGGATCGAATCAATTTTAATATCCATATCAAGCTAGTTATACCGAGGTTATGATGATACCAAAATCAACACGATTCACAGCATTGCATTTACAGTCTGCTACAGAGATAGACTGGGTCCCAATATGTCTGGTGTCCGAAGTGGAGTGTGTGTAGTCATTGTGATGACGTAATAAGATGACCGGTCATTACATTAGAGATGTATTCTCGAAGAAGCCATGCCTCTATATTTAGATTGATAGTTTCATATTTGCATAGTCCTCTTCTGCTTGTTAGGCTACGCAGCCTGCAGCAGGTCTTCACTAAGTTCGCTGGCGGCCGGATCCTGCACCTGTTAAACTGGTATGTTGGTATGGACAGGCATGATCGAGGAGTCTATCACATATGTGGCCTCGCTGCAGTGTCTCTATAACCTTGCCTTGAATGAGCTGATGGACAGAACCATCACTACTGACTCTGGTAGACTGTTCCAGTGGTTAGTCGTTACAATACTGAAAAAAACCGCTTCCTGGTGTCTGTGTTGAGACGTTGTTTCTGCACTTTGAAGCTGTGTCATCTTGTCTTGATGCCTTTGTCGAGTGGTAGAATAGCTTCGTGGTCTACATTGAACACATCATGTAGATATTTGTACACTTCTATTAGGTCACCCCGCAAACATCTGTACACTAGGCTCGGCAGTTTGAGTGATTTGAGGTGCTCTTGGTATGGCATTTGCTTGAGTCCTGGAAGAGATTTCGTGGCTCGACATTGAACATTTTCCAGTAGTTGGTTGTCTTTCTTGTAGAAGGGGGTTTAGATGACATTGTCATATTCTAAGTGTGGTCGGACTAGGCTCTTGTAAACAGGACAAATGTGCCAGAATCTATGTAGTTGAATGATCGTTTGATCGTACCAACTAATCTGTTGGCTGTATTGGCTGCCTTTTCTGCATGCTGATTGAAATTTAGAGAATTGTCTACGTACACTCCTAGGCCCTCTCACACGCAATCTCCTCTCGTACAACAGGCTGGCCACTTTCCTGCATGCTGTATTCAGTCTCGAATTTGGACATTTGTGATCTTACCCTCCAGTTGGGTTAGAAGCTCTGTCAGCTCCGTCAAGACAAGACAAAACCCGGTAGACAGTTTATTTTTACCCTCATCTCATAAGCATAAAGGGAAGAGGGACATGTGTGCCATAATTCTTGGCTTTTAGGTTCAGGACTTTCTTAAGGACATTCTTAGCAGCAGAACCCAAAAAGGCTTAGTTGTTGGTGAAGAGTCAGCTAAATCCAGTGTACACTCAGGCAAGGGACAGTTCTTGGACCACTACTGCGGTTCCTCATCTTCATCAATGGCATTCAAGATAACACTAAAGCTAAGCTAAGGCTGTTCACCAATGACTGACTTCACAGATCCAAACACAAAGATGTTGGAATGACAGAGATGACAAAAACATTACTGCATTAAATGCGTGAACAAAAGCGAATAAGAACATGCAATTCTAGTGCACTCTGATTTGATGTGGTTCTGTGGAACTTGCAGAGATGTGATCGAAAAAACATAATTACTGACATGAAAATAGAACAGCGTTATCAGGCTATAATGCAAGCGTATGCGAATAGGATATCAATGTTGGAGGAACAGATTAATCAAAAGTGTGATGAGGCAAAAGTAAAAGAAATAATACACAAGGGACTAGAAAAAGCAGCAACCAATGAAAATGTAGGGGAGAGAGACAAAGTAGCAGCAACAGATGGAAGCACTAACAAAACCTTCGAGACTGTCATTACAGCGATCAATGAGAGGAAATCCAGAGAGAAGAATATTATAAGAAGATACATCCTCAAAGACCCTGGAAATTGCTCCACAAAAATTCACTCACTGTATGTGCTACACCAATCTGTAACAGGCTCTCTAACCATGGTATTTCAGCTAAAACCCTGAACACATTAAAAAACAGGCTAGATAACTATTCGGAAACCCAAGATATTTTGTATGATAATTATAAAACAAAAATAAATATAACCGAAAGTCAAAAAGCAAATACTGTAACTGGAGATCTGGAGTCGAATGAAGTGGATCTGTAGGAGCCTGAACTGGAGATCAACAATAAGTAACAATAAGTAATAATAATAATAATAAAAATAATAATAATAATAATAATAATAATAATAATAATAATAGACTCAGAAATGTAAAGGAGGTTGTATCGGTAGACACAGAGAAGCAGAAGAGGGAAGACTTAGATATGGTTAATGACATATTTAAGACATGCAGATAAAGGTGAAAGAAAGCAGTATCAATAAGACAGTAATACTAGGGAGATATATTAAAACTAAAGGTAAAGAGTCATCGGACGAAGGTAGTACAAAAGAGACAATGTCAGGAAGACCTATAGTAACAGTTCTCGACACCCAGGAATTAAAAGTGGATTTATTCAAAAACATTACTAGGCTACCACAGAATGATAAGTATCGAAGCATATGAGTCAAAAACGACTTAACTAGAACAGAGAGCAAGAGAATAAACTGCATATGGAGGCAAAAAAACCTGAAGACGACGGCAGTGGGAGATTACTATTACAAAGCTTGGGGCCACCCTAGGCAAGGAAAGTGGTAAAGGGTGTGGTAGCACCACCAACACAACACTAGGAGGAAAGTCTGACAAAAAGAAGATTCATGTAAATAATGGAAATGCCTTCACGGTTTTTGAAAAGCTGATTGTACATATACAAACGTAGAACAACTAAGCAACAAACTCACAGATTTATTAGTAAGAAGAAAAACTGCACTGTCACATATTATTGGGATCACAGAAGTTAAACAAAAAAGCAGTAAACATAGATTACAGACTGCAGAATTCACGTCTGATGACACAGGTGAATATGATACATTTTCTAAAAATAAGCACTGAATGCCAGTTGTCATGCCTACTCAGTTCGAAGAAAATATATTTGTAGAAGTGAAAATGATCTCAACCGATAAACTCCTAGTGGGAGTAATATACAAGCCACATGGTGGAGCAAATTTATGATAACAATGAAAATCTTAGGAAACTAATAAATGAAGTAGCCGGCAATGGTTTCACCCACCTACTAGTCACATGGGATTTCAACTACACAGAGATAAACTGGGAAATCGAGATCTCAAAAGGGGACAACACAAACACAGAGAAACATAAATTTATTGATTGCATCCTCGAAAATTTTTGGTTTCGACACATAACTAAACCAACAATATAGAGGGGAACAGATAACCTCATGTGTCAGATCTAATATTTACAAATGAAGCAAATATGACCTCATACATAGGACACCAGAGTCCACTTAGAAAAAACGACCACTGTGTTCTCAACTTTAACTATAACAGCTATGCAAAAAATCAGCAAAACACCAAAACAAAGGAAGTGCTATGACAAAGCTAATTATGCAGCTGTCAGGAGTGCATTAGACAAGATTAAATGGCGTGAATATTTAAATTGTGAAGATGAAATAAAGACCAACTGGCACTATTCTTAAAAAGATTAAGGAAATTGAAAAACAACATATCCCTACAATAGTCATTAAAATAATGACGAATCAGAGATGTGGATTCCCAATAGACAGAAATACTCTTGAAAAAATAAATCTAAAGAACACCCTAGCAAGAAAGGCGTTACTGGGTGTCAACCCAAGAATACAAACAGACTATAGAAGAGTGGGGAACCAAGTAAGGAAGATAACAAGAAATATCTGCAAACCTTTTGAGTTGGATCTATCCAAAAAGTCCAAGTCTAACTCAAAAGTGATCTGGAAATATATAATGTATAAGTAAAAAACAAGACGAGCGATTGGAGACCTATATGTAGACGCAGGACCAGGAGACCCAATATCTAAAATAATTTACAATGGCAAGGACAAAGCAGAAACAGTGGTAACCTTCCCTAGACCTGTCTTTGTACACGAGCCAACAGGGGAATCCTATCCATACCAGTGAAAGCGGTACCAGTGGAGATAACTAACCTTGTGATTGAAACAGTGACAGTGAGGAACCCCTTAGAGAACCTGAAAATTGATAAAGCACCAGGAGTAGACGAGTTATACCCTCGATTCCTAAATGAAACGACAAGAGCTATAGCGAGTCCACTAACCATGATTTTTAATCAATCACTGAAGGTAATGGTGATACCAGACAATGGAAAAAAGCCCAGATCATTTTTCTAGATAGGTGATCGATGCCAAGCTTGTAACTATAGACCAGTAAGCCTTACTTTTGTCGCATGCAGAGTTATGGAAATCTCAATCAGAAAACACATTATCGAACATTATAGAAAGTTAATAGCCTCCTTTCATAAAGACAGTTTGGCTTTATTTTTGGCAGATCCACCACACTACAACTACTGGTGGTAGTAGACAACTGAGCAGGTGCGCTGGACCAAGGGTACTCAAGAGACTGTGTATATAGACTGTAAGAAGGCCTTTGACACAGTGGCCCACATGAGACTTATAGGCAAATTAGCTACATATGGAATTAAAGAAAGTATATTAAAATGGATAGAAAACGTTCCTGAAAATAGAGTTCAATGGGTCTCTATAAATGGGGAACATTCAAGTCGGATGGATGCCACCTCAGGTGTCCCGCAAGGGTCATTTTTATAATCGACCTTCCAAGAAACATTGACTCAGAAATGTACCTTTCTGCCGATGACACCAAGATATTTGAGAGAATCAAAGGAGACGATGACTAGTTGAGCTTACAAAAAGACCTCGACATAATGGCAGAATGGAGCAATACATGGCTGTTACAATTCGACATAGAAAAATTTAAACACATGCAAATTGGGGGAAAGCTTCAGAGCCACAAAGGGAATACACACTACATGACAAAATACTACAAAAGGCAAGTATTGAAAAGGGTATCAGGGTAACCAGTGACGCAGACCTAAGTTTCGAAGACCACATTAGCGAAAAAGTAGAGAGAACAAATTCTATGTTTGCACTAATGTATGTATGTATGTATTTTTATTTTATTGACGCACTGGCAACGTGCGGCTTCAATTTCCATGTGCTAACTTAGCCAACAGTGCTGCACCCGTTAGTTTAATTTGTTGATCACCATCTCCCGGTCGGGGGGATCGAACCGTCATCCTGCAACTCCGCATAGCATCAGCAACCAGGCATCTTTCCACTGGACCACCGCACCAAGACTAAAAGTAAAGGATTGGCCGACCAGCTTTCACATGTCTGATATACTGACACACTGACGATTCATATGGGACTATCTGTGGATGCATCTGTCACAATCAATCCTAGGCTTTTACGCCTATTGTACTCTGACTCCAGCACGGCTCTGGCAGTATATGTATTTTTATTTTATTGACGCACTGGCAACGTGCGGCTTCAATTTCCATGTGCTAACTTAGCCGACAGTGCTGCACCCGTTAGTTTAATGTGTTGATCACCATCTCCCGGTCGGGGGATCGAACCGTCATCCTGCAACTCCGCATAGCATCAGCAACCAGGCATCTTTCCACTGGACTACCGCACCAAGACTAAAAGTCAAGGATTGGCCGACCAGCTTTCACATGTCTGATATACTGACACACTGACGATTCATATGGGACTATCTGTGGATGCATCTGTCACAATCAATCCTAGGCTTTTACGCCTATTGTACTCTGACTCCAGCACGGCTCTGGCAGTATATATATGTATGTATGTATGTATGTATGTATGTATGTATGTATGTAAATTTCTATAGCGCCGATTCCAGACTAAACCGCTCAAAGGCGCTTTACAAAATTAAAAAATATGCTCTTGTGAAAAGGTGAGTTTTTAACATAGATTTAAATGGCTCAATTTTGTTACAATTTTGAATGTCAGATGGTAGATTGTTCCAAAATTTTGGTCCTGCTCTCGAGAAGGCGCGTTCACCGATGGTTAAATTCGAACGTGGTACAACACATAGTAATTGTGAATTTGATCGAAGGGACCTTGCTGTTGTTCTTCGTACGATCAGTGAATTTAGGTAAGGTGGTGCAAGATCATGAAGGCATTTGAACACTAAGAGTCCGACCTTATAGCTGATCCGTTCTCTAACTGGCAGCCAGTGTAGTTCGTGGAGAACAGGCGTGATGTGTTCATGCATTCTCGTGCGGATGATCAACCGAGCTGCTGTGTTCTGGGCTCTCTGCAGACGCTCCAACTGGGCTGATGTTATGCCAGTCAGTAATGCATTGCCATAGTCCAACCGGGATGTTATGGTGGCATGAACAAGTGTTTTAACTGCGTCGGTGTCAAGCAGATTTCGAATTTTGCTGATGTTTCTCATATTGACGAAGATGGAACGAGAGACAGATGTCACATGTGCTTCCATTGAAAGAATGTTATCAAAAGTTACGCCTATGTTGCGGGCACTGTCACTAAAACCAATTTCGGCCTCTCCAACGTGGAGACTTTTTATGTCCACATTCTGTCGGATGTGGCGAGATGTTATCAAGAGAGTCTCTGTTTTCTTGTCGTTCAGCTGCAACATGTTGTTCAACATCCAATGTTTGATGTCAAGAACACAGTTTTCGACACACTCACGGGCGTTTAACTGATGGTTTACATGGAACTCGAGGTACAATTGCGTGTCGTCCGCATAAAGGTGGTAGCTTATGCCATGAGATCGTATTAAGTTGCCTAGTGGTGCCGTGTATATTGTGAACAAGATGGGACCAAGCACAGATCCTTGTGGTACGCCAGAGCGTAATTGATTTGAAACTGACTTTAGGTTGTCCACAATAACAGTTTGGTAACGATTTGTAAGGTACGAATTGAACCAGGCAAGCGCTGTGAGCAATATACCGAGTTCTGTTAAACGTGATATCAGAATGCTATGATAAGAAGAACATTCCAGTACTTAAATAAAGAAACATTTGTACCCATGTACAAAAGTATAGTGAGGACACACTTCGACTTCGCGAAGAGCCACAAAACAAATACCTGGTTTCAAAGACCCTTTATACCCAGCGGGACTGAAAAAACTAAAATTGCGAACTCTAGCTTACAGAAGGAAGAGAGGTGATATGATAGAGTTGTACAAAATCACCAATGGCATGTACGACGAAGAAACTTGCAGGCTTATCAAATTACGGTGCCAGGTAGTGGACAGACAGTACACAAGAGGAAATATCAAGAAGCTATATCTACAGCCTAGGACATCATCACGAAGGCAAAACTACTTCTCACTGAGAGTAGTGCAAAATTGAGATTGTGTATGCACCTTCAGTAAGCACGTTCAAGAATCGCCTAGACAGATTCTGGAGGAGACAAGACATTCTCTATGATAATTACAAAGCGCAAGTCAGAAGTTGCAACAAGAGGTGAAGAGGATCGTTGAGGACCTGTACCAGAAAACATTGCTAAGTATGACTTGAAACACCTGAAAATGCTACATAATTAGCTTTGCTAATATAAACCAATACAAAATGGATGGCATAACCCTTATCGAGAACAAAGCCAACTCATATCTAGGGGTGCGGTTACAACACAACCTCAACTGGTCCGATCATCTGAATCAGATCTCCATAAAGAATAGCCCAGCACTATGCTTTATCTCCTGAAACCTGAAATCCTGCCTAAAGACCATCAAAGGCAGAGCTTTCACAATGATGGTTCGACATATCCATGTATACAGATGTCCAGTCTGGAATCCCCATCGTGCAACACATTCAAACAAAACTAGAGGCAGTTCAGAAAAGATCAGCATGATTTGTTTTAAACCGGTCACACAAACGAAATTATTACAGCACCAGGACTACCAGTGCCTCAAAGATGGTGATGAAACTAGAATGGGGCATGCTAGAAAAATGACATGAACATAACTGCTGTTGCTATTATTTCTAACAGCCTACTAAATGTGCCACAAGAATCCCACCATACTCCAGTATCCAGGACCACGGGACATCAATACCGATTCCAGCAGCCAAGAACAAATAAAATGGTGTACCAACATAGATTCCTGCAACGAACAATAATAGTGTGGAATAACCTGCCACAGGAAGTTACTCTTGTTTGGGATCTTGACACCTTCTAGGTATGACTAGAAGCCAACTGTCAATAAATTGGCAGCATTTTATAGTATATATGTATGTAACCTACACCATGACAAGTGTGTATATGAATGGTTTTGGAAAGTTCAAGCTTCCTGATCTGTATATGCCACCAACATATTGATTTGTGTCCTGGAGAGGATCCTTCAATTATCCTGTAGAAGTAGAAGTAGGTGAGTTGAATTGAGTTCAGATTGAATGTTCCACCTCTACATTCGGCGCACCCAGGTGTGTATCCTGGTAGCAACATTACATATGATGACAAAGAATGACGAGTTCACTAATTGAATGTAGATTCAGTTTGTATTACAAGTCGATACTCGCAATGGTTGTGCATGATATGTAGGTTTTGTAGATCCCTGCAACATTTATATCACTGCTAAATCGGTGATAATTTGCATGTCAATACGTGCTTTAACTGTACACGTAATGTAACACTATGAGAAGACGAACTGCACAATGTAAAAAAATCATACATGCAACGAAAGCCACAGATTATGCTCCTTACAAAATAGCTAGAAATAAAGTGAGCAACAGCAGCCATCAGAAAAGCAAGACAAACATTTGAACGTAAAGTGGCAGATGAAAGCAAGACAAATCCAAAAGCCTTCTGGAACTATGTCAAAGGTAAACTAGTTCTATGTGAATCAATTAGCAATCTAGGTAACCCAGCTAATGGCATCATGACAACATAATATTCTTAACAACCTTTTCTCTAGTATGTCCACATCATAAAACCTGCATTCTACAACAATCATTAGCCTCAGAAGCAATGATATTGTGTTAAATCATATAATAACACCTATTGTGATTGAAAATAAAGTGAAACTCAAACCCAGTAAAAAACAATGGCCCGGATGAAACACCAGTGAGAAAATTACCGCTATGCATAATTTTTAACAAGTCTCTAGAAGGCGAATTACCTGACATCTCGAAAATGGGACATGTATGTCGCATACATAAAAAGGGCTAAAAACGACCCAAGCAACTATAGGTCAATCAGCCTTACATATACCTTGTTTAACGTCCTAGAGTAATTTATAAGGGGCAACGTTGTAAATTTTCTGGAAACAGCCAATCTGTTTACCAAGTGCCAGCAAAGATTCCGATATAATAAATCATGTAAAACTCAACTACTAGAGTATCTGAAAGATATAACAGCCAAACTTGATTCAAGCGAACCTGACGATGCAGTATATTTAGGCATCTCAAAAGCTTTCGATACTGTACCACACCAACGACTCCATGCAAAATTGAGAAGCTATGGTATTGGTGACAATCTAATAACAAAGATTGAAAACTACCTATGTAATAGAAGATAGAGAGTAAAGATAAATGATGCAACATCAGACTGGATAGAGGTGACCAGCGGTGTGCCACAAGGAAGTGTCCTGGGACCTATACTCTTTCTGATGACACCAAAATATATGGCAACCCAGCTACCAGTAAGACGGAAGTCAACATAGACAAAGTATTATGTGGTCGTAGACATGGCAGCTATCCACCAACACAGATAAAATGCATGTTCTACATTTCGGCAGGAATAACCCACAAACTATATACTATATGAGAGATATGACGATGTGCTCCCTGTATCAACATCAGAGGTTGAAAAAGACCTGGTAGTGCATATTGACCAATTATGGGAACCTTTACCAACATAGCCCCATCTACATGCAGGCTTTTTTACAAGTCTCTAGCGAGGCCTATTCTCTTATATTGCAACTCTGCATGGTCCCCAAGACTGAAAAGGAAATTAGAGCTAATAGAAAGAGTTCAGCGCCATGCAACAAAACTTGTCCCACAAATCAGAGAGAATATTTACATGGAAAGACTTGAAGAATTATATCTAATATCACTGAAATATAGAAGATGGCGAAGAGATTTAATTGAAACATTAAAGCTCATCAGTGATCTATATAATATTCATAAAGACTACTTTTTCAAGCCATCCATATTACACAGACCAGAGGTCATAGGTTCAAGCTCAACATAAAATGTAGCAACAAAGTCATTTGCAAGTACCTTTCACCAATAGAGTGTCAACACAGTGGAATTCACTGCCAGTTTAGCGTGTAACCATGAGTTCAGGCGGCAGACCACAGCTAACATGGGGAACACACATCTACACCACAGCATTTCCACATAACAGTGATAAAGTCTTAAATCTAATGTCACTGATATATTGATGGCTTCGAGGAGACTTAATTAAGTAACAACTGTCAAATCATTCAAGAACAAAACTAGATAGCTACGTCAAGAAAAGAATTTTTGAATTGGACTGAGCAAGCCATACTATAACACGACACTGAGGCAATAACAAGCCAATGGCTTATGCCTCGTTAAACACTGCTGACATTTGGTGGTAGCGATAACCAGAAATGTGGTTGCAATGCAACAATGAAGCTCGACTTTACAACTTTGCAATGAACTATGAAGATTGACTTCAAACATAAAATAAAATATAGAATCAATATCATGATCAACATAAGGCCCAAGCGCCTGTAACGCTCACCTGGACCATTAGCATTTGAACCAGGTGCATTTAAATACCGGTAGACATGATGAATAATTTCCGAAAAATCCAAAATGGCCAAAGAAATGGGCCAATCAAAATTCTCATTTGCTATGTTGAAGCCTAATGCCATAGGATCATTCCACCCACGTCTTGTTGAAATAGGGCCACTAATTAATGAGTAGCATTTTAAATGGGTCTGGACAATTTTCAAAAAATCCAAATGGTCACCAAAAAATCGACCAACCTAAATTCTGAAAAGATGTTCTGGAGTCTACTGCTAAAGAATCCTTCCAGCCAAATTTGGATATAATCCACCAAGCAGTTATGGGGGGTGGGGGGGGGCGATGCATTTTGACAATTTCAGGTAAATTTTTAATAAAATTTGATTTGACCCATTAAAATTCTGAATACATGAGGCCTACTGTGATAGGGTCTGTCCAGCCAACTATGGTTGAAATCTATCAAGTGGTCAATGATGAGTATCGTTTTGACAATTTCCGCTAAATTCTTCATAATGTCTCAGATTTTCACCCCCAAAAATTGACCAATCAAAAGACTGTATACAAGTTCTGAAGCTTAGCCCCATAGGTACGTCCTTCCAGCCAAAGTATGTTGAAATCCGCCAACTGGTTAATGAGGAGTGGAGTTTAGACAATTTCTTGTAAATTTTTCATAAAATCAAAGCTTTTCACAAAAATATTGAACAATCAAAATTTTGTATAAAAGTCCTGAAGCGGAAAACATTAGGGTCATTCCTGCCAAATTAGGTTGAAATCCGCCAAGTGGTTAATGAGGAGTAGCGTTTTGACTATTCCAGTAAGTCTTCGATAAAATGCAAGATTTTCATTCTAAATTACCAATCCAAATTCTGTATACAAGTTCTGAGACCTTTTAACCTTAACATCATTGTGCCATACTGTGTCATTATAAGGAGGCGTGTGTCCAAGTTTAGGTCGAGTATCCTTAACCAAACAGTAGATGTAAACAGAAAAGTTGAGCTAAATGGAAAATGTTAAAGTTGAAAAAAACAAGGGTTTTACCAAGGTCACAGTGACCTTGACCTTTTGACCCCAAAGTCATTGTGTGATGGCATGCCATTATATGGAAGTATGCGCCCAAGGTTTGGTCCAGTATGATTAACCAAACATGAGAATATAAACAGAAAGGTTGAGCTAAACACAAATTGGACAACACCACCGTCGCCAGACTGCGTGCAGGGTATCACAATAGTTCGCTTTATTTCGTAAAGTCATATGAAAAACTGGTACATCACTAGAGACAAAAAGTTATTGGCAGAATCAATCGAATTGAGAAGGTAGGCCAATGCTCCTCCTCGATTTGATGGTAAACATGGCGACAATTTCTGAAAGTGGATAGAACGTTTTAAGGTGTCAGCAGAGTCCAGCTTAATAAAAAATGAAGAAAAAGTTAGAGAATTTCCAACACTGTTGGGAAATGCAGCATTTTCTATTTATAAAAACATTACTGTCAAAGACAAAAACATGTTCGAGATTTAAAAGGCCATTTTTACCGAGGCTTTTTCATCAGATGGTTTGATAGAGACATTTAGAGAGGAATAATTAAAAATGAATTCGAAAAACTGATGCGAATTTGACAAGTATACACACACGACTTAAAGCGATTAGTCAGTAGAGCCTATCCGTAATACAATGTTGATACATGAAATGATGTGGTACTAAGTCATTTTCTTGAGGGGAATAGCTGTGGGAAGATAAGTGAGAAATAAAAGTCCTAACGACGTGGAAGAAGCAATTATTACAAGCACCTGCTAAATTCTGAGAGTAAATCTACAAAATACTAGGATCTATTTCCGGTAATGGTGATTGACAGCTTGGAAGGTGATTTCGTGGGAGTCCTGGCAACAATAAAACATGAGATCGAATCTTAGATATCTATCTGTTAACATCGGCCTGCCCATTCTGTGGCCAAGGCCTAAGCAAATGTATTTCAATCAAGTCATTTTGTTCTCTGAATTCGTGCCATTATTTCCTATGACATTATATATTTAAACGCATTGGCCTACAGTGTTTCAATTGAATTTAAGCAAAGTTTATTAGCAGTAATTATACCAACATTTTGAATTTTCACGTGCAGAATTAATGGTCGCCATATTGTTTTGTGTGTGGGCTCCGCCAAAAAATTTTAATGGAAAGCAAACGTGTAAAATCAAAGAAAAGTCAAAATAAAATGACTAAATCAAACAATGGCAAGAATCCTCGGCATTTGGAGATGCGCTTGGCATCTCCAGTTATTCGTGAGATTGGGGAGGCCAGTCAGAATCAGCTCTTGTTGTCATCTGGTGAGTCAGATTTTCACAACCGTTCTCCTGTGACAAGAGGAAAACCAAGTAAGATAAATAATAATATTACTGTTTAGGCTGATGTTAATTTGATGTCTGTAAACGATCGTGACAATTCTGTTAATAGACCTCTACTGTCTAGACGAAAGGCTAGTATAGGTGACACTAGTGATGAAATGAAGTGTTGATAGTGATATCGGTTCTAGTAAACATGGTAAAATGAATGAGCTGGTGACAGCAATGAATGAGCTTCATGAAGACCTTCTGAATGGTTTCCAAGTGCATCAAGGGAAAATCGAGGTGGGGGTTGTAAATATTGAAATTTTTTTGCTTCTGAAATTAACACTGTTAAAAAAACAACCAGAGGTTTAACTGAGACCATTCATTCGTTGGAAGGTACAATTGCAAAATCAAATGGTGGAAACAATTCATTGAAGGAAAGGCTGATGCGTTAGAGCGATATTCTTATGATTTCAACCTGCTTTTTTATAGTCTGCCAGAATTGGCGCGTGAAGATGTTGTAGTTCCTTTGCAGAAGCTTTTCAGAGACAAGTATAGAATCGCATCAGATATTGAAATTGAGAATGCGTATAGGCTGGAGCATAGAGGAAACAAGCCCAGACCAATTGTTTGCAAATTCCTGAGGAGGCATAACAAATTCATGATTAAAAAATGTATAAGAGAAATGAATGGTCCCATAATTTATTGTAAATACCATTTAATTAAAGAGGATTACATTAAAAACAACTTTCAAAGATGTAATGGCAAGAGCTTGGGCAAGCAAGCAACGAGTGGTTTTTGTGCGTGGCAATTTATATATTGATGGAACAGTTTAGAATGGCTAAATTTTACAGTCTGAAGGATTGGTTAGTTTAGAGATTGTTTTTGGCTAAACATATATATATGTCTTTCAAGTTTTTAAATTATTTTGATATGGTTGATAGGCTTGTTCAAAACTGATTTTTTTCTTTTATATAATTTGAATGCACCAACTTTATTATTTTTTGTTTGTGCAGGTGACTGCTAAAATATAAGGTAAATCCAGCATTCCAATGTTTTTGCGCAGAGTTGACTTTTTGGCATTTTTGTTAATGCTTTGCATGCGCATAGTCGTTTTTGCTTATGTCACATTTGCATGATGTTTTGCTGTTCTTCAGCTTCCCCATAGTGCATTGTTTCAGCATGGTATATATTATACACAGACCTTTTGGTTACTTGAAATTCCAGAGTTTTAGCAATTAATTGTTTCAAAGTTTCAAATTGCTTAAAATTATCAATGTGTATTGGCCCTTATAAATTCTTTATTTTTGCACGGAGTTGCTTGTTAATAGTTATTGCTTAATCCTTTGACCCTTGAATTGGCTTAAGAGAATTTGAATTTTTTAGAGAATTTTCTACTTGTAGATAGAGTGTGGATCCTTCTTGAGGATTAATTGCTGGAATGACTGAGTCAGCTCTGGGTTGGTCAGTCCAGTGATAGTTTTTCAAGATGGGTCTTCTTTGGGATTACATATGAACAATTTCCATAGCCAATCCAAACACCATTTATCTGGTTTGAGGTTCAAAGGTTTGAGGGGGCGTGTTGCTCTTGTTTATCTTAATTATCTGTTAGTTTTGCTTAATGCTTGATATCAGATCTTGCAATCATAATAGGTGTGCCACCAATGTTGAAATGACATTCGCATATGCAAATGGCATTGTGTTCCTGTTCATGAAAATTTCAATTTTTTTTTCATAGGAGTTTCCATTTGCGGACCATGAGAGGACATTTTTTGGGGGATTTGTCACTGGAATGGCTGGATCAGTTATTGAGCCAGTTATTTCAGTGGTAAGTTTCCAGGGATGGTCTTCTCTTGGTCTGCAGATGGGCATTTCCATGGATCACCGCAAGAGCCATATTGGCTGATATGAGTGTTAAAGAGTTGACTATCAACAGCTTTTAAGCAGGGTCAATTTAAAGGTTTGCGTGGACTTGCTGCTTTTGCTTATCTAATTATAGCTCTTGCATATCTGCTATTATTACACGATGCTTGATTTGTATGACCTCTGTTTTAACTATTTGATGTAGAAATTATCCCTTGACCTCTGTTGAGGAGTTTATGACTGATTTGATGGTAATGGTGTAAGCCTTTCCAATCTGATGTCAATTTTTAAATCGTCTATGCTGACAATAGCAAAGAAGCTGGTGTTCATTTTTCAACGATTTTGGTGAATGATGTTGAAGTCTATGGCAGCAGCATCTTCCGTCGAAGTATTTGGAGAATGAGTACTGGTACACATTGTAATTTAATTTGAAATTGTTCCATTTGACATCAGTGTGTTTTGGGTTAACAAAATCGAACCATCGTAGTATCGAACTGATGTTGTCCCCTTAGCGATTGTGAATATGATATACTAAGAAGGATGGATTTGTGTCTGATAATATGAAATATGTCTAACTGACATTGCAATCGTGTGTTTTACGTCACTGCAGAGTCACTCTTAAACAGTAAATATGTCACTTGCTATATGATTTTACAATCAAAATCTGTTTCTCAACAATGTTGACCGCATAATCACATTTTCAATTTAGTTTGATTGAAACGTAATTGATTTATCCCACTTTTTATTATGGGAATGGATTTGATTAGCTCACCTTGCCCAAATAGTTAGATGAACTTGTGTCATGGTAACAGACCATCTATATGTTGTCTGTGTTTCCATCAAATTGCATCTACTTCATTATGTTTTGACTGATTTTGATTAATTTGGCTGGAAGGTCCTATGACTCTAGAACTTCTATACATATTTTCAGTAATTTATTTTTTTGCTGAAAAACATTATGGGGAATTCGCCAGAAAGTTTCAAATTGCATCTCTCCATAGTTGTAAAATATGTAATTCTTTTCCTTGATTGATAGATTGGTTGAGTTTGTCAGTTAAGTGGCTTAGTGATTGACGGCTTGGGATATGACAATCTCTGATTTGTATCGTTCTGGTAGTTTCTTCTTTTTCTTCGTATATATTGGGGTTTGTTGGGGTTATTTACTTTCCATCTTCTGTTGGGTGATTTCAAATGCCTTTTAAATTAGCTTCATATAATGTTAGAGGTTTGAGAGTTTGTGTAAAAAGAAGGAAGATTTTTTTATTTTGCAAGATTAGAAACTTGGACATTATTGCTTTGCAAGAGACCCATAGCATAGCTCCGGATGAGAATTTCTGGTCAGCTGACTGGGGTGATAAAATTATTTTCAATCATGTTTCTAATCTTATTGGATATTATGAATATTTATGGCCCCAATATTAGAGCAGAAAATGAAAATATTATGGAAGAATGTTCAACTTTACTGGAATCTTTTCATACAGGAAATGTGTTTATAGGTGGGGATTTTAACTCTGTTCTCTGTCCAATTAATGATAGGTTAAATTCGAACAATACTTATATATATTTAAATTTACAAAATATAATGGTCAAATTTGATTTACTGGACAATTGGACGAATCATGATCATTTTTCAAAAAATTATCGTGTAAACAGTCTGTGGCAGTCCAGTCTAGAATAGGTTTTTGACTAGTTCAAAGAAATATAAAAAATTATGTGACTCAAACTGAGATTTCCCCTAGTATTCAGTCTGACCACAAACGGGTTACAATTGGATTAAATTATCTTCAGAATGCTGCTGAGTTCAAGTTTTTGGAAATAAAAAAACGCTTGGAAGATGTTCTGTATATTAAGAAAATCTAAGATTTTCTCTTGAAAGAGGCTCCATTAATGAGAGAATTATCTAATTATTGGATTAAGTGGGATTGGATCAAATTTTCCATCAGAAGTATTTCGATTAATTATAGTAAAACAATTGGTATTAAGGGAAAAATAAATACTTAGTTTAAAAAATCTCCATTTGAGAAAGTATCTTATTGGATAAAAATGACCCTGTTTATGCTAATGATTTGGCTACTACAAACATGGAATTGGAAAAGATCTATAATAAAAAAGCAGAAGGAGCTATGATATGTTCTAGAGTAAATTGGACAGAGCTTGGCGAAAAAGGTTTGACATACTTTTTTAATTTAGAGAGACAAAAACAGTTGAGTGGTTTTATAACTGAATTATTCATTTCTGGTACTCAAACAGTTTCTAATGAAATATTAATTCTATTAGAATTAGAGTTTTTTATTCTAAGTTGTTTAATAGTAGATCTACTTTTTGTAAAAAAAACACATTTTTATGACATTTATAATGCACGCACGCACGCACACACACACGCACGCTCACGCTCTCTCTCCCTCCCTCCCTCCCTCTCTCTCTCTCTCTCTCTCTCTCTCTCTCTTCTCTCTCTCTCTCTCCCTCTCCCTCTCTCCCTCTCTCTCTCTCTCTCTGGTGGAACTAAATGAAGCTGATTCAGAATGCCTCAATGCTCCTATGGAAGTTAATGAATTTGATGTGGCCTTATCACGTATGCAAATGGTCTAACTCCAGAGTTTTGGGGGATGACTTGAACGAATTTTATTTATTATCAATATATGACTCGCTGGAGGAGGGTGAATTATCTGAATCCAAAAAACGTGGAATTATTGCATTAATTTTGAAACCGGATAAAGATAAAAGATATCCCCAAAATTATAAACCAATTACTCTGTTAAATACAGATTATAAAATATGTGCTAAAATTATCATAAATAGACTTTAAAAAGTTATGGCAACTATAATTGATCCTTCTCAAACAGCATCCATTAATAAAAGATTCTGTGGTGAAAATATAAGATTAATTTTGGACTGTTTTGATTTAGATTTCACAGGTGGCTATATTTGAATGCTTGATTTCGAAAAAGCTTTTGATTCAATTGAACCTGACTATGTGTATGAATGTTTAACAGCTTTTAATTTCAAAGAGTCCTTCATCAACACTTTAGAACTGTATTATACTAATATCCAAAGTTGTGTTCTAAACAATATGGTCTCATCAAATTGGTTCAAAAATGAAAGGGGCACTAGGCAAAGCTACCCTCTCGCTCCCTTTATTTTTATTATTTGTGATGAAATAATAAATAGTAATTATAGACATAAATCAGATATCGATCTTTTTAATATTAATAATCATTATTTCCATGGCATTTATTTTTTGAATGATCTTACACTCATTGTGGATAATTCTTGATCGATTAAAAAAAGCAATGAATATTATCAGAAGCAAACACACATTTCTGGACTCAAGTTGAATATTGATAAGTGTGTTGTAATGCAATTTGGTAATGTTAATACAACTAATGATATGCCATATGGGTTGAAGATAGTTGATGTGTATAAATATTTAGGTGTTACATTAAATACTGATAATAATTTACAGACTGTTTTAGATAAAATTAAAACATGATTCAATATGTGGAATCAGAGAGGTTTGACCATATTTGGACATTCTCTTTTAGTCAAGGCTGAATGTATATCGAGGTTAGTTCATACTATATGAATGCATCTTTGAAACTTGTTTGGCTTACCCAATATTTTTCACCTTCTGCCGCTCCCTGGAAAATAATTCCTGAAAGAAATTTTTAAAAGGTTGGTGGTTTGGCTTTTTTGTTAGCTTGTCAGTTTAACATTAAAAAATTATCAATTATCCTTCCTCATTTTTATAGCGTTATTGGATTAAAATTTAAGCATGATTCCAATTATGATGTCTTTGCTCAAATTATATGGAATAATAAGAAACTATTAATTAATAATAAGTCTGTTCTTATACCCGAAATTTATGAAGCTGGCATTAATTATATTAGGGATATTTTTTATAAGAATGGGTCATTTCTCAATTATATGAAATTATGGCGCAAATTATATTCAAAAGAGATGTTTAAATTTAGTATATATGATCAATTATCAAAAGCTTGTTATAGGGCAGTCGGGTGCAATTTACTGAATAAATTCCTCTCAAGGCCTGACCTTAATTTTGTCCGGGCACATAGCTTTAAGGGTATTAATTTCTATGACGGTGTTCAAAGGTCTAAATTGTTTTATAATGTATTAATGGCTGAAAATATTGTGACACCTGTGTTGAAACCTCATACTGTTGGTACGATGTCTACAAAATTTAATATATGGTCTTTTTCCCATAAATTGCCAGTTGAAAATAAAGTTAAGCCATTTCAGTTTAAATTATTGCATCACATTCTACCATGTAAGAAGTTTTTATTCAAATTAAATATTATTATAGATCCTTTTTGTAATAGATACTCAAATATAATTGAAGATATTGTTCACTATATTTATAACTGCCCCCTTACTTTAGATTTCTGGTATTTTGTCTTTAATAGAATAAAACAATAGAAAATACTGTAAATCTTACTACAAGAGAGATGGAAGAAATAATAATTTCTGGATATGCTCCAATTTCTACGTATCCCCATATTAATTATTTACTTTCATTAACAAAATTTTATATTTATAAATGCCACGTTACTGATAAGTATATGAATTATATTGAGTTCGGAAATGGGTTGAAATTTCAATTAAAAGTGATTGTGAGGGCAGCTATAAAGTTTAAATGAGCAATATCTTCCTTTTTAGAAAAATGTATCGCAAATAATGGTTTTGTTGCTATATGTGAAGCAATTGATCATCTTTACAGTTTCCTTTCATGGAATTACTCAAGTGAGGAGGGAGTGTTGGGTGGGTGGGTGAGGTTTACTTTAAATAAAATTCATAATATTCAATATGTCTGTTTATTATGTACTCGAAAATGAAAAATAAAATTGAGAGATGATTGAATGACTTGAGGTGAGTTCCGTACCTATCCTCATTCCACGGCCTTTCCATCTCTACACTGCCCATATGACTATTATAAACTGGTTACATAGCATTTCTATTTTAGCACACCAGTAAGGCCATAAATTGAATAAATACTTACATTTTTAAAAGAAACACTTTCCTCATGTTTTTGACAATATGTTTAAATCATGGATATGCTATATTGTTTAATGTTTATAATGTGCTTTTGCAATGCTGGTTTTGAAAACGTGTTTTTGTGAATTATTATTCTTAGTAATATATCTTCATATTTGTTTCGAGGAATCAGTTGGGTTTTTTCTCAAGTAGCGTTGGCTGAGTGATAGTCCTTAGGAAGTATGGTTGGGGTAGGTACGGAAAATTGATTGTGTTTCTTGCTGAATTTCATGTCAAGTCAAATGAATGCCTCTGTGTATGATTGAATTAGAGTTGGAGCATGATTTACAATTTGAAGTCTGATTGATGATTTAAATTGGGAGACTATTGCAGGTGGTGTTTTTAAAACAGTGTTTATCCCTGTTAGGAGTGTCTTTGGAAGTACTTATAAAATATTACTTCTGATATAGATGGATCTTTCCCTACAGCAACCACCGTTTATAATTGTGGGCTTTTTCAACTAAGCAGTTGCTCAATAAATCTTTCATAATTTATGACATTTCATCAAAATTTCAAAATATATTCATGTGGTAGTAAGCGCTGCTTGCGATGGCTGCTTTGAATCTATGCGCTGACTCTAATATGTGGGAAATGTGACTGAGGTGATCCTAGATGGCCTAGGCACAGGCTTCTGTCTTTTGTTGTATAAGAATGGAATGTAATTCTGATATTTTCACTACACTTTCTTTTTGGTTTGCCTGTGGATGCCTCAACAGTGGTTCGATTCCCCCTCCTTAAAAAAAGAATAAAAAGTTAGTGACATCAACGCATAAGTAGCAACACCACTTCTCCGAGACCGTGACACCGCTAACCTGGTGAGTGCATTCTAACAGAGTGTATAATATTAAAATAGGTGTTGTCATAGCCCTCGACCCCAGACATCACAGGTGTGTTATGATTCATTGACGGGGATCACATGGGCATGTTATCTTCCATGTATAGAGTCATCTGAAATATGTCTGACATTAGTAGAACT